>CM056946.1:43130380-43730380 GCA_029856935.1 Cyclocarya paliurus | reverse complement strand
ACTTTACACAAATAGAATACTTGGATATAAAATGTAGGCTCAAATATTAGGATACAAAACTTGAGCTTAATTTTTATATTTGTACGCACAAGAGAATCTTCTCGTGCTCCAATGAAATGCCGCCATTACACCCAAAATAATATTCTTTTGTTGTACTTAATACGATAAATAAAATTAAAATTAGATATTTGCATAACAATTTGGATAAAAGAGAAGTTATCCTGGAAATTAAATTAACTAAAGAACTACCTTAGCCTTAATTATTTTTCCATCATGCATATGAAGTATTGGACTTGTAGCCAGTGTGTCCAATTTTATTGAAACTATTTGACATCCATAGCGAACAGTGCCAGGCGGCAGATGAGCAACTACTGCTTCAATCAATTCACTCCGTATGACACAACGAGCTTCTCCTTCCCTACCAAAAACCATTTAAAAAAAATAGAACCTGAAATCGAACTGAAAGCTACTACTGGGAATCGTTCACACTTCACAAAAACCATGCTTTTCGTGGTATGCTTGCTAGAGCCGTAGCAATATATATACGCTCACTAATTATAGCCAAATTCCCGAGAACAAATGCATATTAATCGTATAATCTCATTCACAGGGACAAATTGTCAAACAAAACACAAGCTTGCCGACGAGTGGGTAGCAGTAAGTGACTCTGTCCAAAACGCCTATCTGAAAGAGAGGAAGAGATCGGAGTGGGTCTTCTTCTGCGTGGGTAGAGCTGAAAGACACTGCCTTGATTCTCAAAGCTGAATCTTCTATCTTTTTTCTTTTTTCTTTTTTCATCTCCTCGAGGAAATCGACCTTACCGATGGTGAAGAAAAGGAAATAATGCGTGGGTCTTTTGGATAAAGACAAGGAAATAAGCTGAATCGACCTCGCCGATAACCTGAAATTTGAAGACAAGGACATAATGCATCTTCTGGGTCGTCTTCTTCAATGCGTGGGTCTTCAAGGCCTCCGCATCCGTACGGCTGTACGCAGTGGAATTGTTTACTTTTTACTATTTTTAGTTCTTAAAAGTTGATGTGTCACAGTAAACATCTACCCTAAATTTAGTGGTAAAAAGTCCGTACCCTACCGTTTCTCTTGATTAGGACAAGAATTTGAACCCTCAAAACGAATTATTTAACCATTCGGTTATTAGGTTTGCTTTTTAAGGATTTTGTTAAATGTTTTTAAAGGTGACTCCAAAATATATGTAACTATTTTGTTAAAAGATAATGATATGTTTACTATTTCTTACCACTCATTTACTACTCCATAGTATATTTGAAATTTTTTTTTTTTTTAAGTATTCTCATACATCCTTAATTATTAAGAAAAAAATTAAAAAAATATAAAACTTTCTTAATAATCATAAATAATACAATTTTTTATCCTTAATCACTAATAATCAGATCTTAAGTGAGCATTTCTTTATGATTTGTGGGTAAACTGACACTCGTAACCAATATATCATTTTCTGGCGACTTAGCTAGCCAACGCATTAAAGTAAATAACGAGGTTTCCCCGATCTCAATCAATTGGAAATTATCATTAAAAAAAAATTAAAAAAAGAAAAGGAATACCAAAATATCTCCCCAAAGAATAAAAGAATAGAATAGACAATGGTCTAAGCAACAAAGGCAAGAAAATGGAATGGTAGTGATAAACTTGGACAGCTATAAGGTCTAGAAGGGGCTGATCTTGCGAGCCAGCTGTAATAAAAACTCAGGCACAAGGCGTCTTCTTGGAGGGGCCATAGCATCCTTAGAAAGAGCTTCCTTATCACCAGCATGTATCACAGCAACTACCTGGTCAAACAGTTCATCTTTCCCGCCTCTCAAAGGATCCTGTATTAAATGGCAAAATGTTGAGGCTTGTTTAGAAGGACAACAGCTTCCTGCCGTATGCATTAATTAGATCTATGGTCTATATTGAAATTTCCTTTTCGGAATATGAGATATTGGTATATACATATTTGGAAATATTGGTGCGCATACCACATTGAAAACTACTAGACAAAGCAATGCAACCTTACAAGAAGGTATCCCCGAATCATCACTTACATTAAGAAACAAATCTGTATGCGTTTTTCCTTCAAACAGGACTAGCTTTGCTTGGACTCCTGCCCTCTGAAGAGCATCTACAAAAGTTATACTGCGAAAGGCAAGAAACAAATAGTTGGAAGTACGCCTGACAACCTTGTAAAAACAATGTAGCCGAGCCCAAGTCACGTATATGGATCTCTAATGGCAAGAAGGATATGACAGTTCGTTGAAGTTTCCATTAACATAGCTTCAGCATGGCATTTATCAATACTAGAAGAGTTTATTTATTTTTATTTACTTCGTTTGACTTTTAAATTCACCAATGGGTGGGCATCACCATTGTCATCTTCATTATCATCAGTTCATAGAGACAATTTGAGTAGGATTAGAGGAGGGGAAAGATATGCTCTTAAAGACAAACATACGAAATTTCACTTCTACCTACGCTTTAAATTATTTCAATCCGGGATATAATGGACCAATGGTAGAAGTAATTCCTCATTTTTTGAATCCTTCCTCTTCCTCTTTCCTTCCTACCAAATAGCATGAGGAAAAGGTGGACACCCTCCTTCCCCCTCCTTTCCTTTACACCATCACCTCCATACTTCATATTTTCCATTCATCATCTTTTTTATTATATTGGTAAGTTTCACAAACACTTTGTAAGTATTGAACCATAACCTCACCCTACATTGTCCACCCCATTTTTTTTATCGAGGAAGCCCCATTTTGGGATGGAGTTCATTAGGTACTTTCCATCCCTCCTATCAAACATAGTGAGCTTGCAGCATTTATTTCAGGGAAGATTCTAACCTGGCATCTGATGGAATGGAATAATCTGAGGTTCCATGGAAAAGAATAAAATGAGGCAGGTGAGAAACAGCATCCCTAATGCTTGAGTCCTGTATTTTAAGTTCTGGAGAAAATTCTTGCAGAGACTGTTCACCTTCCATAATGCTGTGATTAAACATGACAAGGAATACATAAGGTGATAAACACTTAAAAAACATAAGTATAAGCCCATAGGTTCCCAGCAAAACATTATTTGGCAAGTACCTTAAGAAAATGGAGCGATAGAGGCCTCGGTTATGAAAGTGATCGACTAAATTGAGTAAATTGTACCTGCTCACAGAATTTTCAGGGGAAAAGAATCAGAGTATGGACCTAAGATAAGCATCCTCCAGTAGATTGGCAAACACAAAACCGAATTAAGGAATTTGTAGCTAGAATCTTCTCAACGCCATAAAACCAGATACTATTTCACCTTTCTTCATACAATTCATAAAGGTTTTGCATCTTTAAGATGGGAAAGCAAAGAGAGTCCTGTCTATCTACTACAGATACAGAATGGTGCCAGTGGGGTACGGGTAAATGTTTAAAGCAAAGTACTTGACAGATTTATCCCGCGGCCTTCTAGATTACTATCATAAGAACTACAGAAATTTAATTTTGTCGTGCCTCCTATTATATAAACCAAACCTATTTTTTGAAGCCTCAAATCTAATTGATGTGTTAAACTTGTCACACTTTGAACTTTACGAGGACATTAGAGTATACGTGTGTGTGTGTGGTATCTTTCAGCAGAAAAATAACTAAAAAATATATGGTATCTACTTTTGGAAAGAAGTCTCTCACCTCTGATAAATATATAGCAGCTAGCATAAAGAAGGACCTAAATAGTTGTAACAATCCAAGGAAAGCCCAAGCCACATTAGGACCTTGTTTATGTGAACTGTTTAATAATAACATTTATAGCCAAAGTCTGGCACCTCCTTGAAAGATTGAAGGCCATACCTTTAGGGACCATCTGACTAGGAGGATTTCCCAATGAATTACCCGAGGTGCAGTTGCGGAAAAATCGTTGCCAAGGGCATGTGCACCCCCTGTATTAGTCGGGACTTCATTCCCAAACACCAGGTGCCAATAAAAAAAGGCATGATAACTTAAGAGCGCATTTACTAAATTGAAGCTCCACAAAAGAAAATCAAAGCTTTGCAGCAGAAACAACAGATAAGTCACACAGCTGCAATTTGAAAATCAGCACACGCTAATGGAGAAGGCAAATCACAGATGTCCAGCTGGTCCATCCATGTGAACTGTTTGAACATTAAAATCTACTGGCAAGATCTCATCTAGGTTCACAAAAGGTTAAACCCCAGGGATGATCCTCACAATCATCAACAAATTTATACTATTAATTGTAACTGGTCAACAATACCATGAATGGATGAGGGGCTCTGATCAATTTCAGTAAACTTCTATGAGATTCACAAAACAGTAACACATAACAAAACATACCCTCCAGATAATCCAAAATAAGTTTTTATTTGAGAGACACTCCAAGAAATACTCTCTCTTTTCCCATATTCAGATTCATTGATTGCTTGCTCCAGGAGAGCACAAGCAGAAATGTGTGCACCAGCCGATTGCCCCATTAGATATATCCTGCTCAAACATGGATGAAGAGATCAATGGAATGGTTTGGAGATAAGATGGGGAAACCCTAAAACTAAGAAACTAGTCTGTCACCTGTTAGGGTCACCCCCCCATTCAGCTATGTGGTTGCAGATGAATGAGATGCCCTGAGAAGCATCTTTCACCATATCACTAATAGTTCCCTGAGGAAAATTTCTGCATGCACATATTATCTGTTATTGCATGCAACAAACACAAGTGGCAATCTCTAACCCAAATGTAAATATGTTTTAAGTTATATTAAGAATTATATGCAGGTACACCTGATAACTTTGCATAAATTATATAGACAAGATAAATTACATCATTTATAATATAAAGAAATCTATTTTGACAGGTCCTTTCATGGTGATTCGCTTGCCCCTTTTTTTTTGGGGGGGGGGGGTTCGAGGGCAGCATTCTGATGAACAGTATTGAATCTTGGAACCAAATACCTGTAGTCAATGCATGCCACTATTATGTCTCGTTCTGCTAATTGCTGTCCTAAAAGAGAACCCCACGCTTTGTACCTAAATCAGGCAAGGAACAAAAACACATATAAGTGACATTGAAGAAACAAAGTAGACGAATAAATATAATGCAAGGGATGATTCCTGGGTTAGAAGATCCGGACTGTCCTGGGTTATGCCAAAATCAGTGGTAGACTTACTCGCATGTTGGACTAGACTTCATACTTGCTCTCAAGTGGCAGTTGTGTGGAAGATGATTCCTTTGTGCATTATGTGGTGCATTTGGTTGGAAAGGAATGAGAGGTGTTTTAATAATAGGGAACACAATGTAGAAGAACTCTAGAAATTTTTTATGTGTTCCTTGTTTAGTTGATTTTCAGCTTATGTACTTAATGGAGGGGCAGTCCATGAGTTTTTGTCCTCATTTTTCTAGCTTTAGAACGTATTTAGGTGTTTCTTTTGTATACTTCCTATGTACATGGACTGCGCCTATTGAATTTGATGAAGAAAATTTTTACTTATCAAAATAAATAAATAAATATAATGCAAGGGAATTAATGCTATTATCTACAGCACCTCATACCATATATCTGATATCACAAGTGAGGAAAAAAACTGATGTGGTTAGAAACTGTTAAACCATCAAAGCTCAACACAGAAGCACCGTAAATTTACAATGACAGCAGCAATATAAATTTACAATGTGACCTTGGATCTGCTTTTCATCTTATCCTCCATCCTCCCATGGACAAATTAATCCGTGAAAATCCTTTTAACTATATTTTATCTACCTAAAGAGCTCCTCATCAGATCTAATTTGGAAATTATTCTCATTTAGTAAAGATGGGTAATACTTGCCAACTCAGAGTATATGCTGATCCAAATGCAAATCGACATCCTTAACTCTATGTCAGGGACTCTCTCGGCAAAAATATTTAACTTGTTGTCTGATACTGGAACCAAACATCTTTTTGTTGGATGGTGGATTTGGTGGGATATGTCTTGTAGTATGGTTTCTGCAGGAGCTGGGTGGTAGGTTCTCTTATCCAAATCTCTGCAGGTTTTGCTGTGCTTTTGGTTGTTTTGAAAGTTTTTCTGCAGGTCTTCTTATCCAAGTGGCAGACTGATTATGTTTCTGCAGGTTGTTGTTTTTGCTTGTGGCTTCAGTGGATGTGGTCTGGTGTAGGTCTCTCTATCCTGTAAGGGTGTTGTAAGCAAGGTGGCCACTCCCACCTTAGCACGATTGTGTATTTATATAGCCTCTCATGAGTAATATATACTACCTTATCCCAAAAAGAAATGGAAACAAACAGTCTTTATCTCCTTGATAGTCAACATCATCATATCATTGAACATTAAACCTATTTAAGCGCTCAAGCTGTGAAAGGGCATGGGTCAATCTGTTGCCCTATATTTAGTGCATAGATTAAGCTAACAGATAAGGTAAAGCAAATAATATGCAGCAATTTCAGGGTGACAAGTGATGCAAAAGCTAGCAGCTATCTCAAATCACTCACCCTATAATCCAAGCTCCACCAGTTACAAATATGACAACTGGCTTGGGTTCATCACTATTTGCAGGTAAAAATAGATCCAACCTGCAGAAAAGATGTAAGGATAAAAATGCGACAGTAGAAAGTAGCAATTGCATGAGATACAACATCCATGAGCAAGTTTGTAGCTTATTAAAATGAAAATTAAAAAATATGTTATCACCTCTTTCTCAATCACATACCTATTTCTTGGTTGCTCTCCATAAACAATACTTCTCCTGACCTGGCTTGAGAAGAAATAATAATATGCCACTGCAGAAAATTAGCAAGCAGGTTAAGTTCTGTTTATTTGGAAATTAATGTGAAGATGTCCTGAAATACATAATTTATCCTGTAACAGATTGAAGAAAATTATAGAAACCACGCAGCGTTTTTCTGTTCTGGGCATGGATTACACAAGGAATCCCCAAAATTTAGTTTCTCTCATAATCTAGTAATCTAAATAAGCAATCACATAAAATTAAAGGCAAAGAAATATAAGGAAATGACGTTTATTCAACATGTAAGACAACACGAACCTTGAAGAAAACCGGGCATAAGTAGCAAGGCATAACAACCAAGAGCAACTAATCTTGTCATCCATCGGTACCCTACCCTGAACGAAAAGAAATGATAAATTATATGCATATAACTTACGTTTAACAAAACGAACATCTTCATCGAACTGGCTCCCTTATGGCTCACAAAGAAAAGAGAAACCTTTCATCCATCTTTTTTTTCCTTCGGACAGTTAACTAAATTAATCAAGGACCTTTCAGCACCAGCGGCAAAGTTGTCCGACCAGTGCATTGTAAAACACTTAATTTGTACAGACGTTCTTTAGTTAGCATTAGACCAATGAGAAAATGAAGAATTCCGAACAATGTAAAATTTTGGATATCAAATTCAAATTGAACATATGGTATTAGTTCTGCAATTCTACAACTGGGTTAGAGACAGAGAGAAAAACAAACTTTTTGAAAAATAAAAAATTAACGGAACTATGGACTATTATAGATAGATAGATAGATATATATATATATATATATATATATATTATAAGAACATGCCAAACTTCATAGTCGTCTTAATTTATTTTTTCGCTCAGTTTAGTAGGGAAAATAAAGACAAAATGACGAATTCCAACGCATAGATACGCATAAACACAAGGAGATTGAGTTTCAGTAGAGTAGTACCCTAGATATCGGAGGAGGGTGAAGGTGAGCCGGGTGACGAGATAAGTCTCTGCGGCGGCGTGCCCGAAATCTCGGCTGAAAGACTGAGCCCTGCCGGGGGATGGGCGCCCGGAGGAGGGATTAGCTGATGCTCGGCGCCGGCGCTGGTGGCTATTGGCGGCATCAGTGTAATTGGAAAGCTTGGAAGAAAGCAAGGGCGTAGTGTCGACGTCATTCATGACTACGGACCTCAGATATGAATGAAGAAAACGGAGGGACGGAGGAGGACGGTGGGGGTGGCCGGAGATGGAATTATAGGGGAAGGAAAGCAGTGCGGTCTGTGTGGGATTAGAATTTGGATCGGAAGAAGTTAACCGCTGTTATTTGAGAGGGAATTTGAATCCCTCTGGTGCCGTGCATTGCTGCGTTTTCTCGCAGCCTTATATAGATTGATTCGATTCCATTTTATTTTATTTTATTTTGTAACGTTTGAATTTTGGAGAAGACACTGGTGCTTTCTTCTCAGGAGTGATTTGTATCCTGACCACTCGCATCTCGCCACGATTTTTTTTAATAAAATATATAGACGTATATCTATTGACAGGCGTTCTTCTTCTGCTAGTTAGAGGAGGTATATAAATAAAGAAAAACTCTATATATAGTCGGTGTGGTCATGCAATCAGCTGCTGGGTCCCACTCTTCTCGTTCTCTATTCTCTTTTTATCTCTCTTTCATATTTTCATTGCTCTCTCTCTTCTCTCTCTCTCCACGTCTTTTTTTATGGTATGTTCTTTACGGGATTGGAGACGCCACATCCTACAAATAAAAATAAGAATAATAGGAAGAATGAAAATTTTGCTCAGAGGGAGAGTCGCAGCGAATTGAGATAATTTCATGTTAGTGTAACCATTTCATATAGACATCTACTGCTCTCTGAGCTGTAGAAAATATTTTGATCATAAATAATCTTAATAGGCACATAGTTGGAAATTACAGTTCGTTCCAGAGATGCATATGGCACTTGGCTAACTTTTGGGGACTATACTGCTTTCACACACACATATATATATAAATATATATATATATATATATATATATATATATATATATATTCCTCCTTTTCTTGAGCCTTAGACCGGAACTTCTAATAGGATTTCTTCTCAAACAAGTAGAAATCCAGCAATGCTTACAAAAAACAATAATTCTATACGCAACCGGGGTGCGTCCCCGCCGCGGCCCCGAGAATGATGTGGCTCATTCATGTCATTTGACTTATTTACAAAAAAAAAAAAAAAAAGAGAAACATAATTATTAGTTTATTTAATACTCTTTTTATTCGTTGCCGCTCTCTTTTGAAATTGAAAAGTTCTGGTTCTATTCTTCCGTATTTCTTGTGAACAAAGTTCAAAAGAATTAAAACTCCAGACTCCATAACCAAACAGCACCACCAAAATGGCCGTCCATTTCATCCACTTCGTCGCCGGTTTGGTTCTATTCACCGTTTTACTATTCTTGGTCGCCCAGTCTCCATCTACGGGTGCCGATTCATGCAACGGCGTATACTTTTCCTACACCTACAACGGCGAAAGGAAGCTCATGCAGAATCGTACATCTACTCCCACCTGGCAGAAGCTTTCGTCGTCGTCCTGCAGAAGCTTTCTTCGTCGTCATGCACCATTTGTTTGACGTCTTGTAGTTGCGGTAGCCGTCGTCAACTCGTGGAGGGTCTTCGTGAACTTGGTCTCCACTTCCAACGCAGTGCTGGCTGACGGGACCAGCCTTCCAGGTAGCATCAGAAACGGCATCGTTTGATTTTCCTTCTTTCATTATTTCGCAAAACAATATAAACGTATTTGGAAATTATAGGAAGTAGAAAATACCAAAAGTGAAGAAAAAAACCCCAGAAAGCAACAAAAATTTGAATTTTAGTGATACTGGATTGCGTATGCATATTGCTTACATCGTATGAATTTTCTTAATTCAATTGATCGTAATGCCAATGACCAGTTTTGTTGTGAATATATAAATATATATCTTTTTCTAAAACCTGGAAGCTAGAACAAGAAGAAAACATAGAACTGAACTTATTTTCTATTAATTTCATACATTTCTAATAAACGAAATTGAGGGTGATTTTGGTGGAATGTTATCATGAGTTTGTTGGTTTGAGGAGCTTTTTCTTAGTTGTTTGCATACGTTTAGATTGTGTATTGTGTTTACTGAAGGGGACTGGAACAACATCTTCCTCTTCACAAAAACAAGTTAGTAATAATGCAAAATCTAATCCAACCTCGAACCACAGCATAAACACATGTCAGAGATCTATGAAGCGTCATAGTGTAAGTACATCCTCTAATGGTGGCCTCCCACCGCAACAGCAAGCACCACCAAGTGCTGTGATTGATGGGGGTTCAAATAACCGTTCACCTAAAGATCATATGCAAAGGAGCGGGTTTTTCAGTTAGTGTCGAGTCTGTGGTTATATTAATTTTGATCTATATTATGCGATCAGGGTGCTCTAGATTTTTTTGGCCAACTCCCTAACATTCTCCATGGTCGAGTTAGAATCTTATCCTCTACTGTTTCTACATGCGACTACTTCATGAATCCTGTTAGAATTATGTGTTCTTGTATTGTGAAGGCTTAAGGTTGTGGCAGTTCAAGTAGAACACTAGAAATATTGGTAGTTTAGTGCCAATTGATAAGATCTCAATTTGTATTTGTAGTATTTAGTACTACTACTTTACGGAGTGCATTTGTAGTACTTGAACTGGTTGTAGTTTGTAGTGTATTTGTAGTTTAGTGCTAACTTGTAATTTTAAACTCTCAAAATTTGCATGTGTAGATTATTTAGTATGACAACCTTTACTGAGTACATATGACTGGCATGAATGACATGACAAAATCTGGTATTTGAATGTAGTGACTGTGTCATGAGCTGTGAAAAAATTATAGAATTATTGAAATTATACTTTTCTATTCAGTTTATAATTATGGACACAAACGAACAAACTTCCATGTGATGTGAACTTGGAGCAGCACATCCCCACAAGTGAGGCAACACGATTTCAACCAAGAAAAATACCATCATCGGAGGTCCGAAATTTGGACTTACTAAGAAAACGTTTCCCACTGCAAGGACAAATTATGGACACAAACCTGTCATAGCTTTTCTTTAAGCTTTCAGTCATTCAACTCTTCAAATTTTAGAACATAGGAGCAACATGTGAGATGAATTTGAAACTAAACAAAGGCCATACATCAAGATCTGGCTATAAAAATCACAAGAGATAGAGGGTAATCACAGAAAACAATCATAGCACTATTAGAATTAGATAAAATGTTTTTCCATTTCCATACTTCTAGAGCACATATTCCGCTCCATTTCTCATAAGATTGGATTACAGCCAAAAGCATTCAACAAAGATAATTCAGTACCACTGCCTTTCATGATATCCATTTACATTTCACATTGACCAATTTCTTCTAAATATAAATCAATTTTCTGAACATGGCAATCTGCACCTCAAGTCCATTATGTGCAAGCAATCCCAGCTCTTTAGAGATCAAATACCAAAAAAATTCCTGCAAGTCCCACAAAATAGCTCCTGTGACAAAAAATAGCAATCATTTCAGATGGAGCATTTCACCAAAACAATTGAACAAAAAATTCCTACAAGTCCCGCAACCCTATACACAACAGAATACCATTATGTTTTTACACTCAGATGTTTGCATGGACTATACAAAGTTTAACAAACATTTTTTTCCAAGGTATATAATATCCATCTCGATCCAGCATATCATGTTCCAATACTTTATAAGAAAACAAATATCCCCTATTTTTTTATGAAATCTAACTCTAAAAGATGAAAGTATGAATCAATTATCTAAAATCACATTTTGGTTTTGAAATGCCTCATACAATTTTTATAGAACATATAATCTCATCAGAAGTCACTCCAAAAAAATATAAACTGTTCCTTTCGTGCCAACCAAGTTCTTGCCAGGGACTCTATGATGTCATGTAGCCAACCTCAATAGTTCTACAGAATTTCTATTTTAGAGTATACAGTTATAAAACCAGGGCGACAAGTTATAAAACCAGCATGTTCAAACCAAAATTTCTTTTGCGAAGTAGCTTATTCTTGTTCAAGTGAACACTATGAGTATCTAATGCTAGGATGACTACTTGTATATCTTGCAGGTATAACAGAGTATCCAACAAGAATGTATTCTAGTTTTACTTTTCTGTGAGATATTATATGATATTTGTGCATGCATTATCGATCCAACCTATCTCAACTCTTCTATTAACAGCTCCTACATTTGAGAATGAAACACTCGGTTGATAGACAACCCAGAAGTTGTTATGCTATATCAAAATGGAAAAGGTACCAATGAAAGTTTCCATGGACAACCCAGAGTGCGTGTGTCCACGAAACCACCACCTGTTCAATACCATTTTGCATTAAGAAAAATTTTAAAACTTATTGAAGAAATCTGAAGAATGTCTGAAGAAATTCACCAAGAATGTTTGGAGGACTGGGTTGAAGGACCGACGATACTTCTCACAGCGACCGCAGACCTCTCTCTCACCCACAACGCCGCAACTCAGAGATTTGTAAGTTGTGACGATGGCTAAAAAAACAAAGGGACGGTGACCAAAGACACACGACGGCGATGAAAGATTCCTCAAGCAAGCTAACGAAAGCTTCCCCAAGCAAGCTCCCTCTCTGGTTTCGCTCTGAAGCTTGGTTTTGCTCTACAGCAAGACGACGGCTACCGCAACTACAGGACGTCAAACAAATGGTGCACGACAACTACGAAAAGCTTCTGCCGGGTGGGATCGGATGTACGATTCTACATGAGCTTCCTTCCGCCGCTGTAGGTGTAAGAAAAGTATACGCCGTTGCGTGAATCGACACCCGTAAACGGAGACTGGGCAACTAAGAATGGTAAAACGGTGAATAGAACCAAACCGGCGACGAAGTGGATGAAATGGACGGCCATTTTGGTGGTGCTGTTTGGTTATGGAGTCTGGAGTTTTAATTCTTTTGAACTTTGTTCACAAGAAATACGAAGGAATAGAACCAGAACTTTTCAATTTCAAAAGAGAGCGGCAACGGATAAAGAGAGTATTAAATAAACTAATAATTTTGTTTCTCTTTTCCTTTTTTTTTTTAAATAAGTCAAATGACGTGGATGAGCCACATCATCCTTGGGGACGCACCCCGGTTGCGTATAGAATTATTGTACAAAAAAAGTTCCAAGTTTAGCAACATCACATTCCATCCTTACCACAGGTAATATTAGCTCCAAAGGTGAATGACTATTAGCTCCAACAAATAGATCTATTAAAAAATCTTGGATAAAAAATACAAAACCAACCACAAAATAATTGATGCCAAAAAAGAAAAAAAAAATAGACGAGAAAGAAGAAACCGAAGAAAGAAAGAAAAGTTTTTGAGAAAGAAGAAAGAGAAAGAAAGAGAGAGATGAAGGTCTGGTTATTTTTTTTATTCTTCACGTTTACCTGCCACTTGCATCTATTGACTATATCTAGCAAAATTGATAAATAAATAAATAATTGGATATTAACTTGTCACGTTTTTTCATATGAGATGAGATTTTTTTTTTAAACTGAATAAAATATTATTATAATATAAAATTTTTAATATAAATTTTATTTTAAAATTTGAAAAAATTGAATTATTTATTATATTTTATATGAAAATTTAAAAAAATTATAATAATTATATGAAATAAGATAAGATGAGATGTTTGATCTTGTATAACCAAACCAGCCATTCTGTGGCGGCAAAAACTCTCCCGAGTGAAAGCAGGCAGCAGCCATGCATTTGCAGATCAAGAAAGTTGGGAGCTCATTTGCATGGCTTGGACTCGGATGCTGGGAGGAGCTCAGAGCTAAAGGAATAATAATTATACGGTAAATTGAGTGGATGTAACTTCCCTTGAGAAGTTTTGGCAGTACATAAAACAAACAAGTATTCATTCGTTGCAAATAACCATAAAATCCTAAACTCAGAAAATTCATTTTGGCAAGTTTATACATAGATACTCAAGTAACTTCCAGTAGACTCTAATCATAATGGAAATTTGTCATGTATCTGACAAAAGTTAGATAAAAAGAGTGGATCCCCCCAACAGGTGGGGTTTTCATTTTGGACTTTGCGGCTGGCTTCTTTCTTGTATTTGTTTCTTCTACCTCAACCACCATCTCTGGACAGCAGAAATTGGAGTATTCAAGAATGGAGCGTAGCGATGGACAAGCGGATTGACAGTCCTCCCAATCTTAGTCCATACACTGTTATGGTAACTTGCAGTGACAGGGGCACGATACATGAGCTTCAATAGCTGTCAAATAACGTGTTTCGAGACGGTCAAAAAGCAAAGAAAATACAGATAAAAGAGTCATTACGCACTATGCAATATTCTGCAAAGTTTAACACAACGTAAATAGAGAGCAAATCAGTGGATACATTGCCACGGTTGTATCCTCACATGCGACAGAAATCAACAAACGAACTTATGACTATTTTAATTTTTCAAAATTACCTCTTGAATCCTACCCATATTTTCACACAAGTGAAAACATTAGGCACCACTACAGTTTCTTCTTCTCACTAAATCGGTAATATACAATTTTAACCCACAGAAATATATATAAGGGAGCCACTCCGTCACTACAGCTTAATATGGTCTATTAAGCCACATCATAATTTATTGAGATGATTTGAGACCTTTGAGAATATTTAATTCTAGAAACAATCATGAACATTTCTTCTAAAGCCGTCGACAAGACTTCTACATTCCAAACACTTCTTCCTTATTCTTCTAGGCCACTCAGCTACCAACTTCTTGTCTATAAAGAGCATGCATTGTCTGAGCTAAAGGATAGTAAGAAATGTACAACAAATTCAAGCTCTCTCTCTCTCTCTCTCTCTCTCTCTCTAGCTCTAAACTTTTCTAATTCTCTCCATTGCTTAACAGCGAATATGGCTAACAACACTTTCGATTGAACAACAAAAAACCAACTCTACAGATGATAACAGACAAATGTCACAAACCTGCCAGTACATGAAAGTTTGTATAAGGTTGCGCTGCCACCTGCATAACAAAGCATTAGAATCCAGGAGACTTCAGAAGTAAACAAAAACATAACAGTGAAAGGAAATAAAAACTTGCAAAAATTGAAAAGGGTAAATGTCTCAGAGAATCTCACGAGAACAGAGAAACAATTAGAAGGAAGCCAAGTCCAATCTCAGCATGTGAAGACACTATGCTGAGGGTGGTTGTGTTTGACTCCACCCAAACACATGGCTCTTCCAAGTACTTCCTGTCCGTACAAAGAGGAAAATATAAAATCATTCAGTTACATATACCGAAAATAATAAATGGAATAAAAGGGCTCACATGAGAATAGTTTAAACAATTATTTGTTTTGAATAAGGCATCGAAGATAGTTTGCAAGTAGACAAACTCTACTCAATAAAGACAAGGAAACAGCATGACAATGATTCTGGCACATCAGACTGAATTAACGACCCTTCAGACTCTGGTCAGCTTCTGAGCAAGGTTGTGTGGTAATAAAGTAATCTAAAAAAGAAGATGAAACTTCCCAAAGAGCAAGTTGACATAAACAACTTCAATCCAACTGAAGTCAACAGCCTCAACCATAAACTGATCATCTCATTGGTGATTCTTCAGAAGCAAGGACTAGTCAACCAATCTATTATGTCCTAGTGCGTAGGTATGCATTATTAAGCCGAGAATATGGCAGGGCTATCCAGGTTTCTGTAAAAAAAATTTGAAGGGAGTACCTCCCAACTCGAAGATAAACACACCAGTACCGATTCAGGCAAGACAAAAAAGCAAGTCATACCATAGGAATCCACCCTCATTCAGAAGGGATATAGTTGCCTGTGTAGCACCTTTTAAGACAAACATTTTTTTATAAGTTTTTTTATGAATAAACAGATTTTATTAACATTTTTTGATAAGTTTTAGGACAAAGCATAACAATTCATCGCCCAGGTGTAAAAATTAGTCCAATAACAGTGTACTTGGAGTCTCGATTTCCTAACATTATAGGAAAACTATGGAATAGTTTATGGAAATTATATTAAAAAACATATTAGATGGTATGATTATAAAAAATCTGAAACCTCAAAATAATCTACCACCCAAAAGCCCCAAGCATTTTTTAATGGTACCATTATATTTGTTCAGATATGGCTCCAGGGGCAATTAGACGATAGAAAACCGAATAAGATACAAACAACTATAGTCATCAAGTGAAACCAAATAATTGACCAACCAAACGTGCATACAATTAAAAGGTTTATAGCTCTCCTACCTGTACAAGGAGGACCGACTGAAATTACGCCTAAGGAACTTCGCAACATGTTCAAGTGCTCGACATAAGATGGGAATTAAAGAAACTGCAACAAAGATCACCTCATAATACTAGGCATGACTATGGAAAAAAGCTAAATATAACAATGGATGGAAGAACCAAAAAAAAAAAACTTAAGAATAAGAACTGAAGGGAAGGTAAATAAGGATGTAAGAGACAAAGCAACTCTCACACTTGAGGCAAAGATTTGAAGTCACAAAGGTAAGGCAGTATATGAAGTAGATAAAATCCTTGGTTGTAATAATGGACTGAAAATAAACTTGCAAAGCCTGAAGATTCCATGCCCTTGGTTTCTGCAACACAATATAAGATTGGTTAATTGATCTCAAAGAAAGATAACAAACTAATCATGGCGTGAAAAGTTACAAGGGCACAAAAACAGAATAAAAACTTACCCCATATAGAGAATACACAGAATATAGAGAGGAACATGCAGTGCCCATAAAGGAAAGCCGATATGCCCTTTGTGAAAGATTTCTAGGTATCAGTGGAAAAATTGCAAGCACAGCTACAACAAACACCTGAAGTCAAAAAAGAAATATACGCAATATTAAAAAGAAGTCCAGACGTATGAACAAAACAATAATGGTACAAGGAACTTTCTTTCAACATAAAACGAATTCCCCTAAGTTCAAAATATTTTTTTAGCAGGTTTTTTTTTTTTTTTGTGAGGCTTCTCGAAGGATATAATTGCTAGATTATGATTCAGATGCACTAGAATTTGTTATTTTCACTCTGATCTACACTTGCCTGTAAAGGTATCAATTCTTCAATGACACTACAAATCCATCATAAAAGAAGAAAATCATGCTTGAAAGAAAAACATGAACAATGGCAGATCTGCTAGGACTTTGACTAGAAAAACAAAAAAAGAGTTAAAAAAGCAATAACTCAAGCCCAGATGGGTGAATTTAAAGATTCTCTATTAGGGCTGAAGAATTTTCCATCCAGACCGGAAAAACCGACCAGACCAGACCAAAAATTCTTGTGGTCGGTTTCAGTCCATCATTTGTGGGACCGAAGGGGTTTGGTCCAATCTAGGGGTATGTAATTTTTGGACCGGACCGAAACCGACCAAATTGGTGTATATATATTTTTAAATATTTTTTTATATATATAATATATTATTTTATATAGTTGTATAAGTTAGTTATGTAATTTTCATCTAATCTATTATCATTGACTATATAAAATGTTAAATAATATATGCTATCAATTCTTTTTTATAAGTAAAGGGAAAAAAAAAAGTATATGCTATCAATTAATAATATATCATAAATCATATGATAATATGATAATATATATATAGATACATAATACATTCATACATACCCTACTATTTACACTTAATTAAAGTAATTAGGTAATTTTTTTTTTAATTCTAAGTTGCAAGCAAACATGAATAATCTATGTACAATGAAATTATTTGATATTCATTAACCATATATAAAATGTTAAAATTTTAATTTTTAATATAGGACATTATTAATAATTATACATACTAAAATCTAAGTTAGTAAGTAGTAACTTTTTTTTTTTTAAGTAAAAATATTATATATATCAATAGGAGTAACCAAGTACACTAGACATATACAAGAAAACATAAAGCCCATACTAGAGAGTTCTTAATGACCCAAAAAGCCCATGAAACCTACCCAAAATACACCAAGCCCGAATTGGAATGTAACACATCTCCCCAACCCCAGCCCCTTGTTTCCCGTAAAACCAATCCTCTACCCGAAAATCCCACTACGAGAACGTCTTCACAATGCCCTCCAGTCTTCCCTCAACTTGAGCTACCTCCCTTAGCATTGTAGTTAATTGCCCATGAAAGACACTTTAACTCCCTGCTTTTCTTAAAATTTGATTTGGTTTCAAGCACGTGGCTCGCCTCAATCGCAGTGAGTAGTGCTTTAAATTGATCTTCATATTCTCCATGTGAAAGCCCCAAGATTTACTGAAACCCGTTAACTTTATTCAGAACCCAATCCAATGGTGAACCCGCTATATCATTTATCGGAGGAAGAGAAACCAGAGGAACAACATTATCCCCAGCCACAGTACCCAACTACACTCCCGACTCTAAACCTTCCCCCACACGAGGCACTAACAACAAACCGATAATTTCCTTCCCGCCATATGGTTGCTCAACAGTTATATGGTTGTTGTCCATTTTTTCTATCACCATTACAGGTTCTTCACCTCCATCAACATTGCTTGTATGTGCTCCACCCCCCGACAACCCTTGTCGTGCCATTTTGTTAGACCCTACTGCTTCCTCAGGAGACATAGACCAGGCAGGGGAAGCACTACCTTCTGCTACCCTGTTTGCATCTTCTAAAAGAGGCTTGACTATTTCTTCCAAAGGACTCAAGACCCTGTATGGAAACCCGTCTTCAACTAAAAATGAACCCTGGGCAGAAGTACCAAACCCAACTGCAAGTGGTGCCTGAGGCCCTACTGCTCCCTCAGGAGGCATAGTGACACTGGCAAGTACAAAGATACCAGCGTCCAATGACCCTATCTATGATGGCGTTGAAACGCCCTTTGCTAGCACACTTGTGGCCTTCAAACCCGAAGGATCTACCCCCCGCCCTCCCTCCCTCCCTCCCTCATCCATTCTCGACCCACCACCAAAACCCACAACTAGGTCTAACCCTTTATCCACTTTAATCATCAAATCTCTCACATACTCCATAACTCCCTTCAGTTGAGTTTTAACATCCCACAAGACCCCTCCACTTCTCCCAATGTCACCTAACGGCCTTTGTCTCCTACAAGTGCCTTACCCTTTCCTTCTGCCACTGAGTTGATCTCGGCCGGACTATCCGCCAGTGACCTCAACACCACAACGTACGAAGCACCTTTGATTGAGGAAGGCCTTCCCACTGTTTTTCCATCAACAAACTCCCCACTATTTGAATGCTTTAAAATAGTGGTTTTGGATCTAGTAACACTTCAAATGGACTGCAGAAATCCTTTCCATCCAATGCCATTTGCGCCCTCCGGAATCCAACAAACCTTTCCTCCTTCCATTCTGGAATTCTGAGAGTTGCAGAAAGCTACCCCTTGCACTAACATGATGTTGAATGATAAAAACTCTATTATCCATCTTAGCTCTTTGAAGAAACCTTCATGACAGTTAAGTTCTAAACAATCCTCAACCCCCTTAGCCAACCAGGAAGCTGTCATCCCACCTAGATACATGAACTTAGCTATCCTTTTGCTACATTCAGAAATACAAATTTTCCTCCCACTTTCGTAAAAACAAAAAAAAAATCTTCCACTTTCAACCACCTCTCGCCTTCCAATTGAGACGAATCCACATCACGAGTCGTCATCGTCAGATCCCAAATCCAAGATCAGAGATACCCTACTGCTCCCGTTTCATCCTCCTAAGGAAAAAAGCAGATCGGTGCCCACTACAAATCAAAGGCATAGACATAGAATGGACTCCTGGTTGCTGGAGGAAAACCGACAATGGAGTCGCCTAAGTCCGTCGATCAAGTCTATAGAGGCGGTGGAGGCAAAGGCAAAGGCTCAAGTCGCAGTGCCCCTTAAATGTGTTACTAGAAAAAACAAAAGAAAACTCCCAATCGCCGGAGGAGGACCGATGTCGGACGCCCCACAATGGAGTCGCCGGAGTCCATCAAGCAGGTATGTATGTGGCGGTGGCGATGGAGGCGGCAAAGGCTCAGGTAGTAGGTCTTCAGAGGAGGACTAACGTCGGAGGCCCCTCAATGGAGTCGCCAGAGTCCGTCGATCAAGTCTGTGGCAGTGGTGAAGGCAGATGCATGGCGACAGTCGTTGACACCTCCGACAAAGAGAAATAGCGAAAGAACTAGTTCACCAGAGAGGACCAACGTCGAACGGCCCTCAGTGAGGACGCCGGGGTCCGTCGGCCTCGTCTGTGACAAAGGTGTCACTCTCCTGTCGATGGTAAGTGAGGAGTGGTGACGGGATGGATGTGTTTGGGTTTTCTCTCGCTCACTGTGTTAGGATTTTCCCTGAATAGAATATGTTAGATAAACCTTAGAGTGAAGGGTTTTAAATAACACTAACCTTAGGGTGAAGGATTCTCAATAACTAGGGAAGGCTAGTAAGTAGCAACTATCAACATCATAGATATAACTATAATTAAATATTTATTCAATGAGTTAGTTACATAATCCACATTAATAATTCACTTAATTTTAATTTTAGTAATTTAAATAATTTTTTTATTAATTTATTTGCAAAAAAAAAAAAAAGATGAAAAAAAATTGGGCAGGACTGAACAGATCGACCAGACCAGTCCGGTCCAAGGTGGGAAAATCCTGGACCGAAGGGGTTTGGTCTAGTCCCAGAAACCCCCTCCAGGCTGACTGGACTGGACCGAATTCACCCCTATTCTCTATTGTTTTGATATTCCATATGTAACTTAGTTACTATCGGTAATAGAAATGAACAGAGAAGTGGTGGGAAAGGATTATTTAGCCAGAAGTTAACAAAATTATGTAACTCTAGAACAAGGACCATCATAATCCACAAAGATGAACATTCAACTCTTCCAAATTAGCCTGTCTTCTACTAATGTTGGCAAAATCACACATTTTACAACAAATATCTGTCTACAGACTAATATGACTTTTTTACTGTCGTCACTACTTGTATTTGATATCCCTCTCTTTTCCCTACCTCAATAACAATTAAAAGATCTGTTCCAAAGTCTACAAGAAAAATAAGAACCAACTCTAAGGAAACAAATACAAATGTAAAATTTATGAAAAGTTGGGGAGAGGAATCTTGTAAGTAATTGGAATAATAAACACACGCAAATGTGCGCACAACTTTATGCAGCAGTCTAAAATACATGGATGCATGCATAAATTAGAATTCAATGTACCCAAGCATTCATAGAGAACTGAATAGTTTGCTGATCCCAGTGTAGAGAAGTTGGATTTGGGCCCATAGTTGCCGATGTCCCTGAAGTTCGAGTCGTTGGCCCTACAGAAATATTACGGTTCACTTTAAGGGCAATAGTAATTTTAAGGCTAGTGAAAGAGAATATAAATGTATGTGAACTAATCAATTTGTAATCTTTTAATTTCAATTTCAGATTAATAGCAAAATCCAAACATTCAACCTGAGTTACGCGGTCGAGCTTGGTCATTTGAAGATGTTGTTGAAGCAGAGGATGGAGCTGCTGGTCTTGCTGGCTGTGATGAACCAGTAGAAGACATAGCATCTACCACAAGATCAGGATCCTGCTTATCAAATCCAAGAATCAGAAAAGATTGTCAAGGTGCAAGCAAAACCAAATGATATGTACACAAACAAAAATATGAACTCATGTCTTTTCCATAACCTTTAAAGAGCGTGTTAAAAAACAGACACTACAACATGGCATGAACCCACAACGCAATCCCTCATCCTGTCATAGGGACAGAATCTTAACTGTAAGGGGTAATTCTTTAATTAAAATATCCATCTTTTGGCATGGTAAAAGGATAATTTCTTTTTTGTACCTTGAGAAGCAGCCAAGCAGGGGAAGCAATAGGAGAGAACGTTGATTGGTGTATTTTCAATCCACATGATAAAGATACAACATTTAGGAAAACAACTAATTATTCAATATCATTTATTTATTGGCAAGTCATGCGCACACCCAACGTGTCCTCGGCCCATGATCTCACCCTCCCCATATAAGAACAAGGGAAGTGTCATTTGAGCCATAGCTTTGGCAATCACTCAATATTCAAAACTTTATTCTTAAACAAGGCAAGTCAAACGTGGAGTTCCACAAGTTAAGCCAAAATACTATAATCTATATAGATCCAACGACATCCACACCCATGCACATCTCATGTCCAGGACCAGATTTGGAGAAGAAAAAGAAACAATAAGAACCCTTCGAACCCACGTAAACTCCAGATGCATGACCCCACCCGTTAGAATTGTGTGTCGGGTATTTCAAGGGAACACCGGTGCAGAATTGAACCTAGAATTTCACAATCCAAAACTCATCCAAAGCTCACCCTTTGACCACTAGGATGCATTCTAATGGATTCATAATGATCTACATTACAGATAGTTGATTTTTATGTTATAGGGGGAGAAGTGGCCCACCCTTACACCAAAAGAATTGACTGCTGAGCCGTATGAGGCAGGAAAGTCTCAAGTATCGTTCTAAGGGAAGAAATTTAACTGCCTATTCTGCCCGGGGAGAACATGCCATTCAACAGGGAGATTCTAAAATTGCAGAGGCTTGGTTCAATCAAGCAGCTCAGTATTGGAAACAAGCTATAGCACTCACTCCAGGTAATTATATTGAAGCACATAATTGGTTGAAGATCGCAAGGGGTTTGAAATAACAGCACTCTATTTATTTCTTAAATTATTTAATAGTCTTTAGAATTTTTATATTTTTCTATCATTAAGGCTGATTTGAGTTGAGTAGTACATTATGTATTAAGCTTTCTGAAGTTGGGACTGACAATTATTTAAATTGAGTGTAACATTATAGAATGTTGAACATGACCAAGAGCAAATAAAAAGAAATGACTATGAAATATGAACCAGACCCCTTAACCACCTCTACTTCCTAATTTAGCCCCCCTGAAAAAACCCCATCCCTTTTCTCTCCATACAAACCAGGACACCAAAAAAGGATGACATATCCTAATAAATGTCAACTTGAGAAACAAGCATAAGCTTTTTTGAAAAAAAAAACACTAAAGACTCACCTTAGTCCACCCAAACCCAAATTCTTTTATAAAAGAATAACTCTCATGGGAATGAAAACAAATAAAAAAAAATTGAATAAACCATATATCAGATGTCTAAATGAAAAAAAAAAAAAAAAAACAGCCCAAGAAGAAAGGACCAAATACAGTGGGAATTGAATCGACATCTAATTGCCAAGAAATTCAGTAACCAAACATACATTAACAGAAGAAAAAATCACAGATTCACAGAGGCCTAAAAGATAAATCCACGCAACCTATGTCAGATTAACTAGAACCAAAACCCCAAAAGATAAAAAGGATGCATTCCCGATATCAATTATTTTCTTTTTGACAAACGAACCTCATGGTTTTCAGTCCTAATTCTTTAAAATACCGCTCAAAAAATGGGGAATAAAGGACAATTCTAATTCCATAAAAGAGAAATTAACCCACAATCAAAGACAAACAAGATGCGGGATTGATGGGTCAGTCTGCACACAATAAAGACGGCAATTTTTTATGTAAGTAAAAGACAGACAATTAAAAATTAACAAACAATGTGTCAAAAAAAATTAACAAACCCAACTATCTATCCCAACAAAATACAAATCAAATACAATAAAGAACCCAACTATGTAGAAGAAACAAATAAAAACCCAGTTGGGATTCATGGGTCATAAGCCCTAACTCTTAAGAAGACAACTTTATCGTAAAATCAACAATAACATAGAGGAATTGTGGGGAGCGATAATTGTACGGACGATGTAGCGCTGGTAGAACTTGCGTTTGAAGTGGTCAACGACATCGGAGCGGGAAGCCATGTTGGGAGGGATGAGGACGTTGGACCAATAGTCGGCCCATCTGGAATCGTTCTCGTAGTCGTAGGCCGCCGCCGCTATTCTCTTCACCCTCTGCTGATCCTCCGGTGAATCTCCACCCATATCTCTTTCTCCTTCCCTTCCACGACAGCAATACCACCAACACCGCTATATGCTAATTTTTCCTCCAAACTTCCAACAGTCTAGTCATGGCGAAGTGACAACTTATGAATTAGAATATCCAGAAAATAAATGGGATAATTACGTATTCAAAAGACTCGGTACAAATTAAAAAGAAGGGAAAAAAAAAAAAAAGAGAATTAGTAAATTAGTAAATTTAAAATTTAAAATTTATATGAAAAAAATTATTTTTTAATAATGATCTTTAGGAATGTAATCGATCCGGTTTAATTTGATTTTAGACAAATTTTAAGACCGAACTGGTATATACTGATTTTACATTTTTAATAAACGATATCCCACCAGTTATCATCCTAAACCGGTACTTCCAGTTTTACAAGTTCCGATCTGGTTTGATCAAATTTTTTGATTTTTAATATATATTGATGTTTGGATTGAGAAGAAAGTTGAGATGAGTTGAAATGGTTTGTGAATAGTAGAATAAGATATTTTATGAATATTATTTTTTAATATTATTATTATTTTAAAATTTTGAAAAAGTGGATTGTTTATTATTTTTTGTGTGAAAATTTTGAAAGATTTTTTTAGAATTTGAAAAAGTTTAATTGTTTATTATATTTTGGTGTGAAAATTTAAGAAGATTCTTTTGAAATTTAGAAAAAATATATTATTATATTTTGTTTAGGAATTTAGAAAAATTGTAATGATAAAGATGAGATGAGTTGAGATGGATTGATGAGAGTTTTGAAAACAAACAGCCCCTTTTTAATCTCTTAAAGTTATATATATAAATATATATTAATATATATATAAAAATATTAGTAATATACTAATACTATTAGGATAGGAATATTACTATATGTTAGTGATAATATAGTAATTAATATACTAATGATGCCAAAGACGTAAATTCTAAGTAATATAAATATGATAATATAATTAAGATAATATATAGATATAGAAAGCTAGTAATAAAAGCAGTAAAAATAGACGGTATAACCAATCATATGCATGAGAGCAATTAAAGCAGGTGGTATAACCGACCATATGCATGATATACAAAGAGAGACGCTTCTAGCCGATCCGGTAGCTTTTAGTGTAAAAACAACCCCCCTCTAATTATACTCCACATCACACATTACACATAACAGACATAAGACTCACCCACAGATAATCACAACCTCACACAGCCCTTTTTCAAAATTGTTTCTCTAAGCTTTTCGAATCACAGTCCATCTCTTGCCAACGCCAACAGTTCCAACGCCACCTTTCATCCCATAATTAATGCAACAAATTCACACAGACTGCACTGATAGTCCACAAGAAGCACTTAGATGACGCCGAAAACCACAACAACAAAAAAAACTCCACGTTGCAACTCAGACCATAAAGCTTTCGTCAGCAACGCGACAGAGGACGCCGAAGTGCAGAACACAACTGGAAACACCAAAAATAGTTACAGACGGCGCCGATTCCCACATACGCAGCAACAGAGAAATTGAAACCCACAAGATACGACCAGAAATACTAGAAACCAAAATGAACGGTGCCGATACCCACAAAAGCAGCAACTGAAGGGATCGAAACCCATAAAAGCACCCACAAAAATCACCGAAAGCCACAAATGCACCAACATACTAAAATAAGATGAGGATTGGCGTCGATGCCTCAAATCAACTCAAATCAACATTCAATGAAGTTGGATTTTTACACAAAGAAATCAAATCTCAGATCCAAACATGCATAAAATAATCACAAAACCCATTTGAATCACCTTTTGTTTTGAACAAAAAATCAGAGCATCAAACCGACGACAATGGTGAGAACGACGATGCAAATGATGTCGTATTCGTCGAGTTAGCCTTCGTCAGGATGAGAAAGAAGAACCGGTTCGCCTCTGTGGGGTGGGGGGGGTTTCCAAGAGCGAGTGGGGGGAGGGCTCGACACCGATGCTGCGAAAAGGAGGAGGGTTTGAGGAGCATATTTCGCCTTAGGGGGGTCGTGGGATGGGTTCGCCTCAAAGGGGTTCCGTGGGTGAGGGTTTCTGAGATAGGGTGGGGGGAGGGCTCGACGCCGACGCGAGATGGTGGGGGAAAGGGCCGACACCGGTGCGAGGTGGTTGCGAGAAGGGGGAAGGAGGCGGAGAAGAATTTTGAGAGGGGGAGAAGATTTCTAAATCCTCTATGGTGCATTTACAATGTTAATAAAATAGAACTCATACGTGACACTTTTTAATTGAAGGGCTGTTTTTCTTCGAAAAATAATTCGACTGGTTCAAAGTTTTTCTCATATACAAAATCAACTTTATTAAAAACATAATACTTACAAGGAGACTAATTCTCAGAAGAGTTGAAAACAGAAGACATGAAGAAGGAAATGAGAGTTAGTTTACAAAAGGTAGACTTGGGAGAGTTAGGAGAGATTTGGACAAGAGAGGAAAATGCTTCAGATGAGAGATTTTTTCGAATGCCTTTCTTTTGTTACAAACTCCTATATATAGACACTAAAACAGTGCAACACAGTACAACACAATAACTCTAATAATACATTAATAGTACCAACTCGTGAATAATATGTAGAAAATCTTTTGTCATTTTTTTGGATAATAATCTTGAGCAGCGACAATAATCTGACTTGAACAGAGGAATCTTGAGCAGCAACAATAATCTGACTTGAACAGAGGAAAGTAGTAATCTTTTAGAATCACATAATCTGAGGGTCATAATTTGCCAATTCCAGTTCAAACGGATCTTGGGAATCCATCAGAGGTACTAGATGATATAAAGGCGAGTAATCTTGAGAATGAGAGATGCCTGAGTGAGAGGCCTGTTGAGAAGGAGATGACTGAAGGGCTGCAGGTTGTTGTAATAGAGATAATCTGGCTAGATGTTGTGCGTCTTCTTCATCATCACTATCTGAAACTTGTGACATTATTTCGGCTAATTTTTTCAAATCTTTCTTGCTGTAATGGATATTAATTGTGCCTGAAATCTACTCCGTTAGACAAGTATTTCTAAAGTTTTGGTAATTTTTGAAAATATTTTCAAGACATGATCATAATTGTATTTTTTTCACTATTTGATAGAGACTTGGCCGGTTAAGAACATAATGGTTTTGAGAGAGGGATAAGATTTGATAACATATTCTCATTTCATAATCTAATTTAATTTTGTTTTGAGAAAGAAAAGAAGAAGTGGTGAACAATAGCCCAATGCTGGTGGACTGTCATTTTGTGAAATAAAAATTCGAAAACTTTCCTAAAGGGGGAGAGGAAGGAGAAGAGGGTCGGGTCCATAATGGTCCCACCAAAGTGAAAACCATTTAGGAAGTATCTTGATTTCTTGTAATTTATCAAAATGAAGGAACCACGAATGACGCCAAATTTTGTTTTATTTTAAAATTTTTTTCCATATCTATTGATAATCATAATAAGGCGGATCATAAAGCTAAGAAAACTTTATTGTCAAATAGAAATTTTTTCCTCATTATTCTAAAGTGAGAACCTGTTTAATGATAATTTTATAAAAAACAATAATTGGAGATGCGGGTGAAAATTGTTGAGTTTGAAGGGAACAAGAGATCTCAGAGAGAATAATTGAGTCGGAGTCTACTAATATTAATTTATAAAAATTTTGGATCTTCTTAATGTTTTGCGGGATATAATACCAATTTGGTAAAAGAAATGTATCAAATAATTTTTGGGGGTCAGACAGATGTTGAATTTCAGACTCGACGGGAAAGACAGGGTGCCAGTGAAATTTGATGATAATAGGAGATGTAGAAGGCTGAGATAGTAATAGAGGGCTAATAATCTGAGAAAAAGAAGAAGAAGAAGGGGAAACAGTTTTGGAGTATGTGGGTAATTTTAGAGAAGATAATAGTGAGAATGGATTATATGATGGTTTAATATTTTGTAGTAATGACTCCAGAACCGTATATGGTCTTGGAGTTGCAAAAGGATAAGGTGAAGGATAGGGAGGAGATGGTGGTAATGCATAAAAAGATTTAGTCTTTACTTTAGACTTTGAGGAAGACATAATTTTTCCTGTAAAAATTATTGGGATAGAAAATCAGGAAGAGAATTAGATTCTCCTTTAATATGTTCGATATCAAAATAAAAAATACTTAATATAACTTGCTATTTAGCAAATATTTATTTAGCAGCCAGGTTTTTCATATCTTTAATCAAAACTTCCTTGGCTGATTTACAATCTATCATAAGTAAAAACTTTTGATTTAACAAATCATCTTGAAATTTAGAAATACATACTACAATAGCTAAAATCTCTTTTTTAATGGTGCTATAATTCTTTTGAGCATGATTCTAACATCTTGAATGGAATCGAACAATCTGTTCAGAATTATCTGATAATTTTTGTTTCATAATTCCTCCATAGCCAAGATCAGAGGCATCTATTTCAACAATTTTTAAAGTATAAGGGGATGAGAGTCCCAAACATGGTAATTTCTTAACATGTGTTTTAATCTGTTTTATAATATTTGTATGCTTTTCTGTCCATGGTGGTGGATTCTTTTTTAATCTCTTAAATAATGGTTTGCATAATGGCATGAGAGATTGATAAAAATCTGCAACGTAATTGAGACTTCCCAGAAATCTTTGTAATTGTTGTTTATCTTTTATTTCATCTAAAAATTTATCAGCAAACTCTATTGCTCTACTAATTGGAGTAATAGTTCATTGATAAATGTCATATCCAGGAAACCTAATTTTGTTTTGAAAGACTTTTATTTTTGGTGATGAAACAACTAATTCATTCTGTTTAATAATTTGGACAAAAGTATTTAAGTACTTCCAGTGTTGTTCAATAGATGAGGAGAATATTAATACATTATCTATATAGACTATTGAAAAATGAGTGAGAGGGGTAAATATTTCGTTCATAATATTTTGAAATTCACTATGAGCGTTTTTTAATCCAAATGGCATAACATTCCATTCATAATGTCCAGATAGGACTGTAAAAGCTGTTTTATATCAATCTTTTTCAGCGATTTGAATTTGTCAGAACCCACTTTTCATATCAAATTTTGAAAATACTGTAGCATCATAAAGTCTAGATAATAAATTTTTTTTATTAGGGATTGGATATCTAATCCATTGTAATACTTTATTTAAAGACTTATAATTAATAACTAGCCGATAAACTTCTCTTTCTAATTCTGTCTATTTTTTAACATAAAAGGCAGCACAACTCCAATGTGATTTACTTTTCCTAATTAATCATTTTGTTAACAAATCATTAATTTTTTTTTTGTAAAATTCTAATAATTCATTATTCATTTGAATTGGTATGGATTTAGTTGGAATATTTTTCTCAGAAAAGTCTTTCTCATAAGGTAATTCAACTATATGTTGTTTTCTATTCCAAAAAGCATTAGGTAGGTTAGAGCATACTTATTTTTCAATTATAGTCTTAAAATTATCAACTTTTGAAGTTAATAATAGATCTTTTAATTGTTTTTCAATTCTTTTATATTTTAATTCTTGTTTTAAAAAACTTATCTGTTTTTCTTTTCTTTTAATCCTTTTTTTGTTAAAAAATTAATTTCTTTAATCAATGAAACTTCTTTTAAGGAGTTAATTTCTTTTGATACAGGAGGAAATAAGAAATGGTAGAGTAATGCAAGGAATGGATTTTATAATATTACTTTGGTGTTAATATTTGTTACTAAAATAAATATTGTTTTGAAACAAATTCTATTATTGCAAATATGTGCATTAGATAGTTTATAATTTATGTTTAATTTTGCCCCATTAGCTGGGGATAATGTTTCTTTTGTTTTTTTAGAATATTTAAAAGGTATTAATCATTCTTATATATAATTTAGGGTTTTAGGGTATTAAGTCTGCTCATGTGTCTAAGAGAGCAATTGTAGTAAAAAAAAATTATTGATTAATTGAAACCGTTACTTCCGTATACCATTTTTTAAAATTTATCTTATCGAGGATATTAATGAAGGTGTCTGTTTCATCTTTAATAATTATTGTTGAACATTCTCCTTATTCTTTATTATGATAATTATCTATATTTTTGTCTATTTTTAATAATATAATTTCTTATAATAATTGTTCATTTGAAACTTCCAATTTAAGATTGGATACTTTCAAATTTCTAACTTCTTGTTTTATCTCATTAATTTCTTGTTGTAAGTCTTGCAATGTGAATCATTGTTTTTCTGTTTTAAATCTTTCTACTATCTCTGAGAAATTATAGGGAGTTGAAAAGGTTACTGAAGTAGTTTGATTTTTAAAAGTATCTTTTAGTTTTTCTAAATAATCTTTTCTTTCCTATGGATTTTTGATTTTGTCTATTAATTCTAATATAATATCCTCTTATCTGAAAGTACATTAATGATTTTATTACAAAAATAACTATTTTTATTTAAACAATTACAGACTTGTATCTCATCTTTTTCGGATTCGCTTTCAGAAAATTGTTCCGAAAGACTTGATTCTTTTAATTGATAGAATTTTTCTTTTTTAGAAGAGCTTTCCTCTTCTTCACTTGAATGCATTATAAAAATATTTAATAATTTTTCTTTTAATGTTTCAGGTACTTCTAATTCATTAATCAGTTTTTTAACCTTACAATTTGATTTATAGTGCCAAACTTTTTCACATTTATAACAAACAATTTATTTTTTCTTTTTATTAGTCTTTTTTGGAATTTTTATTGGTTTGTTATATACTTGTTTATCTTTTGTTCTTTTATAAGGTTTTTTATATTTTCGTTTTTTGTTAAAATAATTCTTATAAACTCTTTTCCCTTTTTTGTGTCTTCTTGAAAGAGTTATGAATTGTAACACCTCGTATTTTAGTGTATTTTTATTGAAAGATTATTTTAATTAATTTAAAATATTGATTCTCTTGTTTTAAAATTATGGAGATTTTGATATATTATTTTAAGATATTTTTAAATTGTGAAAATTATTTGTTTTAATGTGTTTTCTTAATATTATTTACTGTTTTACATTTAAAGTGATTTTTAATTTAAATTAGTTTGTTTATGGGTTTTAAAATCATTATTATTTTAATTAAGCATTTCACTACGTTTGAATTATTTTATTTAATTTACAGTTTTAAAATCATTTTCGTTGGATCATTTTTGTGACCCAGTTGTGAGGATTGGATCTCATTTCTTTTCCCTCCATTTTTCTTTCCCTCTTTTCTTTTTCTTTTTTTATTCTTTTCTTCTTCTTTTCTTTTCTCCTCTCGATTTCCTCCCATGCAGCCCCTCTCTCTCTCGTCTCTCTCTTTCTCCCCATGCGATTTTAGTTCCTCCTTCCAGCCACCGCCGCGCGCCGCCGTGGTCATCACTGCCCGGCCCAATAGCTTCCCCAGCCGCCGGCGACCCCACCCCTCCAACCTCTGCATCCCCCGCACCGCAGTTTTCCCGCACTCACCGTCTAAAGTAGCACGACTTTTGAGCTCTAGCGCCGCCGTCCGGCCACCATTTCTTCACCAATTTTTCATTGACCTCCTAGCAACCTAAAGGACCGAACCCCAGCTCCGATCCGTTACCGGTGAAGCCCCATTATATACATTTTCGATTTCACCCTTTTTGGCCTTAAACCGCGCATTTCACCGCCACCCACGGCCAAAGGCCACCACCATTAGCTTCGTCAACCTTCCTAGGCCTTACCCTATCAATTTTGAGTCTTGGTTTGACTCTGTTCAAAATTGGGTTTTTGAGACCCATGGCCACAGTGTATTTTATACTGTTCTGTTGCTGTTTTGTGGCTTACAGCTCATCCGTAATCCTTCAAAAATTATTATATAGCGCTGTAAGTATTTTTCCAAACATCTTTTAAGATTTAAATATATTTTTGCGCTAACTCATTCTACTGTGTTCTGGTTGGTTATTCAAGACTGAGTCCGAGGAGTATCGGGGTCGGATGGATTGGAGGATGAAGTTATTTATGTGATTGGTTATTTTGGGATTTGGTTGGTTGTTGGATATTGAGATTGGTTTAATACATTGCATGTACACGCATGATCATGTTTGTAAATTGAAAACTGAGTTTTTGGGTAATTGCATTCATGTTCATGTGGATCTTTGAAAACTGGATCTTCATGTGTGAATAGATTTTGGGTGCGTGTGTATCATGACCCCAAGCCTAGATGGGGCATTATCTTGGTGGAGCTCCTTTGGTCACTCGGAAGCGGAATATACTGAGTGACGTCCCCTGGGTTGTCGCCGAGCGACAACGAGATCGGAAGAGTTACGTGCCGACTCCGTGGCCCTTCTGCTGGAGGGGGCTAAAGGATGCTTGGCCACAAACGTACTGGGTGCGAAACTGGGCATCGCTTGTTATGTAGCCAGAGTATGCGGATGATCCCTAAGGGAGATCATGGTGCCTACGGATAAAATTGATAATGGCTATTTTCTGGAAAAATGTCATGTGTTGGATAATGGTTTTCGTGTGAGTCATTTTCTGAAAAAATGATGGATCATGGTTTTTGGGCCAAATGGGATTTTGGCGTGTGTTGGAAAAATATCAATTTTTGGAAAAAATGATATTTTTGGATCTGGTGTATATTTCATCATATGCATGCATGGTTGGTTGCATTAATAGGTTTTTATATCAGGATTGTTTGGATTATAACTTACCTACGGTACCATTTAATAGTATCGCAGATTTTGATATTGATGATGCAGATGCTGAGCCTGAGGATTTGGCTCAGTCGGAGGAGTGATATGGGATCACTCGTGTCATATATTTTTAGTCTTGTATTACTTTTATGGGATTTTGGTTTTTGTTTTAAAACGTTTTGTATTTGGATATTTGTATTAAACAAATTCTGGTACTTAGTTGATTTATTAATATTATCCGCTGCTTATTTTATTATACACTGTTGCTTGTACGCACACTTGACACTTATCGTTGGGATGCGTGACCCGTGTTGTCATCATCCTGACGTCACGATTTCTGAAATTTTTTATACATGGGAGTCGGGGCGTCACACTAATAGAGTATATCCAAACTGTTTACAAAATGTACCTAATTCTTTTTTAGCAAATTTCTTTTCTTTATCCATTTGTTTTTTTAATCTTAAATCATTACACATAATTAAACCAGTTCTATTAATAGTAGTTATTATATCACTATATGTAAAACTATGAAAATCAATAGTACCATCTGATCTTACTAATGATTCTCGTACCTTTTGGGCAAAGTAATATGGAAGTCCAGTTATGAACTTTTTCTTCCAGTATGGTTGTTGGTAGTCATTTCTGATCATAACTTTACTTAGAAATACATCTTTATACCAACGAAAATCAGATACTTGAGGACATTTTAAATTAATCAATAAATCATTGGTTCTTTTTTTGAATTGGGCAGGATCACCAACAAAGTGTTTGGTTAATACGTATATTAATGTATTTACAACATCTTCTAATGGTAATCCATTTTCTGTTTTAATAACCTGCATATTTTCATCATGTTTATAAGCAGTTAATATTTGTGTCTTTTAATCATTTGAAAGGTAATGATCCCACCAGCCTTTTAGCTGGCCAGTAAACCCTGTAACAAGAATATGTGCTACTTGGTGGTCAATTTTTCGATTACTTTTATAGACATTAGCTATCATAATCATTTCTTGGAAATGGTTTAATATTTCATATTCAGATAATTCATCTATATTTCATTCATACAATACATCTGGTGCAAAAGCAGATCTTACTATATGTTCTCGTTCCTCGAATTGCATATCTGGAGGGGTAGGCCTCGGATACCAATTACGAGTAATAGAGACATGATATTTAGAATCTCTGGCTGAATAAGTATTAGCATGGTCTTCTCTAATCTTATTTATTTGTAAGTCTAAATTTTTAAATTGGTTTTCAATATTACTTATTTCAGAATCAAATATTTCAGGCAAAGTTTTTAATTCCGTACCGTACCGGCCGGTACGGCCGGAATATTTCGTACCGGTCAGTAGACCGGTACCGGAAATACTGTGCTCCGTACCGGTAAAAATACCGGCCGTACCGGCCGGTATTGTATGTTTCAGCCGGTATCAGATTCGGCTACTAAAGGATGGCAATTTCGTAATTACGGCTAGCAGTTTCAAAATTAAGGCAAATATTTAGGGGTATTTTCGGAAATCAGACTTCAAGTCCTTTGCCTTTAGGTTTTCACTTTCCCTTTTCGTTCCTTTTTGTTTTTCACCCCCAGAGCATTTCATCTCAGCCGCTAAGCGCCTCAAGCTTCAGCATCGCACTTCACAGTTCGCAGTCGCACTTCACAGTTCGCAGTTCACACTTCGGCATCAGTGATCATTCAACTCAATCATCTTGCGCTGTCGGTATGAGCTGAGCATTTAAAATTTTAAATAATTTTTTCTATTAATTTATTTTTTTCTTTAATCATACAGATTTTTTAGATGGAGAATCTGAGCTTCTTGATGGAGAAGAATTGGATTGGGCAAGTATTGGGGATCCATTAATCTCACTAAATGAGGAAGATGATGATAATGTTGGTGTTAATGTTGATGAAGGTGGTGATATTGATGAAAATATTTTGATTAACATGTTGAATCTTGATCCTTATTGTCTTTTTGACGAGGATGGGTGATTTTTTTATGATGGTGGTGATGTTAATGATTTTATCATGATAATGTTGATGTTTATGGTAGTTGTAACTTAGAACTTAAGACTTGTATTTAGAAGTATTGGGTTTATGTCTTATTTTGTTGTTATTTTAAAAGACAGTTAATACTTGTATACATATAATTTATCCAAGTATAAACTATTCCGAAATGAAACGGTACCGAGACGGTACCGGTACCGAAATATTATCCCGAAACGGTACACGAAACGGTACCGGTACCGAAATATTTTGTTCCAGTGACTCGACCGGTACGGCATCCGGTACGGTATTCAAAACATTGATTTCAGGAGAATCTGTTTTACTTAATACATTAATATGGTGTTGTTTTGAAGTGGATGCAGTATTACTAATAGTTAGTTTTTCTAATTTATTAGAGATTTGTTTTAATAAATCGTTTTTATTTTTAGAAAAAATGGTTTTTAAATGAGATGGGATCTCATGATAAATGAATAAAGGGGTTTCTTTTGCTTCTTTAATAGTAAGATTAACCGGAGATATTTGGATTTCAATTCTTTCTAATTGTTTACTCATGGTTTTTAAATATAAATTGGTGTAATTATTTTGTTGGATTATGTTATCATTAGGCATGGAAATAAATGTTGATACTAATTAATATACCAATGTACATTAGTATTACTAATATATTTATTAAAAGAAATACTTTATTAAGCCATAAAGTGTAATTAATATATATTTTATATTTAAAACATATGATCAAATAAATGTTCATGTTTAAGTTAAAGATTAAAATTTTATATTATAAATTATAATATAACATTATTTCATATATAATTATAATTTATAAAAATTATATATAATAGAAAAAATATTATATATAATATTAAAAATATATAGATATGTGAACTGGTTCAGTCCGGTCATAAAAAACATAAAACTAAGACCAGACCGATTATGATCGATTTTTAAAATGAAGGAACCGGTTCCAGACCAAATCTACCGGTCCGGGCCGGTTTTCTAGTTCTCCAGTTTATTTTTACAGTCTTAGTGGTCCTCACTTTTTTCCAAAATTAATATGCAAAGACTATACACTCTTGGACTCTAACGCTTTGTTTGGAAGTTGAGATGAAATGAAATGAAATGAAAATTTTGTGAATAATAGTGAAATAATTTGAGTTAAGATATTTTATGAGATTTTGAAAAATAAGAGATAAGAAATTAAATAAAATTATTATAAAGCTAAAATATTGTTATAATATTATATTTTAATATTATATTTATTTTGAGATTTGAAAATATTAAAATATTTTTGTATTTTATTTGAAAGTATAGGAAAGTTATAATGATTAGACAAAAAAGTTAATCAATTGAAATTAAAAAGTATTTATATTTGAATGATATTTAGATGTTGAGATGAGATGAGAAATCTAATCTCAAAATCCAAATTAGTCCCAAGGATTTGTTTGGATTTTAATATAAGATGACCCAAGATGATAAATTTGTGAATAATAATTAAATAATTTGTGAATATTGATGAAATAATTTGAGTTAAGATGTTTTATTAGATTTTGGAAAAGAAAAAAAAATATTGAATAAAAATATTATAAAGTTAAAATATTATTTTTTAATATTATTTTTCATTTTGAGATTTGAATAAGTTTTTGAATTGCTTTTATATTTTGTTTAAAAGTTTGAAAAATTTGTAATGATTATAAAAAAAATTTAAAAATTTAAAATTAAAAAAAATTTATGTTTAATTTATGTTTGAAAAGGAAATGAGAAAATATGAGATATTATGAGATGGATTGAGATAGCTATCCAAACCTGTCCTAAATCTACTCTTATTGTTTTAGATTATTTTTTTCATTCTCAATCTTCTGATGGAGCATGTCTACATCAAGAAGGAAAGTTTATGCAACTCTCTTAAAAGAAAGTAAGACCTGTAAACCCAGTTTAGATTGAGAAGTGATCTCAACTCATCTTATATTATCTCATTATTACAATTTTTTAAAATTTTCATATAAAATATAATAAACAATTCAAATTTTCTAAATCTTAAAAAATAATAATAATATTAAAAAATAATATTCTAACAATATTTTATTCAACTCATCTAAAATAATCTCATTTCATCTTTCAATCCAAACGGGACAATCTATTTTTAATTGTAAATTTATATTTTTTCAAATAGTAATGTTATATATAGTTTTAGAGTGTGTGAGACTCATACAATCTTAGAGTCAATTATTAAAAGAATAAATTTTTATATGACGTCTAGATTTATCTATTTTTTTCACAAAAAACGTGTGAGACTTAGATATTTAAGATTGAAAATATAATTTCTCTTTCTTAAAAGCTTCCATATGCAAAATTTGTATCTTTACTTTATTTTAAGAGGCATTAATTTAAATGATTACATATAAAATTATTTAAAATGTTATATCTTGAAAAAATCTAAGAAAAAGAGTACCGTTACTGTTCAATGTTTTAAATGGTTTGTCAATGATTCAGCAAATGTGACTATAGATTGTAAAAGTTAGGATGATGAACATTATTTCTTTTTTATAGAACCAAAAATCTCGCTATTTTCTTTACCAATACGAAGAAAGTGCCCATAAATTAATTGACAAGTCAACCAATGGTAGGATTCCATCTGAGAAAGCAATGTTCAAATAATCGACTTTTTCCGCATATCACTTGGAGTATTCCAAAAAAAATTAATGATTTCCTTATTTCTCTTTTATTATCCTTTTATTACTCTTTTTAATTTTTAACTTTTTTTTTTAAATTTTTCTTAAAATTAATGGTTAAGAAAGTGATTATGAATAAAAAATTTATTTATTTTAAAATTTTTTCTTAATGATTAAAGATATTAAAATAATACTTAAAAGAATAAATAAATAAATACATTAAGAGTAGTAAAATAGTGATAAAAAGATGGTAAGTCTATCGTTATCCTTCCAAAAATACTATTATGAGAGGTGAATCATCAAGGCAATCTTAAATGGATTCTAGTTGGCAACAGATACAGGGCTTTGCAAGTCCTGGAGAGTGCTAAGTTTTTTCTATGAAAAGTTTGTAATGACATTTTACCAACTGGGAAAACTGATTTGGTTAAGAGGCAGAAATGGTTGGTTTGGATACACAATTTAAATAAAATAAGATGAGATGTTTTGAATAGTAATTAAATAAAATATTATTAGAATATATTTTTTAATATTATTTTTATTTTAAAAATTAAAAAAAATTAAATTATTTATTATATTTTTGTATAAAAATTTTAAAAGAATTATAATAATTAAAATAAAATGAAATGAAAATTTTGTATAAACTTTCTCCTTTGTGTCCCATATGTACTCTAAAGGAGGAATCAATGTGTCACTTTTTATGGACCAGCAGCAAGCGATGTGTGGTCAGAGGAAAGCCAGCCCAATCCAAAAGTGGTCGGGTTTACCTGTTGACTTCCTTTAGCTGTAGAAGAAATATGACGGTGAAGCTGCATTATGAAGAGTTGGAGTTGGTGGTGGCCCCATAGGAGATATGTTTATGTTTTTCAGAATCAATTTGAAGGCCTTCGACAGTTGATCTTAACCGTTGTTCGTTGGATAGTGAGATGAAATGAGATGTTTTTAGATGAATTAAATAAAATATTATTTTTTAATATTAATATTATTTTAATATTTAAAAATATTGAATTGTTTATTATATTTTGTATAGAAATTTTTAAAAGTTATAATGATGATATGAAATGAGATGAGATCGTTTTTCTATTCAAATAAGTCCTAAACAAGCTCAAACTAAACAGGAATAGTCTCCTCCTTCAGGAACTGCAAGGAGTTTCAACATATGGCAGAAATTGAGTGAACATGAGGTGAAGTTAAAATGGGATGCTGCAGTAGTCTCGTTTGTTTTCACAGATGAAATGAGTTGAAATTAAAGTTAAAAATTTGAATAAAATATTATTAGAATATATTTTTTTTGAGATATGAAAAAGTTAAATTATTTATTTTATTTTGTATTAAAATTTAAAAAATTTTTAATGATGAAATAAGATGAAGAGTTTATTGAAAACAAAGGAGTACTGCTGAGATGATTTGGATGGAAGAGGATCCTGCTTGGATTCTCCAGTCTGTTAATTTTTTACAAGTCTTGTAATGAATGCCACCTATGAAAGTTTGTGTGTTTGGTTTGTTTTTTTTGGTTTTAATGCTTTACCCCGTCGAAAAAAAAAAAATCTCACAAAATCTTCGCACAGCTTTCAAGTATCAAATCTTGTTTTCATTTTTCGAGAGAATGCATGTGTTTAATGTTTCAGAAATGCTACTCCCACCGCTTATAACGTACCGCTCGCTCTTACCGCTATACGTGGAATGCCACGTTATGGCTCTTTAAAATTTAAAAATAACAGCGCATGGTTTCGTCTTCAAGCCACAAACCGAAACTCATCAACCTTGTACTGCCACGAACCGAAACCCATAAACCCAAACCCATCTAAGATGTACTGCCACAAATCGAAACCCATATCTTCGTAGGGTTCAAGCACCGCTTCAATCCACGAACTGAAAAGCTTCTCTTCGTCACCTTCGTCTTCAAGCACCGAAACCCATATCTTCTTCAACTTCAAGCTGCCAGAGGAACCCATCTCAAGCCTACCTGAACCCAGCTCTTCGTCAGCTTCGTCTTCAAGCTAGAGGCTCCCATTTCAATTTTAATCTTCAAGCCAAGCCTCCGGTTTTGTCTTCAAGCCTCCAATTTCATAACCCACCCCAGTTCGAGAAACCCAGGCTTCTGTCGATTGACTCCTCCTTCGATCGCCACCCCTCCAAACCCATTCCGTCGTGTCCCCTTGGAGCCTTTGTCGAAGATCGAAAAGCTTCCGTCGGCTCACCATTGTCACGCCGAAAGGGGTAAATACATTCTAGCTAACATTTGATTTTAAATCTTTGTAATATTGGTTGTAATTAATTATGTGAAGCGGTTGCTCTTTCAAAATGAGGAAATCTGGTTATAGTCCTGTTAGTTATGCATAAATTGGTTAATAGTTAGAAATTGAAAATATGTCATACAATTAGAAATTTCTGTAACACGAAGCATATTTTGCGGTGCTGGAAGGGAGGATGCCTAATTTCTGGGAATTGAGTCTGAAACCACAGTCAGGAAGTTTTATCTGGCGATGGACTTGGATTGGAGTTGTAGGTCTGTTTGAATGAACGAGTTCTCTAGGCATGCTAATGTCCAATCTGTATATGCTTTATTTTGTAAATTATAAATTATAAATAATTTATTTTTGTTATGCTGCCCGAAATTCTTAGCTATGGTTTTTGGCAAAATAAAAATGGTAATCAACTATGGTTTTTGTGATGCTAATCAGCTTTTCCATTCATTTTTCTTTTTTCTTGTAAATATATTTTTAGTTTGTTGGAGGTTGAAGAGCAATGAAGAGCAAGTTTTCTGTTTGGGTTTGTGTTAAAATATGAAAGTAGGGTACCATAATGGAATGCATTAACCAGTATAATGTTTTAGGGTGGGAATTTAATCCTGCCTATATGCTTGTTTAACAGTTTTGTAGCAGCTCTGTTTTTTTGCTTTGCATTCACTACTTGGATCAAATTTTGGCATTCCATTCAGTTGTCCAAATTTATTGTTGTAGTTGATTATGGCATTCTTATCACTATAGGGAGTTTGTTTTATTATGGGTATTTTTTTCCACGTTGTTTCCTCCATAAGTGTCCATTTAGCATGATAGAGAAAGGAGAAGTGGAATTTGAATGGTGATATTGAGTTTTTGGATTGAAGTTTAGCTAATGCACTCAGAATGTTGTTTTTTGATTGCCACGGATCATTGACTAATTTGTAATGTCGATCGCTAGTTTCATTGTTGCATGTACAATGGACTCGAACATGAGCTTTGTTTAATACTTGGTTGGTTTTTAAATTTGGTAGTCTAGAAATAGAGGCTGTAATATTGACACAATGTCCGAAGCACGTAGTAGCACTAGCAATATCTCACGCTCAAGAAACTCTTGTCAAAATGAATACCCAATATGCTTTTGTGGTATTAAAGCATGTCGACGAACCGCGCATACAGAGGATAATGAGGGTCGCCGATTTTTCAGTTGCCATAATTTTGAGGTATGTTATTTAACTGTTTGCTAAGAAGTTGCTTTTATTTTTAAATCTTCGTGAAAGCAAGTATGTTTTACTTGCATCTTTTTCAAAAGCAATATGATGCTTATTCATACTGAAATATAGTTTCTTTTTGGAAAATCATATGGGTAATCTTTGTTTGCTAATATGTCTTGGTTGATTTTGCAGGCTGGGCATTCTTGTGGGTTTTTTTGTTGGTATGATCCAGAAATTCCACCATATGGCGAGAGGAGAATCAACCATTTAAAATTGAAATTCAAAAGATACAACTTGCAATGGATATCCAAACAAGTCGACATCAACTAGAAATAGAGACTGAGAGGCGCAAGAGAAAGTTTGAGAGATTTAGTGTAGTTTTAGTAATTTCAATGTCGTGGGTACTTTGTTTAGGCATGTATTTTGGGAAATGTTGAAAAAAAAGAAGAAGATGTTGGTTGCTTGGTAGTTGTAATATATGACTATACTTGGTTGGTTGGTTACTTTTTGTAATGAATTGAATGATGTATAAATTTGTTGAACAGATGTTATTTAAATTTTGGATGGTTAAAGGATATTTAAATTTCTTGGCTCAAATTAACCAGAAATAATGAAAGTCAAATGGGAATAGATTTTGTGTTATTGCACAAATTTTGTGTGCTGCTACTAAATATTTCTCGAGAAAATGATATAACATTTCAAAATTAAAAAAAAGGAAAAAAGAGATGTAGTTCACATATCAACAAAAATTAGAAAATGCTGTCCCTCATTTCATTAATCAACCAAAAAATGGCACTCCATTACAAAATATGGAGGAACCAAAAAAGATGTAACAAAGGTAACATTGGTCCCTCCCAAAATACTATAGTTTGATTCATAAGCATGTACAAATATACTATTGGACCCTCCCAAAATATACAAAATATACCATTGATCCAACCCAAAATATACAAAATATACCATTGGTTCCTCTCAAAATATACAAAATATAGAGGAACCACTCATTGTAGTTTCATTATAAAATAAATAAAAAGAACCAGCTTCCATTAATTTCTCGGATCATTATCCTTGTCCGAGACATCTCTCCATTGCATCTAAAGTCACAAAAAAAAAATAAGTGTAAACTTCATCAGTTGTAAACTTTATAAAATATTACAAAAATATAGAATTTGTAGTGTGAATTACCTGGGAGGGAGGAGCTGTCTGTCTAATACCAAAGAAATCTGGGTATATTGGATGAGGTGTGTACTGGTTGAAGAGCATAAAATTGTTAAATGAGTTATGTTAAAAATGTGTGTAGTTTTGTAATGTAGTTTGAATTACCTGTGGAGGAGGAGCAGTCTGTCCAATACCAAAAACATTCGTAGCATATACTTGATGAGGCGTGTACTGTGAGTGGCATAAAATTGTTAAATGAATTTTGTTAACAATTTTTGCATCATAATGTAGTTTTAATTACCTGTGAGGGAATAACAGTCCTTCCAATGCTAGAATAATCTGCACCCATCGAAGGAGTAGCAAAAAAATCTGGCCCATGTGTCCAGACTTGACTTTGTATATCCTATAGCAAAAATATATTATTTTCAATATATTTCTATTAATTACAAATCATAGAATTCTAACCAGCAAAAAAAGTACCTGGCTTTGAGGAGCTTCATGATGTGTGTCGCTGACAGTGCATTCATCTGGAGCGTGACTACTCCGCTGTTCATTAGAATGAAGAAAATAAATAATCTCGTATAAGAAATATAATATTTCTAATTTACAACATTGGCAGAAAAAGAACCTCAGGTTCGTCGTGATTTAATCGTCTTCTTGTACGAGATTTTCTAAGACTCTTCTCAATGGGATGTTCTTTTCTCTTAGATGGTGGTCTTCCCTTACTCCGAACCACCAATGGACTAAGCACTCTACCTGTGACGCCTCCAGTGGAAGTAGCTGGATCAACTGTCGTGCCCGCCATGGAAGTAGCTGGATGAACTGTCGCGCCTCCAATGGAAGTAGCTAGATCAGGAGTACCAGGATACTGTACCTTCAAATGTTCTATCTGGCTAATCAATTTCAAAGTACTGCTCTCGGCCTTGGAAGCATTGGAACACAATTCATAGAAGGAATTCTGGATCCTATCGTATCTTCGGCGGTCCTCAATGCTACTAGTATCATAACTGCTTTTCACGAAGGCATATTTTCGCTTTACATCCTTCCTCCACCGATCTAAGATGTACTTTGATGGTATTGTGTGCTTGCCTAGTTGAGTCAATATACGAAGAGCGTGCCTACATAATATCCCCCTAAACTCAAACAACTGACAACTGCATTTAACATCTAGGGGGTCTTCATCAACTTTGACAGTGAAGGTCACACGTTTTAACAAGTCATCACCAACTTGAATCTCATCAGCAACTACGTACGTATTTCTACCACTCTCACATCCCAATAATGAAGTAGTCAAATATAAAAATCCCCGCAATTCCTCTTGTACTTCTTTGAATTTAGCAATTGTATATGCTTGTTGGAATTGCTTCTCAAGAGGATAGCGACTTATGCAAGGAATCTCTGTATTAAATGAATTAAAATCAGCCCTTGCTTCATTCTCTACCTTCCTCCTAAGGGCTGAATCGTACTGGTCAACAAATTGTTTCAATGTTGTTTTAGAGTTAACATAGTCGTCAAAAAATGCATTCATACTTTCACTCCGCTGTGTCGTTGACATACCTGCCCAAAATGTGTCTCTAACGTACGTCGGCACCCAAAAACGACGATCACTATATAGTGATAACAACCATGCATTTTCATGCAAATCATAGGTGTCGAGCATATCGCGCCAATGTGATTCGAATTCAGGCTCACTGAAAGAGTCATAAACACACCTATGTAGACTACTCTTAATTTCCTCATATCTAGAATGTGATCCAAATTTTTCAGGCAGCTTTTTCATTATATGCCACAAACAGAAACGATGCCTAGAGGTTGGAAACACTCTTGAAATAGCAATTTTCATGGCCTTATCTTGGTCAGTGATGATTGCATTCGGTGGTTGGTCATTCATACACTTCAACCATGACTCAAACAACCACTCGAATGTATTTGCATCCTCATTGGATATTAATCCGCATCCGAATAGGATTGATTGGCCATGGTGGTTAACACCCACAAAGGGTGCGAAAGGCATCTTATACACATTAGTTAAATATGTTGTGTCAAATGTAATTACATCCCCGAATGATTCATAAGCAGCCCTACTTCTGGCATCTGCCCAAAACACATTAATTAATCGCATGTCATTGTCAACATCTATTTTATAATAAAAATCCGGGTTTCTTTTTTGCATGTCTTGGAAATAATTACATAGAGCTGTAGAACCTCCAACCCCGAGGCGAAGTCGTCTAGCTTTGTCAATGTAGTTTCGACACTCCTTTTCCCCGAATGGCACATTCTCGTACCCCCCCGCCTCAACAACCACAGCGTTGAAATTTTTGGACAACTTAATTCCTGCCTCGTCATTTATCTCAAGCCTCTTAGCCACACGAGGATCGACCTTCTTAAAACATCTGAAATGCCTTGCCTTTCCAGGACTACAAACGTGTGTGTGCTCCAAGATTACTTTAGATAGGGTATATCCACCTTCATTATTCAGTACATTGGCAGCCTTACTCTTTGAGGTGCCTCCTCGCACACATGCCAAGCAAACCCATCTAACATTCCCATCGTCATCTTGTCTAGAATTCCTTTTGCACACTCCAAAGCCCTTTTGTTTACCATACTTCATGTAATAAGACAGCACTTCTTCTACTGATGAAAAGTTCATTCCAACTGTTGGTTGTTCAATAGTTTCATCACATTCAATGTCCGTATCAGTTCCTTCCTCATCCCACTCATGATCGGGATGTTCTATATCAGCATCCATTGTACATCCGTTCGAATTACCTACAATGATACAAAAAAATATAGGAGTTACAAATTTGGCAGGAAGAGAGCACGATTTTTCAGCAACTATATTTGGCAAACTTAGATATCTAGAGGCTGGGCCCTTAACTAGTTCCATTAGAACCTTCTCAATAGTTAATGAACCTTCTCAATGATGTCTTTGTTATAATGAGCTGTGATGGATTTGATGAGTAAATGAGTAGCTTTGTTTCAAGTTAACACCAGTGGAAGAGATCAAAGGAAAACCATATTAATTTAAATTGGACTCTGCACACCTCTAAAACAAACACAAAGTTGAGCAACATTGCCATGAAACTAAAAATTTCTGATATGTTTTCTTGATGCAAAAGGGTAAATTATTTGCTCCAAGTATGAATTTCGAAAAGTTACAATATTCATTATTTGATTTATTTTCGAGTATTATTTATAAAAAAATTAGATTTAGAGGAAAGAAAACGAAACCATATTATAATGCTTATTCCTAATGGCCATATTATTATCCAGTTGATTAGATGATTTTATGGAGAAACCAGCACTCATGCAGCTGGACCCAGTTGAAAATGTTTGTTTAAAATTTCTATGAGAGAGTTTCTTGGGTCAAAGACTCGAAGGAATAGAGGAGGCAGAGCTACTATTAAACTCAGTTGAAAATGGGGACAGATTGAGCTGTTCAGACTGGACCATGGCCCCCCATAACTATTATATTGCCTTTTGTTCCTTTTTTAAAAGATTAATGATGCCTTGAAACATTGAAATATTCAAATATGTCATGGCTTTATGAGGCAAGGTATCATAGATGTTGACCTCAGTAACAACACAACACAACAACAAAAGGGTGACTCGGATATGGATGGATGTCTTCAACAGACCTTATCCTCTTTCGTGGTTCTAGGCCTTCATTATAGCAAGTTTCCAGAAAAATAAATTTTGTGGTTCTAGGCCTTCATTCCATGCACAATATATATATATATATATATATATATATATATATATATATATATATATATATATATATAAATTGTGTGTGTGCATGTATGTATATATATTATATGCTTCCTAGGAGACATTATAGCAAGTTTCCAGAAAAACAAATTTATGGTTCTAGGCCTTCAATCCATGTGCATGTATGTATATATATTATATGCTTCCTGGGAGACATTATAGCAAGTTTCCAGAAAAACAAATTTCATGGTTCTAGGCCTTCTGTATGTATGTATATATATTATATGCTTCCTAGGAGACATTATAGCAAGTTTCCAGAAAAACAAATTTCATGGTTCTAGGCCTTCATTCCATGCACAATATATATATATATATATATATATATATGTATATATATATATATATGTATTGTGTGTGTGTGTATGTATATATTATATGTTTGGTGGTTCCAGGCCTTCATTCCATGCACAAAAATAATTTCTGATATGCAAACCACGTGGTTCTAGGCCTTGAAGCATGCATGCAGTTGCAGCTAGCTTGACACTTATGCATTAATTATTGCATTAATATCCCTGCTGGAAGCCGTACACAAAGATGAAAATGACAATATTTCTGATATGTTTTCTTGATATTTGCTCCAAGTATGATTTTGGAAAAATTACAATATTCATTATAATGAAAATGACAATGAATGAGGATAATTAAACTTACTGCTAAATATATGCTCTATAGCTATAAAACTGAAGTTGCGAAATGGTGTATGAAGGAAGATCCTACAGCCAACTCAATGCCAGCCCACAGTCAACAGACACAGTAAAATCAGCAAAGATTTGTGCAAGCATAATTCTAGGATCTTTCTGATTTGGTTGTACTGTCCTTATTTTTCTGTAACAGTTTAAACACTATAGATTTACGTTACTGCTTTCCATAGTTGGATTACTCGAATGATTTGTATAAAAACTTGCTATGTACATCAATACAATTGTGTAGGGAATTTTCTCAAACCATAGCAGTGTATCTTTTATATGGTGAGATGCATGTTCAAAATAAAAAATGATAGTGCTCCAATTCCCCATGGTTGGTCATTCTTTTAAAATATAATTACGTTTGGGTTGCTGTTGTGTACCCACATTAATGGAAAACTTTGATTTAAAAAATAAAACAACAGAAATGCTAGAGCAGCTGCAAGCTCTAGTCTGCAAGCTCTATAGCCAGTCCACTGAGGAGTGTATTCGCAGCTTCATCACTTGGTTCAAATGCATTAGATGTTGGCTATAGTATATTCTTAAATGTTAAAACAACAACCGATTACTTATAAACAAACTCCACCGTGCTCTGTATTTTTCATTCAAACAAAATCAGAATTTGTCCCAATATCATATAACACCTAACACTAATTAGCTAAGACTACTAAAGGATGCGGACATGCCCCGCTCAGTCAATCACAGATCAGGAAAAAAGGGTAAAAATTAGGGAAACGAACGTACCGGAAGGTCGGACGGAGAATAGCCGGAAGGCGACGCCGGAAGTGTATCTCTTGCCGCGCGGACTGGGTACGGTCGACGTCTGACGGAGGAGTCGGAGTAAAGAATACAAGCTTCCGTCGGGGGTTGGGGATTTTTGGAAGAAATGAGGAGCAGTTGGGGATTTTGGTAGAAACGAGAAGCAGGGGATGGGATGGGGGGGGGGAGAGATGTTGGGCGGGAGAGCAATTTTTTTTCTTTTTCCTCTTTAAACAAGTGGCAAGCCACGTATAGCGGTAGACTAAAACGGTAAAAATGAGCGGTGACTGTAGCACCGCTCTTAATGTTTTTGTCTTTTACAAATGATATTTGCAGATTTATAACGTACAAATTCTATGTATTTATTTAAAAAAAAAATTAGAGATATGTATAAAAAAATTATTTTTAATTATAGACTCTATTTTTTCTAAATAGATGTGTGGAGCTCACACATTTTAATACTTTATATAACATTACTTCCAAATACAAAAAATATGAAATTAAAGAATTTTAACTATTGTCTAGATATAATAAGATGTAGTACTCAGTCTCATATTGCAATAACATTTTTTGCAAGATAAATACTTTAGTCATAAAAAGATTATATAAAAACAATCTCTCAAACTGATGTGGTTTGGAGTAGTTTGTCAGATTATAAAGTTACTTTTATTATAAAATAAATCTAACGGATCAAATGAAACTACGTCAATTTATATAATTATTTTGTATAGGCCGTATGCTATCTCTATGAGTATTTAGTAGTGCTATTTTTTTTCCTACTCATTCTATTTAACTTTACTGAATACATGTTCTTCTTCAAGAGTAGTGCTGCTAAGACTAACCAAATATCTCTATAACATCACTAATGTGAAAGACGTATGAAAAGCTTTGGTTTAATTTTTTAATTTTCAATTTTTTTTTACAAGTAGCCTTACTCGGGCTAAGAATCGATTATAGGATCATATCATAGATTTGATTTTTTAATTCATAACCTCGAACCATTTATATCATGCTTAGTATTTGGATGGGAGCAACTTCTAGAGAAGAAAAAAGAGAAAACCTTCCTGCAAATGTCTCCTATAACCTGCATATATCGGAAGCCAATAGCAGCTCGCCACATGTACGGTAGATGAAGATGCAATAGAGACGCGCAAACAGGAAATAACCCCTCCAACCCTCTTTGAAGCAAAAAATAAACACTCCCACGAAAACACTATCTCTCTCTCTCTGCTCTCTCGCCGAACGAAAATCCCTCGCCCTTTCCAGCGTCTTCACCAGTCCTCTTAACCCCTTCTGCCAAAAAATTCATGGAAGAAGTTTGGAAAGACATCAGCTTAGCCTCTCTTCAAGATCACTCCAGCAACACCCTCTCCTCCACTACCACCACCCAAAACCCTGCCTTTTGTGCTACGATTCTCCAGGACTTCTTGGCTCGGCCTCTCAACAAAGAGGCACCAACAAGAGGCACGGCATCATCTAGCGCCACCGAGCCTTCATTGGCCATGGAGATCACTTTCTTGGGTTCTCTGACGCCAACTCTAGCAACTATTTTGAGCTTGAATTCCGGTTTTGATTTTCCATACCTTGAAATCTGTACTGCGGTTGATGTTTGGGATCGAGAGAGTTGAGAGAGAGGGAGTGTTTTCGTTCGAGAGAGCGAGAGAGCAGAGTAGGTAGGGAGTGAGAGCATGTGGAGGAGGATTTAGAGGGTGAGCAAGAGTTTCCATTTTTACCATTATTGTTGATTTCGCCTGCTGATGAACTCATAGTTGGGGGAAGGGATAGAGAGAGAGAGAGAGAGACCAGATGGAGGAAGGGAAAAAGAGTTGGGAACCTGGAAGTGGAGAGGTTTGTGTGTTGACCCTCCTGGCTTGCGGTCTTCGCATAAATGTTCTGTTCCCTTTGTCCTAAAACTCGGTCTCAAACTCTATCTTACTTTGTCTTTGTCGGGTAACGACAATATAAAGGAAGAGAAAACCGGTTATGGTGTTCGGAAAGGGAAGGAGAGAGATCGAGTACACAAAGGGAGAGATTGGTTATGGTGTTCGACTAGGGAATGAAACATTCAGTCTGGAGCTCGAGCGGGAAGGGGAGAGAGTAGAATGATCACCTACCATGCGTGTTACACGGTTTAAGATGGACAACCTACGTGGTAGCTTGCAATTCGTCTCCAATAAATGTTGTTTATAGGTGCCATTGGCCCAAAGAGGAACTCGAGAAAAAATTATGTGGGGGAAACAAACATCTTCTGGCACGGTTGCTTCAGTTGCCCTATGCAGCACATAGATTTCACCACTCTTCAATGAGAAAGCGAAATATAATTTACAAGTAGTTGCAGTAATTAGCACTAGTAGTGGACTCAACAAACTTTAGCTAAAATTTGACTAAGAAATTCACTTTTACAAATTTTAGCTAGCTATTTTTCACAACATCAAATAACAGGCTTAACAAATCTTTCACTATTCTATTAAAATATTAATTTTAAACTTTTCATTTATTTTAATTCTAATTGTAATTTGAATTTCTCCAACGGTTTTATTTTTTAACGGTTATATTTCTCTAATGATTATATTTTCTAACAGTTATATTTCTCCAACGGTTATATTTTCTAACCGCTATATTTCTCCAATGGTTATATTCTTCTACTATAAAGCATAATATTTCATCAACAATTTCATTCACTGCGCGAGAGTGAGAAACAGCAGGAAAGACAATATTTTAATCAAAAGTAATATTTAGCTTGCCTCATTTGGCTCAACAAATTTAGCTAGCCTATTCATCTAAAGCTAAATTTACTGTACATTTAGCTAGCCCAATGTTGCACTTTGTTTTACACTTTAGCTATTCTTTGGCTAAAATTTGATTTTAGCTAACCCACTACTAATGCTCTAAGAAGCCTGCTATGAATCTTTTGTTTGCTCTCTCTCTCTCATGATGTCTTCCTAACAGAGAACGCTTTCAGACTCTTATGTTTCATTGTTTGCAAGATGAGCGGCGAGAAGCCTGTAAGATTAATTTAGCAAGCTTTGAGTTGTCAAGGTTGCTACATATTTCTTCATCTCCTTCTGGAAAGACATCCTGTCTCCTTCCTGATAACAAACCATGCATGTGCAACCCATTCTCTAGTTCAATGGCCTCTTCCAATCTTCGTACCACTCTTTCGAAGCAAAGATATCGTCCGCTTGCTCCATTATCCATTGCTTCGTAAACATAGACATGTGCCTCTGCCACTTTTTTAACATCTCCGGTAGCTAGGATGCCTTCTTGTAGCATGCTCTGCCCACCTTTGTTTCAAATATTATTAGAAACATTGAGATTAACTTGTGGACTTTTTTGAAGTAGAAATATTATTTGCAGGCATAGGCTTGAAACTCGTGGATGGCAGATTCATCACATCTTGTCATGTCTTTCCGACCAAAAACTAAAGGGGAAATATCAAATAGACAAATACCTTTAAGGTATGGCACAGAGGTTTCTTTGTGAGCATTTGGGAATGAGGGGGCCATGATCAGTCCGGGGCAGAGAGTAACAAGCTCCACTTTCATTTCTTTAGACTTCCTCCAGGCAACTTTCTCTGCTATAGTCTTGCCCAAGGCCAGCCAAAGCTGTTCATCACAACAAATGAAGAAACCATTATCAACTACAATCAAGAATAAAGTCGTGCCCTATGAACTAAGAGAAAGACAAACAATGTGTGGAAAGGATGGAACTTTCAACTTTAGGTATATTTACAAAATCATGGGATAGGCATGGTAATTCAACCAATCTAGTTAAGGTGGGAGGTTTTTTTCACAAGGTGAAAGATGTTAAGATAAAGGCTGGCAACCTAGTAGAGAGAGAGAGGGCTTGAGAAATAAAAAGGTTCAGGAAACAATAATAGCACCTTTTCAAGTGATAAATTGCTTTCAATTATGCTGTTAGTGATCATTTAGAGCCTTTAAGAAGGATGGTGCTGAAAGATGACAGTCACTGATTTAACTGATATAATGATAATCGAGGGTAATGTTTGACATATTTAATTGAAAACAGAGTTAATACTGTCAAAACCTCAATCCATTATGCAGAATGCTAATGATGAGGCTTCTAATAGAGTCAGTGAAATAAAATAAAAAAAGTTGGAAGTACCCTGTTTTCTCTGCAGAACCCTTCGTCACTCCAACTAGTCTCATCAACAACCCTCTCCACATTGCCACCTTTCCAGATAGAAGAAAGAAGAGAAGATGTAAAGACACATCTCTTTTCATATGTTGCTCTACCACAAGCTTCAATGACATTCGTTACTCCTTCAGCCTCAAGAGGTACCATTCGTTCCTGAAAATTATCATGCAGTTTGTATAGAGATAATAAAAAGGTCACTGGCTTAAGAATTGCCATGCACTCGGGATGAAAATCAAATCCTTTAAAATTTGGAGATTTTTGAAACCCACTTCTAAGTGAATTATTGAAGATGCGATGATTATACTTGATAATTGAAACATCTGTATAGTAGAACTTACTGAATAACCAGAGACCCCATGTGGATCAACAAAGGAAGAGGTGTGAAAAATAGCATGACAACCTCTAAAAGCATCGCAGAGGCCCTCCGCATCTCCAACGTTTGCTACTACGACGCTTTCTAATTGATTTATCCTTTCATCTCCTATCAGCTCCCTCAAGTCCTCAAAATCCACTATTGAATAAAATTAAAAAATAACATGGCGTGAAACCACAAAGTCTACCAATAAGGTTGTAATATTTGGTTTTGCTTTAAATGTCTACTCAAAGCTGGCCTTGGTTGGGTCACCGACAGGAGCCGTAGGCGACAATAATCATTTTTTATGTGCGGTTAAGAAAAAAACCTTTAAGGGGATAATCATATATAACTATATAAGAGAAAAAGTAAAAGTTAAAAACGAAATCAATCACATACCAACGTGAAATTTCCGTGGTTTAACAACGTGTCTAATTAGAGCTTAAATCCTAATTGATGGATAAATCCTAATTAGAGGGTTTGGTCGGTTGAAGAGTTTAAAACGGATCCAAGGCTTTATTGAAAATCTACCAAAAAATCGAAATGAATTTTTATCAGATCGATTCATCAAATCAGATCGCCATGAAACAAAATTAGGCTCTATGCAAAAATGCAAGCACTGAATAGTTTTTGAGTTAACTCTATGGAGACATCTTTGTACTTTGGGATGCACCAGAAAGGTTTTTTTTTTTCGTTTCGGATACCATTCTTCCTCATTAGTTGTATATAAGGCTATAAGAAGCAAGCGCAAAGAATATAGAAGAAGGCTGATCCAACCGAATCTTTATCCACAGTGAGACTCACTATCACCATGGTTAGCCTATTTTCTTTCTTTTTAAAGAAGGTCATTTTCTGTAAGTTGGTTTGATCAAACCAATATAAGATTTGCACTGATCAAAACATAATTTTCTGTAAGTATACCTTGATTTTGGATAGTGACACGAACCGGGTAACCGTGAGCCTGAAGCTCCTTCACTATGTGAGAACCCAAGTAAGAATTCCCACTTGTCACACATACCAAATCCCTCTTTCTTGCACTCAAACTGCATTTGTTTGGATTAGTAAAGCAACTTTCTTGTTTCTGCTTCAAAGCTAGCGGCACCATCTGTTTTATCCTTGCCATCTCTCTCTCTCTCTCTCTCTCTCTCTCTCTCATGCCTGCATGGCAAATGGTACTTAATTGATAAAGGAGGGGCTGCTTCTAATTGGGTTATATTGGTAGATGAAGAAGATTAGATGGAAGAGCACGAGGGTGAGTGGTAAGTGCATTGCCAGAATGCAGACCTCCTTTTGCCCAACCCTCCAGCGTGTCAAGTTAATCACACGATGCAAGTTTCGAGTGGGCCAAATAAAATCAATTTTCTTGGCTAGTATCCCATTTGTGGGTATCGAGATAGACAAAAGTATCATAGAACTAAGATGTTTAAAGTTAAAAGGCATAGAAACAAATTCAGGCCTCTTGGTATTTATTACTGAATCGTGATATGTCCCGCAGGCAGCCCTGCACAAAAAGAAAAACAGAGAGCAACAGTGTCTCATGTCACTTTCCAAAACTCTTCCTTTAATTGTTTACCAATCTCAATGTTTATCTCATTATCGTTGATGAATTAAAGAAAAGTACTTTTTGTAAAAAAAATATTGAAAAATAGAGGTGCTAGGAAAGGAGATAGAGATCCCTTTTTTCTTGCTACAAACATCCTCAACCGAATAGAAAAATCACTTAAGAAATTGTTTATTAAAATTTTAGTAACGACAAGGGACCAAAATCGAGTGTTGCTTGCAATACATAGACAGGAATTGTTAATTAGTGGACCAACAGATTGGAAAACATGGACCCTTAGACATTGTTCAGGTGGTTGCTAAATCGTGACGGACCCTTGTGTTCTATCCTTCTTTGTTTTTTTTATTTTTTCTTCCTGCTAACTGTAGCATGTAAGTTTTAAAAGAGGCTTGAAACCATTAAGTTGCATGCTTGATGAGTTAGAATCAAATGGAGTTCTTTCTCAGTCGTGGGTTTTGAAGCATCTTGAGGGCAGAATACACTTAAGTCAGGCCAATTGGCTTTTATAATCTCCAGGTCACAAAACATTTCAATCTGATCGAATGAAGAGCTTGAATAAATCAATATAAAGAATACAAACAAACACTATCAAATATCTATATATATCTAATAAAGAATACAAAATCATGGACCCTTGTAACAAAAAAATTGTTAGTTAAGAGAACAAAGAACTGGAGCAAATACGATGCATGAGATTTACATTGAACAAGCAGCAAGACCTGATTGCAAAGTAATTGTGTGCCTGAAATCTGGTCCCAAGATGGAGAGCAGTTCACTCTTTTTTTTTTGTCTTTTTTTTTTTTTTAAATAAGTAGATGGAGAAAAGTTATCCCTTCAAGCACAAATTGGAAGGCCTATATTTGCCATAGTCAGCCGTAAATTGATTTCAACTGCCCCACACACCTGATGCACTTGCAGATGAAGGGTTTCTCCGGTATCCATGCTCTCCACTCCTCCAGCTACTCTCTGTTCGATTGAAGAACTCAGAACTGTATTCCTGGCTACCAAATGCCATTCTTTGAAACATCCTAATTTGTGCAGATTGTTGCGCTGGATCAAATAGTTCACTTTGGCCAGGTCTCATTCCATTGGTGAGATCTGAAAGTTCATCCAAAGACTCTAATGCTCTCACCACCTGAGATGGGGGCAAGGAAGAACAAAAAATTCATTAAATCCTACTGAAGTACAGATGAGATATTGAAGATATATGTCATTTAATACATAATTACCAGACTCATTCTTGGTCTTCTTGTAGCTGAATGACGCACACAAGCTGCAGCTGCCTCAATCATCCGAAACATTTCATTTCCAACATAGTTCTTTTCCAGCCTTGGATCTACCAACCATTCAAACTCTTCATCTTCAAGTGCTTGAGCAAGCAATGGACGAGCCTGAAGAAAATTTCTAATTACGGTTAAACTGTGCAATCTAATTACTGGCCAAAGACCCCCAATTCTACCTCTTCCCTCTCCTTTAAAAAACTCAGTAAAAGTACAGAGTACAAAAGGTGAGGAACAACAAATCCCAAATCGGACTAAATGTGTTCATCCAGTCAGCTGGAATATTTTAAGGAAAAAATTGGTGCGGTATTTGCAACATGTCATATTTTTGGACTTACCCATTCAACTAGGCTCTCATCACCCAATGGCTGAGAGGCATCCACTGGCTTGCGGCCCGTAATCAGCTCCAAAAGCACAACCCCAAAGGAATAAACATCAGACTTTTCAGTCAACTTGCCACTTGTTGCATATTCTGGAGCCATGTAACTGGAAAATTGTATAATTCCATTCATCAGAGACATAAAATTCGAAAATGTGACCGTGACACACATCAGCAGTGTAACATATTCCAGATGCCTGATTCATTTTACCTTTGAAGTTTGAATGAAAAGCATGCCATATCTAAACATTTGTTCAGAAAACCTTCCAATGTCAATTGTAAGTTTTAAATGAAGTTTCCTGGTGGTCAAAGGGATCTATACTGTGACCTTTAAAATGTCAATAGTGCTGCTAGTTTTACCCATGAAATTTACATCCAAATCTTAAGCTTTACAAGACACAAACACAGAAACAAACATGACCTACAAGAAAGTTTGTTTAGTCATATAGGAGACAACACAAGCAAACAAATAAGGATTACCTACCCAAAGGTTCCCATCACACGTGTGGTTACGTGAGTATTTGAATCCAATGCTAACTTTGCAAGCCCAAAATCTGCAACCTGTTAATTAGAAACACATCTTTTAGGAACATAAATAATTAGTAACACAAAATTCAGGAGGGAGAGAAATCAGATCCAGCTGCCATGTGGGCTGGAATATAGAGGGCATGTTAATCATCTTGAGCTTACTCTAGAGCCAAACAGGTTTGTACAAAACAGAAAATGACAAAAATACCCAGAAAAAGAAAATAAAACAGACACTCAAACAAATAAAACTGCAAAATGAAAAAAAAAAAAACATGCAGAAGATGAAAAAACATTATCAGGGGATAATGAATAGCAGTTGGAGGAAACCATTTTGATCCAGATGGATGCAAATTACTGTTTTTTCCAAGAAAATCGAGGCTGGAGAAACGGGCATACCCGAGCTTCAAAGTTGCTATCAAGAAGGATGTTTGATGATTTAATATCCCTGTGAATGATGCGGGGATGGCCTGTGATAAAAAAAAATTGAAACAAAACATTAGATACAAATTATTCAAGATGGGTTTGCCAACTTATATTCTCAACGTACAGCAAGCTTTCCAGAACTTGCTGGCCCCCAGGATTGTAGATTAACTGACTTTCAACATTGAACATGCATATGATAATTACTGTAATATATTTCTAAAATCTCATGACCAAATTTGTTTATTTGTTTAACCCCAACCATAAGATGTATCAGGCGCACTTATCTAGAGAATATCTTTGTTTTACATTTAATTAACACAATATTAAATGGGAAGAACATGGCAAAACAGACAAGTTCACTGTTTCACGGACTACCCTGATACCCATGTATGCATGGAGAGTTGACAAAACAAAGGACCTGATAATTTTCAGGTGTAAAACACATTTACATAAGAAGCCCCTAAGAAAGAAAAGGAAATTACAGTCTTCGTGTAGGTAAGCAAGTCCACGAGATGCACCAGCAGCAACCTTCAGTCGGGTTGCCCAATCCATAATGGGCCTGTCCTCCCCTGAAAATATTTCATTGAGGTAGTTAGATGTATATTACAATTTTGATTGGGGAGTCATATGCAGTAGACCATCAAAGCTAAACAACTCTAAAATCCATTTACTTTCTAAAACATGAACACTACTAAGAAATTGTTAGTGGTCCACCATGAATGGTTGATTTTGACCAAATTGAAAACTCCTGGTAAACGTGCTTTGGACCTATTGTATTTGCAAGCCACGTGCATAAAAATAGTTTGCTTATGGACAATATGGCACACGAGTTCAAGATTTTACTTTCAATTTTTAAATAAATGCTTCCAATTTTATTTTATTTTGTGTTTTTTTGTTCCTTTTAAGTATCATCTAAGAATTTCTTACCATGAAGGTGATAATGAAGAGTGTCATTTGGGACGTATTCATAGACAAGTAATCTTTGATGCTCTGATATACAGTAACCCACCAGGGAGACCAAATGACGATGGTGTATTCTGCTAATTATCTCAACTTCTGCTCTGAATTCACGCTCTCCCTGTCCACCACCAATTTTTAGCTGTTTAACAGCTACCTCTTTTCCATCTGCCAAGACACCTTTGAAAACACAACCAAATCCACCTTCACCCAAAAGGTTCTGTGCTGAGAACCCATTTGTGGCATTGACTAATTCTTCGTAAGTGAACCATGACCGTGAATTGCCTACACCGCTTGGCTCTGATGGTGTATACACAAACTCTCCAACGGAGTCATTTCCGAATAGGGGAGCTGGAGAATAGGGCTTCAGAAATAATGAATCTGGAGAGCACGTGCAAGCCCATTAGGACATATTCATTGAACTCAAACCCTCAGTGAGTTATATCTTGCTAGCTAACTCAAAAGCATAATGAAACTGAAGCTGAAATGCACTAGGAATGAACAAAAGAATGAATTAAAACTAAGATTCAGATTCTTGAAAGAAAAATCTGAAATAGCATTTGGACTTTGCCACACCATATCCACAACTCAAATTTTTCTGAAGCACGTGAAAATCAGTAAGATTGAGATGTTTTTAAGTCATAGGCTCCACAGAGACATGCCAAATTGAAAAAGAGTGTAATAACTATTGTTCTACAATTTATGTCAAAAATCGAAAATCTACAAGTTCATGGAGCTCTTAGCAATAATTCTTACATGTATATAAATTAAGCAGTTTTAAGATCACCAATTTAATATAAAAATAAATAAATAAGCATAGAAGCCACTAGAAGCCAAGAAGAATTTTACTTAAATACCTTGAAAATAAATAAGGTGAAAACAAGACAGATGTTTAACCTGAATTCTGGGAGGAGGCAAATGGAGAATGCATGGGGTAGCCTACATTCCTTCCAGTTTTCCTTTTCTTGCGTTTCTGTAAGAACCACACGGCCATCACAAGAAGACTAATCACTAGGACCCCAACTACAACGCCAATTGCTACAGATCCTACTGTGCTTGACCCACCTGTATTTGTAGATCTTTCATTTTCTGTTACATGAGTAATAGAAGAAGGTGCAGTTGACTTACTGGGACTTCCAGCAGCAGAGGAATTACTTGGAGAAGCAGGAGAAGAAATCAGAGGAGGTGAAGGTGAGGTGACTGGAGGAGGAGGTGATGCCAATGCCGTATCTGGGGTAGGAGGGGCAGCTTTAGATGGAGGAGGTGTATGTATAGGAGAGGGAGGAGAATTCTTTGGTGACTTTGCCACTGGTGGAGGTGGAGAATCGGAAGAAGGCGGTGCCGGGACATTGGCAGGAGGTGGTGGAGATGAAGAAGGTGACGAGTCTTGGGGGGGTGGTGGGGATGGCACTGGAGGGGTAGGAGAGGCTTGGGGAGAAGAAGAACCTCCAGATGGAGGTGGTGGCGGTGGTGACAAATCTGGAGGGGGTGGCGAAGTTGCTGGAGGAGGGGTAGATGGTGGGGGTGAAGCTGGAGGGGATCGTGGTGAGGTTGTTGGTGGGGAAGGTGGTGGTGGTGAGGTTGTTGGAGGGGAAGGTGGTGGAGATGGTGGTGGTGAGGTTGGAGGGGGAGCTGATGCTGGTGGGGGTGAAGCCGGCGTCGATGGAGGAGGAGCCGCAGAGACTGCTGGTGGAGGAGACTGAGGAGGTGGGGTTGAAGATGCCGGGGTGGCAGGAGTCTGATTAGGCCTGGATTCTGTAGGAGGCGGGGAAGTTGAAGAATTTGATGGAGAAGGGGAAGAAGGTGCTGGTGGTGGTGAGGTTACAGAGGACGTTGGTGAATCCGCAGAAGGGGTTGTTGAAGCCATCTTTCTATGATTCTCCCCTAACAATGAAAATGCACTACTACACATCCATTACCAAATTTGAAGTATCAGAGTAATCAGCAACATCGAAATGCCTCATTTTTCCTCAAAAAAATACAGCTCCACATCACACCAGTGCTCAATTCAATACCTAAAGAAGTCTTCCTCATGGCAAAATGGGTAAACACAGTCGTATTCTCTCAGAATTGAGAACCCCGAAAAACCCAATTCAATAAGCCGACGCAAAACAATCTACCAGAATTCCTTCATTTGGAATACCCAGATTCTCCAAACACTAACAAGCTCGGAAAATCCCAGTATAGAAAAAATACTGAGCAAAACCCGTTCAGAAAACCCTTCTGCCAACACAATACATGCCAACAAACTAAAAAACTTTGAGCTTTAACTCGACCATAAACAGTAGACCGTGAGAACTACAGCCTAGAACACTAATGGGCTAATGCAGCACTACTCTCCAAATATTCTAAAAAACTCATTGAAGCCATACCTACGCTCCTCGGTTGTAGGCGTTTTGCAACTTTGTGAGAACAGGTTGGCATCTTCGAATTCCCCTGGGGTTCTCGAGAAAGCTTCTTTCGTGTAATGGGCCAATGGCGAAGAGGTTGTAGTTCCCACCCACAAAATACGGAAACCAGACGTGGGGGCGACTACCAAATTGTCCTCTTCTTACTCTTCCTCAGTCTTCACATGCAAAGAAAGGCGAAAATCTTAGAGAATCAATCATTAATACGGTGGCCATAAATTTTACCATGCGTCATCATTCTTCTTTATTTATCCCACCGGGCACCCGTCTTTCTCTGTTTCTCGTTTTCTCTTTACCTTTCTACGAAATTCCTTTTTGAAGTTGAAGTAGATAAAGCTCTTACCTTCTCAATAAAAGTGGGTATGAAATATTTGCTGTTTGATGGGGCCATTTACAACTTTATTAAACATGGGTATATTAAAATTAGATCTGTGTTTTTTTTTTTTTGTTTAAAAAAGCCAGTGAAAGCTGGCTGTGACGAAGAAGAAAGCAACGCAAATAAAGTCAATAAAAACACAAAGGCAACTGCAAGAGCCGCGTTTAAAGACTTTAACATTATTAGAGTTACCGTTCAGATTGATGATAATGTGTATGATTTATTTATTTATTGTGAGTCTCAAACTGTGATGTTGTGTGGAATGAGATCACATTGACCAAGCACCAACATTAAACAATATTTATACATTGCTATGATTGATTGTGATGGGGGAGGTCATGGGAGCGTATAATATATTTGTTTGTGAAGGCTTTATTTTTCAACTAACCAGATTCTTCAACCCGAAGCTTTGTGCCTTTTTGTTGAGCTAATGACGGAACCAGCCCTTTTTTTCCTGCAGTGACAAGCTAAAGGCTTTTTCTAAGCCCCACCGCCCAACAAACCTATAATATTACTTCAGAAAATATATCAATCACACGTTTGGAAATTTGTACACGTTAGGCTTGTTCTCAAACTATCAATCCTCTTATAATTTGTCATCTTCTTTAACATTTAACCGTTAAATTCATACGACGTCGTCTATTTTTGTCCATCTAACGGTTAGATTTTTTTGAATGGTATAAATTGCAGCTAATGTAGTAATTGGAGTCTCAAGTGACAAATATTTTTCTTTTGCTCCACGGCTGTGGGCATGGCGCGGGATTCATTTGGGTTTGGCATATGGGCTCCTTACATTTTTGAGTGGTTCCAAACGTTCAATAGCCTAATCATATCAACAAAAAAAAAAATAGCCTAATCACCGTCGGGTGTGAAATACTTCCACTAGCCCAACACAAGTGGGCCCATACATTCCCCTCCTCTCTCTCAGTGCATTGATTATTTTGAGAAAAATTATTCATATCAACCGATTTTCTAATTGCACACCCCACACCTTAGGTCTGAGTTAGCTAGAACCTGATCCATGGTTGCCATAACTGCTGGATCTTTGCAATGACTTTCTTGGGTTTGATCAAAGTTCTAGTTTTCATCCACTCTGTTTCATGTTTAATAAAATTTGGGATGCAATATTTGGGAGTTTCAAGTTATCTCTAGTTAAAAGTTAAGAGTTTATCCTTACCCCCAAAATACTCTAAGCCTCAAAATGTCAAAATAGAAACCCAAGTCTAATTCCAAGGTCAAACAAAGAGACAAATAAATGTCAAAATAGAAACCCAAGTTTTCAGTAGGATTGTTTAATGCACACATCTTTTTGTTTTTTTTATAGTTAATTAATTTGTTTAAAGACATCTCTCACTCTTTTCTTCACTTTTTTTTTTTTTCAATACTAGTTTATGGCAATTGCTAAATTTTGGTTTTCAAGCTTGGATGCAGAACAGAAGGTTTTGAATATTTGAAGGAAAGGTGTTTGCCAAATTGCCGCAGTGTGAGGACTAAAGAAAAGTCATCGAATTCCATAGTAAGTTTGAATCATTTTGATCTTCTACCATATCATTGTCAGTATGTGAACCTTCAATCTTCTACAAATCCATCACCACATAGAGATTATCTCAACTTCTTCACTATTATTACTCATCTTCAATATCCTACAATATCAGATTAAAAAAATATTCAATTTAACTGGTTGATTTTTTTTTTGACTGGTTGATTTTGTTATCTCTCACTTGACAATAGAAATGCAAGTTTACAGGCCTGAGTTAGCTAGAACCTGATCCATGGTACATTTAGTAAATAATAACACTTACATAAGAAGAAAAAAATATATACTAGTCAAGCCTAGTAATGGGTAGAATGAAATAATCCCGAGTGGTGGTAAAATATATAGGGAATGAATAAATGGATTCTGCCCCCAAAAATTATAGAAAAGAGTCTAAAATCTAAACCATAGCATCAACACATAAGTTTTAAGGCCTGAACCTTTGTTTGGTTTTTGGACATGGCCTAAACCTTCGAATTCATCATAATATGAAACACACAAGTGATAAGGACAAGCCTCATGATAAGGACTCTGTTTTAGGATTTACAAATATGAACTTCTAATGTTTTTCAAAATCACGCATGACATCAATCCAATTATCATCGTTTGTAATTGATGATTTCGTGTTGGAAACATACCAACTTGTTGGTGTGATTCGAAAGCTAAGCTAAAGATGTCGCACACCATAAAAAATTCTGGAAAGAAATTTTTCACCTGCCCAAACTATAACAAGGTAAAGCAACTTATCATGTTAATTAAATGATTTATTAAATGAATTTAATTAAATGCTTGTACTGTGCAGGGAGAAGCGAGGAGATGTGAATTTTTCGTTTGATCGGATATACTTCACTTGTTAGAGGAGAAGATTCGTATAAGAGAATAAAGTTTGGAAGATATGGGATGACGTATTGCTGCACGGGCATAAAATTCATAAAAGGGAAGATAAAGTATGAGAGAGAGAGAGAGAGAGAGAGAGAGCTCTTCATTTACATCAGATAAAGTTTCTAGAAATGCAAAGATATGGAGGGATTAGTATCAATTCAATATTAGCATCATTAAAGTTATTTTTTAAAGAGTGTAATACCACTAGTAGCATGACAATTTTGATCAGTTATCCGTGATTAAGGGTGTAAAAAAAAAGTGAACTGGAACAGACCGAACGGGTGGGTTCGGTCCAGTACCGAGTTATGTTCGACCAGTTCGGTCCGATACCGAGTTTCGTTCGGTCCAGTACCAATTTTATTTATTTTTAAACCGGTCAAAATCAGTCTGGTTCTGATTTTTCTTTGTCTAAAATTGAATCGGACCAAATCAGACCAATTCATATATATATTATAATTTTTTATATTGTATATCAGTTTTATATATAATATATAATTATATATAAAATAGTTTTGTATTATATGATAAATTACTAATTAATATAATATTAAAATTTAAAAATCTTATATTACTATAATCTATTGTATTAATAGTTACACTAATACTATATAGTGCGTATTAATAGTTATACTAATACTATATCACTATATATTATAATATACTATAATATATCACTATAGTCTATAATACAATTATAATATACTACAATATATTCTCATTATAGTATTATATACTATAATATAATATATTAAAATCAAAAATCGGATCAAACTGGACCGGAACGGGTAAAACTGAGAGTACCGATTTAGGGGGTAACCAGTGCGGAATTGGTTCTTGAAAATGCAAAACTGATGCATACCGATTTGGTTCCAAATTTTTTCCAAAACCGGACCGGTCACACCCATATCCATGATGTACTTCCAACATTTTGTTCAAATTTTGCATTAGTTGGCACAGTTAACGCAGGGGTCGTTTCATGCCTCAAGTCCTCTGGATTACTCGACGGAGGGTAGGGCATATAAGGTGGCATCAGCCGATGCTTCAACCAAGCACGTTGTGAGAAAAAAATGGAATGACTTGAAACAAATTAACATGTTAATTTTTGGAATTTGGTTAAAAAATTAAGAGAAATATACCTGGAATGAATCTTCAACTCGCCTCAAGTCCTCCAGATTACTCGACGAAGGGTAGGGCATATAAGGTGGCATCGACAGATGTTTCAACCAAGCACGTTGTTAGAAAAAAATAGAATGACTTTAAACAAATTAACATGTTAATTTTTGAATTAAGAGAAATATACCTAAAATGAATCTTCAACTCGCCTAAAGTCCTCTAGATCACTCGATTGAGGGTAGGGCATTTTTAGTTCAAAAGGATGCTGCAATTTCTTAGATTCAAAAGCACGTCATACAAACTTTATTAAAAAATAAAAAACATCAACTTGCCTGCTCACATAGTAAATGTTTGGATTTCGATATGTATTTTGAGGCCTTATTAATGGTGGGTAGTATGGATTTATGGGACCAACATACGACTGGAAGTTGAAGTCAAAGGCCTGGGTAGCATTCCATCTTCCTCTTCTCCCATCACACTAAAACTAAGAATGCCAATGAGAGGACTAGTCATTGGAAAAAGTATTTGCTTAATGTAAATTGTAATAAAGCATGTCTAAAATCAAACACCAACAAAGAAAACTCTTTCCTTACTAAATCCCATTATATATGGGCAGTTTATTCTCCACTAAACTGCCATTTAAGTTTCTAAATGAATAACTTCTAACTCTACTTATTTTTTAGAACCATAGGCTCCTCTTTTTGGTTGCATGCATGACTTGCAGAAAAAATGCTAGAAAAGAGAAACAAGGTGAGGAGGAGATCATGAGGCAGAGAGTATTGCATGTTCCTACTTCAAAAGTTGTTCCTGCTTCGAAAGTTCTTAACTTCTACATACCTGCAGCCTATATCATATACCTGCAGCCTCATTTCAGCCTCATTTCTACATTTGCCAACTTGGTTTAAAAAATAGAAGGCAAGGAAAGTCATTATAAATATCTAATCTTTTGCCAACTCCAAATGTTCATGAAATAAGGTCAATTAGCATGCCAGAAATGCGAACTTGATCAGAGGAATATGAGATGTTAACATAAGATCAGTTTAAAAGAGAAAATATGATCAGCTTCTTTAAGTATATGTAGTTTTCTGGGACATGGTTGGAATCATCCCAACTCATATTGGTTTTTGGATTGAGCTATGGCTATATATGAATGAATATAAATTGAATATAAATGATTTGGATTTTGAATTGAGCTATGGAATCATCCCAACTAGATTATATTGAATATAAATGATTTGGATTTTGATTACTAGAAGATCAGATTTGGGCGTTTCATGCTGGAAGTTGCATGGATTTTGATGCTCATTTAACAACTAATGATTGCATTTATTTACTCATACCTGTTATCTAATCCAATAAAAATCCATGTCCACAGGTCCTATCTAAAACATTTCTCAACTCCCGGTGGAGAGCTGTGAAAGCAAAGTCATGCTATACAAAATTCCAAGAAGAGTCTTAAATATTGTGATCGAAAATTGAGATAAGTTAAACATGAAACTCTGTGGAGAATTATTTAGATGAAATGGTTCATGAACTAGAATTATTTAGAAGAAGAGGCAAGAACACCTTGAAAATTGAAAAGGAATTAACCCGTATCCATATATATAACATTTTCAAATGAAAACATTGACTCTCAAATTAATGTTCTAGAAAACAGTGATAATTTTGCAAATGAGGAACAAATTAGAGAGTGAAAAACAAGAAAAAAAAAATGCCATAAAGAAAGAAGAGAGTCAATGACCTGAAAACTGAGATGATCATGAATTAGGAGTTGTTGACATTGGCAGTACTAGACAGATTTCTTACTCCATATGTGCGCCTAATTATATATATCATCCATTTTTCTCTAACACTAAACAAGAGAGAAGAACGAGCTAATCTCTTCTCCTCAACTCAACTCAGACAAATAAATCCACACCATCTCTACAATTCTCCAAAACCAAGAAGCCCATTTATAAGAGAAAACTTTGGGTAATAAGTACTGCGGGCGTTACCACACATATTGCTCAAGGCTAATGAAACCCCATTGCCAGTTACCGTAAGATAGAAGAACCCAAGATAAAACCAGAGGAGTAAAAGGCAGATATGTATAATGCAGAGTCAATGTGTTTATAATGCAGGTTCACACAATATCCTTTGTTTTTTCTCCATGCCCTAAGCCGCAATACACCATCTCACAAAACCCAAAATTCAACTTTCTCAGTACACAAGAAGAACTCAATACTTTTTTTATTTTTTTATAGGTACGCTTAACTGTGGAGTTCTGATGGAATCCGGTGCATTAGTGCTGGTCTGATTGCATCCTAGTTTAAATTAAGTAACATGGGTGCAATAATACGAAAGGAAACATGGTTAAGCAGTTACCTACGAAGCTGAGCAGAGGGACGGCAGCGAAACAGAGCTCCACCGACTATTTTTGTCTATTTTTCTCAAGATCCACCTGGTTTGCTCCGTTAAATGAGCTCGCGGGGAGGGGCAGTTGCTGGGCAGAAGGAGCGTCACAGGGTGGTGCTGAACAGAGGGAGGGCGTCGCGGGTTGCTGGGCGAGGAGGGGGTCTTCGCGCCTGCGGGATGAAATTTGAATGAAAAATCTTTTGGCTCAAAATGAGCATTTCTGTAAGGGGAAAAGAAAAAAAAAATTCCACATCAAGTGTGGGGTGTGGGAGTGAACAGTTGCTGATCAATAGCAAAACCCAAACATTTATAAACAATTCCCAACTGCATGTATTAATAGTAATGCGACAACGCTTTTATGCATATTCGCCCAGATCATCAAACTCTAATAGCCAAAATTATTAACTCATTTTCTACATAATTTAAAAAAAAAAAAAACTGAACCGTGACAGTAGGTTAGAAATTAATATGTTTCCATTCAACCTATTCAAGATATTAATATGTCAGTAGGCTAGAAATTCTCTATGAAATTCTAATTAATCTTAACCAAAAGCTTTCCCTTTTTTTTTGAGTTTTCTTTTCAATTCTTCTAATCTCAAAGGGAAGAAAGAGAAAAAGGATGGATTCCTCCTTTATATTCCAATCTCTTCCTTTTACCGATCAAAAAAAAAAAATTCCAATCTCTTCCTTTACCACCTAAGCAAGTAACTATGACAAATTCCTCCTTTATACCAAATATGGATGCACACTGTTGCAAATTAGATTGAAATCCATGTTGCAAGTAACCACAGCACTAAAATAATTTGGAAAGATTAGTTCAAAGATTAAATTTGCTTTCGAATTAATCACTAGAAAACAGATTCTACTATGATGGAGTAGCAAAAAATTGGGTGTAAAAAACAATACAACGAGAGTGTGCTTGCCTACAACACAAGTTAATTGGCCTCGTTTTATTCTTTGACTGAGAGTTCTGCACTACATATCCTCAGCAAAATTCCTAACCTTCAGGCCATGATAATTGTACAAACCATGTTCTAATCTTAAAGATGTTAGTTATGTAATTGCAGCATACCGTCTACCCGAGCATTAGACTTCAAAGTCTTGGTAAACACAGATTTTTCAAAAGCTAATTTTGAACTATGCTTTGGTCATTTGAGTAATTCTTGACTGCAACTCGGTTTCCTTGAGAATAAAGCAGAAGAATACACTTTATGGAAGGGAATGATTCCTATGAACCATTTGGTGAAGTAATCATTCCGTCAAACACAATATGGGCACACAAAAAAAAAAAAAAACTAGAATCACTCAAAAATTAATACAAAACCAAGCTAAAAAAAAATACACACAATCAGAGTACAATATTTGTCACCAACCAAAAATTCAGTGCATAAAAATCAGTCTAAAGCATAGAAATTAGCTTGCCCCGTCACTATAATGGGTTGCAACAAACAAGGGTTCAGCTGGAAAACAACCGTGGCGTTGTCGCGGATCTGGACGCAGGCATGGTTCCTCTACCGAAGATCTGGATGTACAGAGAGAGACGGGAGGAACCAAGACAGAGAGGAGCATGATAAGGGGAAGGCTGTTTCAGTAGAGAGATCTTATCACGAAGGGATGAAGGCACTGTAATGGGTTGTTGTGAAGAGCTTCCGAGAGAAGGGCTTGGGCCAGAGGAGCTTGCTTTGGCGAGGAGAGGTGAGAGAGGGGCTTGAGCTTTGACGAGAGAGGGGCAGATGAAGTTGAGACGAAACGTGCGAAACTGGAACTCCAGGAACTCGAGTTGTTCCCTAAACCGGATTCTCCACATTAGGTGTGTGGTGTAGATTGGGTAGACCCGCTGATGAGAAGAATTTCTCGTTTTGAAAACAGAACTTTTTTCCCAGGAAAGTTAAAAAAAAAAAATTTGAAACTTGCCTTGAGCTGTAAGTTATGAGAAGATAATGAAAATTATATGAAACAAATCACACTATTCCAGTATGTAAGTTACATAAATATGCTGCAAACCAATCTCTAAAGTATGATAATTGTTGAACAAGTAGGTGAGGTCCTTTAAACCCGATTGAAAACAGAAGATAAACTTTTACACTTAAAAAAGCACGAGTAAGTAAATAATGTACACTCGTTCAAAACGTTTCAGAAAATTACAAATGCATAGAGGATGTTTCTTGTGTTAACATTATAATTGTCTGTCTTTAATTACTGCAAGTTGCAGAATCTAAACTACGTCTCTAATCTCTAGGAAAACAAAGTCTTGTAGCATCTATGACAATTGACAAATACCAGACAAGCTAAACGTTCCTCTTATTTGGTAGATCAGTATAATGGAGACACGAATTCAACCTTGCAATCAGTCAGATATGTGATAAGGTTGAGTTGAAGTGGAGTGGAATTGGAATAAAATTATGCAAATCACGGCAGCAAAGGGAAATCCAGAAAAAGGAAACTCAACAGTATCATAAGTTGATATACAAAAGAGAGGCAAACGATGGTAAGAATATGCTTATAATTCGTTTCGTTATGATATTTTTGTATAAAAAGTTCAATCACGTATTGTCTTATTTAACTCAAACCAAATTATACAACAAACAAATTTCAGTGACAATAGTGACCAAACCAGCAGTATTGTTTGCCTCCCTCCCATCCGCCTTCTTCTTCATTCCCTCTGCTGTGAATCCACCATAAGAGATTAGTGAGTGAGTTCCCATCATCATAACCATTCAAGTTCCTGGTCTTCTCCAAAGCACCTTCTTTGTCATAAATCCCTTCCAAGGCACAGATAAATCCCTTCCATCCTTCTCCAACTCCCTCTCTTTTCAAAGCAGGTAACGTCCAATTCACAAGCTCCCTCACGAAACCAACATCAGAGAACAAGACCTCGGTGATTGGCAACAGGGGTAACACCTGAATTCCAAGCCTACACTCTCTCCAATCAGGTGGAGCAAACCATAGTCCACTGTCCCTCTTGTTGGCCCACAATACGCCCACCACCCTGTTCTCTCTAGTAAAATCCTCCTCATATATGTTATCGCCCTCTTTGACATGCCACCATGTCTGAGCAGCCTGAATTTCCATTGCTGCAAGCATTGATCCAATGGCAACAAGATGCGTGTCTCCATAGGCCAACCCCATCAAAGCTGCTGAATAGTAAGCGTTCACCGCCTCGCTCGTGCTCTCTTGATTTCGTCCATCAGCAAATTCAGTTAACCCTCCAGCCCAAGAGTGCAATTTATACAGGTCAAAGCACCTCAGACGCGTATAATTCGAATTTGATCGCCTGCCCAAGTTCATGAAATCCGCCATAAGCGAGTAAGCGTGAGCCCTATACTTCCTCCCCCACGCTGGATCAATTTTTGCAAGCACTGAAATTGCATAAAGAAAGTACCCCAGATGATAATGGTGATCATTATAGACACCAAACCCAAAATCAGCCCCAGAATCCATTGCCCCTTGCTTAGTGAGAATTCCACCCCATTTAGCATCATAAACAAAACCATTCCCACTAAAAGTCCCATCCAACCATGGCTCGATTGTATCCTTCAAGAACTTTCTTATCTTTGGAATCACCTCAGGAAAATCCACCTCCTCAGCTATCAACGCCAGCCTCGCCGCTCTTGCAATCAATTTCCCATAAAAATAAGACGAACTGGTTGTTATCGCCGTTGAATTCAAAGCTTCAGCATCCCGAGAAAGCGCAGAGACAATCTCAGCATATGCTTCATCTTTTATACCTCTAATTGAATGCCAATTAACGGACACGGGGGCTGGTTTCATTTCCCAAGAGTCTCCAACAACACCAACAAGCTCACCATCAATACTCTTATACTTCAAATCCCCCAAAACAGTAACGCCAGAACCATCACCTGCTAGTAGCCGAAGATGAAGAGGGTGGGCTAACATAAGCAAATCCCCCCACCCTTTCTTCTCCCATTTGTACTCCAAGAAAAATGGCTTAGTGAACACAGCATCACCGGAAACCGGGTAACAAGCACTGTACCGGTCGAGGATCACCTCCTGTTTTGGATCGGAATCCGGCAATGCGGCGATCCGAATTATGCCTGAAAACCCGGTAGAAGTGATCAAAGAGAGGCTCTGTGAGAAACTGATCGGCGAGGACGTGTATATGAGCCATGTCTGATTGTTGTTGAGCTTGACAGTGTACTTGGTAAGAGCGGTGTTTGAAGAGAACGATAAAATGGCGTGGATGGTCGATATCGAAATGGCAGTGCCGCCGGAGACGGAGCAAGTCAGAAACGGGCTTCCCCGAACGAGAAAGAACCTCAGGTTGGAAGAAGGAAAGTCCAGAGTGACACTGAGATCACTGAAGGAGGAGATGATGTGGGTTTTTTGGGAATCTGGCTGGGTGTCGTCTGAGGCAAAGATGGTGAGGTCAGGGTTGAAAATCTGGTAGATGAAAGCTGAGTTGAAGAAGCGAGATGGGTAGCAGAGGGAAAGAGAGGAGAGGGAGGATTTAATGAGGTAGGGGTGGATGTACTCGGGCTGATCACCATTCTTGAGAGTGAAGTTTTGGAAGAAACAGTTTGTGGGAAGAGGGGTGGAGAGGAGAGTAGGGGAGAAGAAGCGGGAGGGGTCGGGAAGAACGCTGGATTGAGTCCGGGGGAAGAGGAATGGTCTGAAAGCTTGGGCTTGTGGTGGCATGGTGGTGGCGGGTGGTTCAGATGGTGGTGGCAGCGGCGGCGAGGGTGTCGTGGGTTTTTTACGTTTCCTAATACTCTTGATGACTAAGGTTTCGACTCTTCTTTTGATATTTTTCAATATTGTCGGGCAGTTGGTCATATTTATTGGGCTGAATTATTGGGAGGTGATTCGGAGTTGGTGGAGTATTAACCCAAATTGTAGACGAAGGGTTCTGAAGGTAAATATTAAACCAAAATAAGTGGGGGCATTTGACTTGGCTTCAATGATTTCTAGGAAGGAATGGGGAATTGCAGATATGAGAGGGAGAGGAAGGTTGGATTGGAAGTGAAGTTGAGAGACATCTGGGAGTTGAATTATAATGGGGTATGAGAGAATTGTATGAAGGTTTTTGAATATGAAATTATGAAGGAAGGTATATTGAGGTGGGTTGGTTTCTACTTTCTAGCATGCTTGAGTTGAGAGGCAAGGAGTGAGTGCACATTCCTGCTCAAGCTTTTGCTGATTCATCAACAAACATTAACAAGTTCCGTTGGTTTTTCTCTTTAATTGGACATTTATATCAGTTTAGACTCAATATAAGAGTCACTTTCTTCTAGTTGGTTTTCTCACTCCATTTGCCTTGCCAATAATTAAGACAATTTCATCAACAAGAGTCTTTTGACTCTTTCCTGTCACGTCCCATGGATAATTTTTCTTCTTCTTTTTCGGATATTGAAGACTTTCCAAACAACCTATCAGTTTGATTGATAAAAAAAGGGGCCAAAAAAAAAAAACCCTTGAGTTTTTATTTGTTTTGGATCATGGGCTGTAGATAATTGGTCTCACGTAGCAACAAGTAAGCCCAATTTGTAGCGAACCCTGCATTTGGGTTTTAGTAAGCGTAAAAGAGTTCAAGCCAATTGGGGACTAATAATAAAACACGTCCGCCCCCCAATACATCGGGGCAAACGACCCGGAACAGTCCGAACGGCCTCCTTTCAGGCTCATCTCCGAACATCATCACATCCATTCTCAGAGGTAGGGTGGGAGAGTGAGTCTGTGAGAGAGATATGGCGGGTTTGCTGGCATGGGCAGCGGACGTAGTGGGGGCAGGCGGGGCCCAAAGCAACGAAGAAGACGATCCCAATTCGATCCCAATAGTATTCACCGCAGAGCAGCAAAAGTATGTTCAAGAACTGGACCAGAAGGCGGCCTCTCTGGGCCGTGTGATCCAGGATCTACGGCTGAGACTGCCTCCACCTGACATCTCCCAACGCCTCCCTCACCTACACGCTCACTCCCTCGCTTCCAATGCCGCTCTTGCTCTGCAACTCAACGCTCACTCGGCCACACGCGAACAGGTTTGCTTCTCTATTCAATGGACTATGGATTTTTCTTATCAGGGTTTTTGAGCTTGGCTGTTCTTCTGGCAAATTGGCTTACTATGGTGCGTGTTTTATTTAACTCCAGGGATTTTATCACGTGGTTCTTGGGATTTTGATTCTATTTCATGGTTGTTTCTCATGTGGGAAACGATTTTAATTCACTTTATAGATTTTCTAAGAATTTGTTATTTTTCTTATTTGGACAAAATTTTAAGTTTCATTTTGATTGCTCTGCTTCTATGTAAGTTTATTCTGTGATAATCTTGTACTTGGGCTATGTCTATTTCAATATCAATAATCATATATCTTCTTACCTAATAAAAAAATAATTTCTGTGATAATTTAACTTCAATGGTTTGTAATGCATTTCTTTTGTTTTTTTTTTTTAAACTCTGATTCCTATTGCTTTATCCTGGTCTGATTGTTGTTTGCGTATTTTCTATGCATTTTGATTTTATCTATTGCAAGCATCAGGTGGTCCTGAGGGGAGTTAGATTGTATGAAATGCGTTTGTGTTTGATATGCTGTGCCAAAATCAATGTGTAGTCACTTGAGATCAGCATGAGCAAACAGGAAAGGTTTTTTTTATTTTTATTTTTATTTTTTATGACCAGATAAGAATATATTCAGACATAAAAATGTTTGAAGAAAAAGAAATAGTAATACGCAGACTATTTTCTTTGTGGAGGCTGCTCTCGTCTCGATTGATTTTGGCAATATAATGTTATGGGTTCTTACATGTAATTAACTATGTTGGAGGAATTTTGGTCCAGAGGCTGGTCAATTTGATATGAATGAGTCATATTTCCTTTTCTAATTACGATATGCAGGCCCAATTGAGAGAGGTGACACTGCAGGAAGAAAATGCTGCATATGAAAAGGCTATATTGAATTGTGAGAACAATATACAGGAGAAAACACAGGAGGTAGATCTTCTTCAAAGGAAGTTAGAGGTGAGTTATATTACTGTCTTATTGACACATCATGTCATGCTTCGAACTGTTTATGTTGTACTTTTTTTAAACATGATCATGTCATCATTATTCTCTAGGAAATTTGTTGTGATGAATCTTAACCATAATACCTTATATTGTTTACAAGCTGATATTTTAGGTTCTCTAGAATCCAGATTATTGTGCTTGATGATTTTCTAGAAGTTAAAGGTATCATTTAAAATTTATTTACATTGATTGGTGCTTGCAGGGAATGGACGAGACTGAGAAGAATCTTAGGATGGAGCTGGGAAGTTCAGAAGCTGCCTTGGTTGCCAGCCAATCTGATGAATCCAGTGATTCAGTTGTTCAATCCAAGATGCTAGCTGAAGATGGGGCAGATGCAGAAGTGTCAAGGTCTGCTATACTGGATAAGTTAGAGAACAAGAAAAAAGAATTGGTTTGTTGAATTCCTTCTATTGATCTTTCTTTTTTTTTAATTTTGTTTTTCAATTTTTCGTTATAAGACTTTGAATTCTTATTTATTTTGTTTTGGCTTATATATTGTTCAATCCTCACAGAGTTCAGTGGAGGAGATTGTTCAAGATCTGGAAAAAAGGTGGGCTCATGTTCAGGATAAAGCATTGAAGCAGCCTTCCCCAGGTATCTTTCATAAAAAACTTATTTTAGCACTATGTTCATCTTTCTAAAGGCTCCTGAACTTCTAATTATGATAGATGAACCATGAGGTAGATTTCTGATTTGGATGGTATAATGATCCTTCTCAATATCTCGTTGTTCATGAAATTATAAAGGCTGAATGCAGAACATGTTATTTTGAGAATTGAAGCTAGATCCTTCATTGGACGTGGGACCATTGGAAGAGGAAGTGTACTTGGGCTTTTGCCTATTCCTACGATCAATAAAATCTTATTTACCGATAAAAAAAAATGGAAGAGGCAAAAAAATCTGAAGAAGCTAAATGATTTCTTGCTAGTATCACCATTTTGTTTTTTATGTTCTCATTTTGGTCTTAGTCATGTTCTTGGTTGAAGTTGGAAAGTGGGTTTTCTATCTTCTCTCTTCAGCAAACTCAATCTGAAGGAGTCCGATCCAATGGTTGAAAGCTTTCCAAGAGTACTTTTAGTTTAGATTTCGTGAAATGTAATAGTTGGAAAGTTATGTATACTATCAAAGTAAAACACACTTTTGAAGTAGTATGCTGTAGATGTATTTTAACTTCTTGAAATTTCTATTGTGCAGCTCAGAGAGAGAAGATATTAGATAAACAGCTTCACAGCCTAATTGAGCAACTGGCCGCAAAACAGGTTTGTAGGCAAAACTTTTTCAATTATGTGTCTACTCTTGATCTTGAAATTTTTATTTAAGGAGAGAGTTTCTTCAATGTTTTCTGTTTCACTTATATAGGCACAAGCAGAAAGTCTGGTCGGTGAAATTCACCTAAAAGAAATGGAGCTAGAAAGTTTGAATGGATTGTGGAGGAGGGTTGAGAGCGACAACATGGAAGTTAATACTGCAAGGAACCGGTATGGAAGAAGCACATCCGAGAGAGGATCTGCTTCTTCAGATTATGTTGCTGATGTTCATCTCAAACCTTCGTATTACCCTGGTGGCCGATCTGTATATCAGCAGAAACTTATGCTACTCAGGTCGACTTTCGTGCTCTACATTTTTGCGTTACACATATTGGTCTTTATCAAGATTTCTATTTGAAGGCACTAAAACTTCATGACTATGTGTTTGAATGATAACCTTGAGTGTATTCTCTATTATGTATTCATAATTATGGTTATAAGAATCTTTTTTGTATATTTAATATATAGTTATGAGTTTTACAACCACAAAGGAATTACACAAAAGTAATCCCACAAATTAATATAGTTTCATGTGATTTGTCAGATCTACTTTACAATAAAAGTAACTTTACAATTTGACAAACTACGTCAAGCTACATCAGTTTGTGGGATTACTTTTGTGTAATCACTTTGTGGGTAGAGTATTTCTCTATAGTTATATCCCTTTTTTTCTATGTAGATTGCTTCCAATGTTTGGCTAACTATTTTAAAACAATACTGTCCAATGTTTGAAAGCTTTAGGCAAAATGTTATAAAACTGTAAAACACGTCCATGCATAAAATACAAACGATCCGAGTGGCAGATACAGCTTTGAAGTATCAGTTCGGTAGTTTCACGATACTACTGAAAATTACCGTCATCCTCAATCTGAGTGTAAAGTCATTTTTTGGCAAGTTAAGAAATATTAATAATGAAATTATATGTCCAAGACAGCTTAGCAGCCGATACATCAGCCTAAAGACAGCACCAACGCAACAGTACAAAGCAGAAACCAAGCAGCAGCTAGCAATCAAACCCACCCCAACACCACCACAATGCAAAAAACAGCATTGGACACCACAATGAAACGCCAAGCTTAGCTAGCCTGCCCAATACTGGCACAACAAAATAGCTAATATCCCCATTGAATAGCAAACTAAAGCAACACAGCAGCATCAGCGACAATGCGGAGCAACAGAGTGACATCTATGGGAATAAAGCAGCACGTTACTACGTCATTTAAACCCATATTGTAGGTGACACTGGCATTCTGGAGTTAGATATTTTCTACATTTGATAAAAATGTAGATTATAGCGCATATTTCTATAACGGGAAGAATCAATAAATGGTACAGAGACATGTATTACATATATATATATATATGTCTCTAAATTTCTAAGCATTTTTCTGTAGTTTCTTTCCGATTGCAATCTGACCTTCCCTCCTCAACATATAAAGCAAAAACTCGTTCCATGTGTCAATAGGGCCTGGCAAGCACCAATGGACGCAGTCTGCTATTGTCACATTCCCATGCCGCGAGTGCCCCAGCCGATTTGGATGTCCGTCTGGCCTCAGAAACATAACTTCTGTTGTATTTAGCAGCCTGAATTGCAAACCTCTCTTCCTCCCTTCCTTTGCTGCTGCTCTTTGTTCCTCCTCTTGAGTCGAGTACATTTTCATAATATAATATCGATCTACCTTGAATTCCTCCTTGGTATAGGGCCTTGTCCTCACACAACTGCCTCCATTATTCCAGTCCCCATTCTCGAAGTGTGCGGGAGAAAATGTCCTCAAAAATGTCACCCCCTTATAATCTTTAAGGTTTAGGAGGGTTCTAAATGCGGTTCGAAAGGCCTTCCTGTATGCGTAGTAGGCTATAAGATCTGTGACGTTCTCTTTTTGGCACTTGTGACACCCAATAAGCTGACCATTTTCATAGAGCATTAGGGGTCGAAAGAACCATTGTCCAGCTGAGATGATTACGTAGTCAAATTTTGTGATCTCTGCCGCCCATGCCTCATCAACCTTGTCCAAGTAGAGGTTCATGATGCTGTTGGAGGAATGACCGCTGGGGTCTGCGTCACTTGCTTTAACCAGATATGGAGACCAGAGTGTCGCTAAAGTAAAATTGTAGTCAGCGTAAAACCAGCGTTTGAAGTCTGTGTCTGACATATTGTAAGAGATATCTTCGGGATAAACCACCTGAAAGATGCAGAATAGAGGTTATTTCTGAGTCCGTTCAATCTTTGGAGCGAGAAGGGAGGGACTGGGACTTGGCCCATTTAGGAGTTTACTTTTTAAGCTAATAGTTTCAGGCTTTAGAATTAGAATGTGTTTATATCTACAAGTTCAAGGGGATTATCATCCAAGCAAGCATTCTTTCAAGCAGAAAGAAACTTTGCAAGTGAGTGATGGAGCACTTACACTAGCCAAGAGACACAACAATGACTCCATTTGATTCCTTCCCACGGAGTCGCCGACAAAGGCCAGTGACTTCCCTCTGAGAAGCTCCAAGAACTGAACTGCATCAAAGAGAGGTAGCTCACATTCATCCGGTTTCCACCTCCATTTCATGAATTCGGTATCAGGCCTCCCAAACTTGATGCAGTTTTGCTGATCAGTGATCAAACTACAAGTTGCATTTGTGTAATAAGGCCCCCCGGGGAATGGAACCCATTTTCCAATAAATATATCACATTCCTTGTGAAATCCTATGCTTCTCAAACCTTGCAAACTTAACTTAGGAAAGGACAATGGTGAATGTGCGTTTCTGTTCAAGCAAAGAGAGATTATGCTGAGGAAAATCAAGGCAAGGGCTAGCTGGAAAACCTGTTTGGGGATGTTGGGTGATGAGATTTTTCCATTGAAAAGCTCGATGGCATGAAACTTCATGATGGAAAAGTGTTGAGAAAGATACTTTGGATTCGAGTTAATATACATAGGCTGAATAATGATGTGGGGCGATGGTACGGACTTTGGATAGTAATATGGATTGTAAATTTGTAGTCATACTCCTTGAAGCTGCAATTAGAGTCGAGGTTTGGGTATACCAACCAAATCACCCTCTTAAATCTTTTTTTTTTTTTTTTCTGGAAGGCATCATTATCCATAATTAATATCAGCTACTAACTTGTAAAGGAAAAAAGAAAAGAAAAGAAAAGTCACTTTCCTGATAAATTTTGTGGTCATGATTTATTAATAGAAATTAGAAAAATAAACAAACGAAACTTCCCATGTATGTTTCATATTTAGTGGCTCCATCAATGTCCATGAGCACCGAAAGTTGAGTGGTCCATCTAATGAAATTATTATGAATAGTTAATTTCGCAACAGGAAAATAAGCTACTAAGTTGAAGAAGCATCGCAATTGTGAACAGGATATGCTCCTCTGGTTTTCATAATCTAATTAACTGCTTTCGAATTTAGATTAATTTTTTGTACTTGGGTGGTTGATATATAGAATCATCTCCAAGTTTGTTCTTGCGCATGCATTGTTCGAGAAGGAACAGAGTTAAAGAAGCATTCCTGTTAAATATAAAAGTTTCTAAAGTCAAAGTCAGGTTAAAAAGTTGTTCTATTAAATAAAAACAGCTTCTTGTGCCTTTATTATAAAAGTTTCATTAATTAACAGAATATCTTCCCCTACATCATGATTAGCTGCTCCTTGTACTGCTGCAAATTTAGCCCCGTTTGCATGCACACTTGGTGATCTTCGTGAACATGCATGCATGATTAGGAGGAGAGGTCAAGTTTGTAATCAAACTCAACGGCCAAGTAAAATGAGACCATCCAAGCTAGCTCGATCGAGTCGGTGCCTATCATTTTCTTTATTTATTTATTTTTTGGTGATATGTCCGTATCTGATTTTGTATAATCAACAGTATTTGGTTGAGAGGTCAATTTTCTTAATTGCTCAAGTTGGTGCATGACCGGAATATTATTGAAGTTTTTCTAACTTTTTATAACTAATAATAAGATCATCAACTAAATAATGAATGTACGCATGATCACTATATATACAATATATGTAGATATAATAAGGTCCTCTTAAGGCCACCAGTTCTACATTAATCCAGCGGTTGCTTGAGGAAAAGGCCAAATCAATAAAGCATTTTTAGGCTTTTGCAAAATTGCAGGATAAATTAAACAGAAATATTATTCTTTATTTCTATAGATATGTCTAGTAGCAAAATAATAATATAGCCTTCGATGTTCATCATGAGGCGCTTCTTCAAGCAATTAATTATTAGGTTCCCTGGCATGGCTGGAGAGCTAGCCAAGTCATATACAGATGAATCATGATTACAGAGTTCAATGATCATAAATTAGGCTTATTATTTCAAACACATTACGTCCATTTCTTTTTTGGATTGTCATATATCCATGTATTCTTTCATGCATATTTTGTCGCATTTAATCAATTAATTATATATATGGGACCGTATTGGATAATGGAGCTTTAGATTTATATTGAAGTGATGATCGATGAGCCTGATCTGTCACTGGCCTGGGTGGGATAAGGATGAAAACTCATCTCATTTGGATGCTTCAAAGGCAAGTAGGAAGGAAACAAAAAAGAAGAAGAGCCAGCGAAGTTGCGTTTCTTTATTGTTATCTCCTTGTGACCTTCCTCTTCTTCACCAACTTCCAAAGAACTACTATTTTAGAGCAGTAGGCCGTTTAAAGTAGTACGTATAAGAAGTCACTGAAAGCATATCGGTAGCAGGTTCCATCTGGAAACAAACATCTCTCATAATTATCACGAATAGATAAATTATTATTATATATATATATATATATATATATATATAGCATTGTTTGGCGAAAGATTCAAACAATTTTTAGCATCAATTAATTGGGTTCAGGCCGGTACGTAGGGTGCATGCAGACATCTTGTGCATGATATTTTATATTCTTCTAGACATGCAGAATCATGCAGTTTAGTTCTTAAATGAGCTCTGGCCTGCTACTTGGTTTTATTTGGCAATCTCCCTAATTAATTTGAAAGAAACGCTGTATTTAGAACCTGCCGCCTAGGCCTAAAAGACAATTAAATTAGCTCGCAGATGCATGGTTTGTAAGTCTTGAGCTAGGCCGGGGCTGATTTTGAAGTTTTAACTCTCTCTTCCTTAGCTTTCTTGCATTTAAACAGAAGAACCTGAAATGCATGTCATGCCATCTATGCTGCTAGCTGTCGGCTAGAAGAAGAAACCATGGTTCCATTCGATAAAGATATTTAATGCTTGACAACTATTCCAAATGAAATTCTTTCACTTATTGGACCTTGAAACTATATATATATATAATATAATATAAATATTGTACATTTGAGATCTAATTTTTCAAGAATTAACTCGTGGGCACCTTCCAGCATGAAATTGGAAAGATGATCATGATGAGCACATCATGACAAACACCAACTGCCATCGATCCTGATCTGATGAACAATAATTATCTATAAAATTAGATTAATAACATCAAAGATACCAACACATGAAGAAGCCAACTCAAAAAGTTCGTTGCATATAATACATACAATAATCCTTCAATTATTTCCGCACCAGCCTGTAGGTGGAACCATATTTCCATACATCCGGCCTAATCCCAACAAAAAAAATGCTGACTCTATCTTCCCGACCTACCTTCTTAATTATGAACTTCAGTTTAGCTCTGAATCCCACTTCACTGATGCCTAACCCCATCGATCAAATTAGTTACAAGTCTTTACTACTTCTGCTTAACTTTATATATATATATATATATATATATATATGATCGGTTACTTCTACTTCCAAATTCAATGAGTTGAGAAGACGACGACTATTAAATTAAGACACGATAAAAGCAATAACTTTTAAACTTTTAACAATTGTTAGTTGGGAGTGGATAGGATGATCGATGTAGCAGCAGCTAACTTGGTAGGAATATTTTTAACTTGTAGCTAGCTAGCTATCTAGTATCATTCAAACCTAACAGAGAAGAAATTAAAGCATGCAGTAGACATGAGTAATCCGGCCAATTTGTGATTTAATTTCTTCAACAATACGAAAATCTTTTTGCATGACGGAAATAGTCAAACAAAAAAAAAACTTGTAAAGCATATTGTCCAGATCAAATTAAGCTGTCTGTCACCCATGGAATCAATGTCCAGACATCTTGGTCCCATGCAACCTACGATCAACTTAGTTTGAATATTGGTCAATCAAGTTGCTTCTATAAATATATATATATATATTTATTATATAACCAAAATCGATGACTTTAGATCATAATTAATAACATATGTACGTACTGGACGCCAAGGCTACATCAGGAGGTAATTAGTATGAATTAGAAAATCCTGACAAGCTAGCTAGTAATATTGCTTATATGTATTATATATATCCCAAAATCAAATTGATTTCCTGTCCATGAAAGCTGTCTTGCGATTTTTTTCTCTCTTTATTTTTTTTTTGGGGGGGGGGGGGGGGTACTGTTAAATCTAATTACAGAACAACATTTAATTTTGATCTGTGTAATGGTTTTATTTCAATTAAAATCAACTAATAAAGCTCTTACACGTAGAATTAGAGGAATTTTGTTTTTTCTTCCTTGTTTTTCGCAAAACGTCGATCAAACAATATATCGATGGAGATTTGTTTTATAATATAGAAATTGGTTAACGTAGGCAATTACAAGAAATTATTAAAGGGACATGCATTATATAATGATTGAAGGGCATGTGTGCTGCCTCAAGCTGCAGTGTCGACGACAAATCTTTGCCATCTTTTATTTCTAAAAGTTGATCTCCTTTCACGACCAACCACACACACATATAGTATATATAATTAAAACCAATTTGAGATTCCAGCAGTACATGATTGCTACAAATTACAACAACAAAGAAACATAAACTAAGTACATGATGAAGATCTATCTGACTTGCAGTTTTCTGTCTCTTAAAAATTGAAGCTTCTCTTCATGGGACCTCACTCCCTCTCTCTTCAACATCTCCAGCAGGAAGTCGCTCCATGTGTCGATGGGGCCAGGCAAGCACCAGTGTACGCAGTCATTGTACAATGTCACGTTTTCATGAGGCCAATGCCCATATCTACTAGGGTGACCATCTGGCCTCAATAGCATTGCTTGCGTTGTATCCAGTAACCTATACCTCAATCCCTTCTTTTTCCCGTCTCTTTCTGCCTTCCTAAATTCCTCCACCTGGGCCATGTACAGCTCTAAGTTTTGATCCTCCAATTTTGCCTCGTTGCTCCTGAATGGCCTAGTTCTCACGCAATTCCCACCTTGGTTCCACAACCCATTTTCAAAATGTGACGGTGCATAAGTCCTAAGAAATGTTATGCCCTTGTAATTCTCTAGGCTATTAATGGCTCTAAAGGCAGTCCGAAATGCTTTTCGGAAGCCATAGTACATTGTTAGGTCGGTAATGTTGTCTAGGAGACAATAGTGGCAGCCAACTATCCGGTGATTTTCATAGAATACCATTGGCCGGAAGAACCAGTGGGCGGCAGAGATGATAAGGTAGTCAAATTCTTCGACTTGGCTCGTCCATTCCTCATCGAACTCGTCGAGGTAGAGACTGAAGAGGCCTGTGTGGGTTGGACCATTATTGTCCGCTTCCTTGGATTTTACCAAATGGGGTGTCCAAAAACTGGCCATGGTGAAGTTGTAGCTTGTGTATTTCCAACGTTTGAACCTTTCATCAGATGTGTAGGAAACATCTATAGGATATTCGACCTGATCGAGCATATATATATATATATATATATATATACATGAAAGGAAAGGAGCTCAACCATAAGAAAATAGAAAACTAGATGAAAGTACTGACTGCAATATTTTCAAGGCATGCACCATACACGTCTACGTATATAACCCATTAGAGAGACACAAAGAAATTATGAAGAATCATATATAAATTGAATTCTACTCCTACTATCAAAGGCGATATGGATTAATTTGATTTGGAGTATGAAGTGGCCCGGTCGTGATGAGTACCATCAGGTTGGTAATATGCTATTTGTCTGAACCCACCGGCCCCCGGCCTCCCCTCTCAAAAGGAAAATAAAAAACCAAAAGCAAAATATCAGTTTAGGTCTCCTATATATGTACATGAGGATGCATGCATGCATGTTACAAATGATTTTTGTAGGGTCCAGCTAATTCAGAACGATTGTAAGGTAGCAATCATGATTATCATGATTCATGTCGAGCAGTTTCATGTGATCACATACACACACATACATATATATATCCTTACCAATAAAAATAGCAATAATATTATAAAATGCAATAATAGTAGTACTATAACACACCAGAACAGTGATTTGAGGGTTGCCCACCCGATCCGTCCGTCTATAGAGGATAATTCATGTCTAGGTATATATATAGACAGAACAATAAATATTTGTTGGAATGTCATCAGAAGACTGCTAGCGACGTAAGATATTAATTGTCTATATCGACTCAGAGAGAGAGAGAGAGAGAGCTTAATTTCAACTATTCGCATTTGGTAGGTTAGATAATTCCAAAGTACATTTTGATATATTCCTGACTCCACGTTTAGATGATCAGGCCTTCTGGGTTTCGCTTTATTTGAACAAAAAACATAAATCTACCAGATTAAGATGATCAGGCAATTGAAAAGAAAAATAATACTATACATCTTTGTTTGACATTAATATGTGAGTGTTTTGGTCTAAAATTGCTATAGTATAACTTTTTATTATAATTAAGGTGTTAAAAGTTCGATCATTACTCTAGTTAATTAGTCTCTAATTGTCTATATAGTATATTGCTGCTGCCTGTTATCTCTGCATGCACCAAGACTCATAATTATTGGAATCAAATCTCTGAGCAGTTGACCAATAATATGGAAACGGCCTGAAGAAAATTAAAGTTGATCGAGCCAATGGTTTTTGAATCTTAATTAGGCATCTTGAAGCTAATTAAGCGGAAGTGCCAGTACTCAATCAATAATACAAGCACCTAATCATGTCTTTTCATTGTAATTAGTAGTACTAGTCAAGCATTATTAATATTCCCCCTTTCAGATCGAGATGCTTAATTAAGATCATTCACCACATGTCAAGCAAAGGGAGATGCCTTTATAATATGATCATGCAGTGAACATCAACCATTGCAAGTAATAATCGTTGGTTGAAAAGTAAAAAAGTCAAAACTAAAACAAACAATTAATTCCCTAATATATATATGTTTTTTTTTAGGGTATTAATACACTAAAAAACACTTTCAAGTGATAGATCACCCGTTTCGTCAGGACTCTTTAGTTTCTGTGAATGAAAACTGAAAAAAGATATATAGATAGACACTTCCACGAAGTTTCTCGTTACTTGTGTATGCAACGCAACCAAGGACGACTTTGGACCAGTACTTTAATTTTACGTACCTTTCTTGATCATCAATGATTTAATTAACTTAAAAATTAAGAACAGTTAAAAAACTTATAATTTGGACTTTTCCGCTCTGATTAAATGTATTATTATTATTATTATTATTATTATTACAGTGATAACTATTATATATTATGACTAAGTGAATTCATCTATATGTAGCAATATCCTGGCCTGCCTAGCTACAGTACGTGCTGCCCTCGTGACTTCAACTCCATGAACAGACTCTGTGTGTATATATATATATATATATATATATATAGATATATATTTCTGATCAGCCCTTGAGCGTAATAAAGCCTAATATATAATTATGAAAAATTTTATTCATCATCTTTATACACTACACATAATATTTTTTTTTTCTCTTATCAAATATGTGATATATAGATGATGAGTAGAATAATTCAATAAATTTAAGAAAAATAAAATAAAATAAAAAATTTTAAAAAAATAAAAAAATATAGTATGTAATGTGTGAGGATATTGATGAATAACAAAGCTCTATAATTATATGTTTTGTCGGTTTTGGTGGGAAAGGAGATATCTTTGGATGTATGTGGAATTATTTATGCAATTTGGCAAAATCCCGGAACTTTCTGGCCTCAACGTACATTGTCTAATTTTTTACTTGTTTTCCAAATAATGTAATTTCCAGAAAGAAATCCAAAATCATAAAAGATCAGAGTAAGATCATATTATATAACCGCCCACCTTGGAAATTAACTTATATTTTTCCATTAGTATGGGCAATTATATTTCCTCGTGGCATGTTTGATTAATTAGAGGGAGAGGCTCAAGACGTTGGATAAGATGCTCTAATAATACACACGAGGCTGATAATGTCACACTTTATATGTCGAATATATATTGTCCTTTCACGTGGGGAGAGAGAGAGAGGCCGGGGGACGCATATATGTTTCATTAATGCTCTATTAATCGTATAATGAGTGCATATAGATATATATATATATATATATATATATATATATATATATATATATTACTCGTTGGCACCATTGTGGTGGCAAAGATTCCATGCCATGCTACTGCATGTTGTAGTTGGTATAATATTTATGTCCTGTCATTTTACGAGATAATCCATGGAGGCCGATAAAGGGCCGCTTAAATAGGTCAACTAACCTTAATTGACCTCCTGGTTACAACTCATGTTAGACTCTAAAATGAAATGAAAACAGTCGTGAGAGTAAGAATTTAGCAGATTAGAATCAAATTAAATAGCAAACATCAAACCTAATATGTACTTCAAATTAGTTTATCAGGCCACGTACAGTAGCAACACCTCAAAAATCTAACCCGAGGCACACACGCATAGTAAAAGTTGTTAAGAATATAATGTTGTATAGAAATAAAGTACTTTAACATATATGCATCATAAATGAAAAATATCATTCAATTATATTATTTATAGCATGATTTTATTTATTTTTGGTTATTAAAAATTTGATGCATGCTAGATCTATAAGGACTTACCCTGGACAGCAGGCAGATCAAAGACTGCATTTGGTTTCTTCCAACAGAGTCTCCAACAAAGGCCAATGACTTCCCTCTGAGCAGTTCTAGAAATTGTGCTGGGTTGAAAATAGGTAGGTTACACCCTGATGGTTTCCACCTCCACTTCATGAATTCAGAGTCCGGTCTCCCATATTTCATGCAATTTTGATGCTCGTGTATTGCCCAACACGTCGTGTTTGTATAATATGGAGCTTTCGGATTTGGAATCCATTCTCCTGAAAATAGGTCGCACTTCTCAGTACTGGACGGTATACTCAGTAAATCATCCTTAGAGTCAAATGAAGATGGTGGTTTTGAAGAGTGGTTGAGAAGGTATAGAGGGTACTTTAGCAATGGGTAGTAGGGGATGACTGTTAGAAAAACTAGGGTAAAGATTATAAGTAGAACTATCTTTGGGGACTTTGGTTGTTGCTGGGTTTTCCCCAAGGGAAGCTCAATGGATTGGTGCTTCATTTTTTTGGAGAGAGAGAGAGAGAGAGAGAGAGGCAGCTCTGCAGGTATTGAGAAAGAGATCGAGTTGGTCAGATATAAGGGTATAGAATTCAAAGATTAAGGTACATGTGGGGTTAATTTGGTTATTGTATGGTTTTTGGTTTACGTAATACTACCCTAAATTAACCATTGTCGACAATGGTTAATCATGTGGACTGTGGGGATCCGATCGAGATGTTTATTTAAAATATGACCATACGTAGCAAGTCTTTTTGCTTTTCTTTTGGTTGGCCGTTTGCACAAATAATAACGACGTAAAGCTACTCGGCCAATTCTTCCTTCCTGCATGATTTGATGATCCATTCCGACTCACTACTACTTCATGATGATGATATATACCTATTTGATCAACTTTTAGCCCAAAAGTTAATTTGTTTTTAACGACGTACAGCCTAGCTAGCACTTCCATTTAAATGTATATATGCCTTTTACTACTTACTGTTATATCACACGACCCTTAATTAATTAGTACATGTATATTACCTATCCTACGTAAGTACGTGGTCTTATATATACATGATCTTATTTTCTCCATTCATTCCATAATTAATACTTTGACAAAAGTATATATATATAATGAGCCCTACATGATATATCCTTGCTTGAGCAGAAGATTAAATTTCATGTGCTTGCTTGAGCGCAATAATGGATCAATGGTACTTAAGTACGTATGTAGGAGGATGGGCGTTCACATCAATATTCATATATAATTAACACATTATACACACAAACACTACTACTTTTCTTTTCTTTTAACATATATATAGACGTACACGCACGCATGTGCATTAATAATATTACATATATAATTATCTCTACTGATCATGATCTCCATACTCATGATCTACCATAATTAAGTTGGTATAGTATATAACATAACAATCAACTATTTATAATTAGCACGCAGAGATCATGAAAAATTGGGCTGTCTAGCAAGCTAGCTAATCTTATTCATCACGCCCGGCCACCTGCATGCATTAATCACACCCAATTGATCTGCCGACTTTGTTAGTCTCAAGCGCCTGATCATCTACATATACAGCTAGGTTAGACTGTCATTCATCATGTATATGGACAACCTGCATGATGTCGAACCAACGTACTACTGTACCTATCTTGAACTAATTGGCCGGTTCATCATTGATCACTTGCATCATCATCATCATCATATTCTTCTTTTAATTATTTTTCCTCCATTTATTTGTTCTCCTCTAGCTAGTGGGTGTGGGGGTATTATCATGATTTAATTTGACCTTGATGATTTGATTGGCTTGAATTCTTGATTTAAATAAATATTTTAGTTATGATATCAAGTCATTGATGCTGACTTTCATATTTATAAAAAAGCATACAATATATGAATCATTAAGGCTTGAACTATCCAAATTGCGCGCTGTCATTTTTATGATGGGAAACGGCACCTATCATCTTTGGCTAGAGGTATCAATACCATACGTTCATTTTAGAGCTAATTAATTAGGATCGTGTGGCATGAAGGATAATTAATATTTGGTCATTATTTTTTCAAATCATAAGAGAATGCTCATCTCTTTTCTCGTTAGTAGCTAGTTAATTAACTTGCATTTCATTTTTTGGTAAATTCACCATTATTTAGTCACTGTTGAGTCTATTTTATTTTCTCAACTTATATAATTATTAAAACTGCTATTTGTACTTATAATTTTTACTTACATAACAATATGTGCTGACGTATCAGCTATTGATGATATGTTAAAGGTTATAAAATTTGAAATTTAAAATTTGAATTTAAAAACAAAATTAATTAAATCAGTCTTATACGTAAAATTATAAATATATATAGAACTACTCATAATTATTATTCATTATTAATATTGTCATTTTTCTAAGGAATTATTATTATCGTATTGATTTGGGCTGAAAGGCGCGTAGAAAAAAAGATAATACTTTCCAAAGAAAATGGACATGCAAGCAGCCCCAAAACGGGACAACTTTAGCCCATAAAAGCCCACATTACCCTGATGACAAAGACATTATTATAGAGGCGTGATGGAGATAATTGGACCATGTCGGCGCGCGTCCATGCAGCACCCCGAGACTGGGCCAGGCCCTATTCACTTCTCATCAGCAGTCAGCACAACCAATTATAGGTTGGATCGCACTAAGTCTAGTTTATTTTTACATTTTTTTTAATTTTTTTTATCTAATTATTATAATTATTTTTAATTTTTATATAAAATAAAATAAATAATTTAAATTTCTCAAATTTTAAAATAAAAATAATATTAAAAATATATATTCTAATAATATTTTATTCAATTTTTAACTTTAATTTTAATTCATCTCATCTCATGAAAATAAACAAAATCGAGAAAGCTTGTCGTACAGTTTTCCAATAATTTTAATTGGGTCTTATGAAATTTCACCTGTAAACATATTTAGATATGGTGGGTGGTTGGTTTCAATTATGTGTTTAAACATGGTCGAATATAAGTTATTTATATTCTCACTCGGCTCCCTACGGTCACTTAGCTCTAGGAAATTATAGCCTCAAAGCTGATCTCTAGTTCTCTTCTTTCCGGCAGTCCTTCCAGACCACAAATGAAGCAAATTCATCTCTCCCCCCGCCCCCGCCCCCCGCTTTAAGTCACTTTTGCTTCTTTATATATTGTTTTCTAGCTTTATATCTGATCATATTTCTTTTATATCCTGTCAAATTTTGTCATTGTTAGATCTTCTCTTTCTCTTTTCCATTGTAGCATAGTGGACTTTAATCTTTTATATGAACTTTTGGTGGGCTTAACACTTAGCTCATCTTACCCCAAAACATTATCCAACAATTTAAAACCATAAAAGATGCCCACAAATTAAAGAGAACTGGCTAGTTAGAGCAATAATATCGTATTGCGAATGATCACGTACGTCATACGTAGAAGATTTATGCAAGCAATGTGTTGCTTTGTTATATATTATTGGCCTATCTACACCAAGATCATGATCATGTGCTTATAATTATTGCATACATGATCTCAGGAGATGTCTTTTTCTTTCTTTTCTTTTTTCTTTTTTGTACGAAACATATTAGCATATATAATAGCATGTGTGTGGGTGACGTGTAAGATCGCCCGTTGATAATTATGTATCAGGCGAAGTGGGTGGTGAGTGTTTTTAGTGGAACAATAAAATATTAATTCGTCATAAATATTATAGGTCATGATCTGTTATGAAATCTCTTGTATTAATTTTAGAATGAATCTTATTAATTATTAACATAAAAGAGGACGTTTACGTCCAGGCTAGGGTGGTTGAGGCCCAATTAATAAAAGAGAGGAATAATTAATGAGTAGCTTTAGGAGTTTAAGAATGAAAAAATCTATACAACCTCTTAGTACTATTTATACAATTTTCATGTATTATATTTTTTTTAATTTTTTTCTTTTATTAAATATTTAATATATGAATAATGAATAATGAATAGAAGAATTGAATTAGTTTAAAAAGAATAAATTTAAAAAAAATTAAAATTTTTTAAAAAATATGATATGTAAAGGTTGGAGGAGTTGTGTGGAGATTGCTCGAATCCCATGCATGCAGCAAGCATTCTGCCAACTCTCAAGTGTCGTGCTTTTCAACAGAAAATTGCCGAAAAACAATTCCCTCGAAAATGGCTTTGGATCACAAACACAACTAAATTCCAACTCTTACCCACACATGACTTAATTATGATTAATTTCTTGCCTGGTGATTTATTCTTTCTTTTCAACAAGATTCATGTCCCTAATGGCCTGTTTTATTTTTCAAGCATCCTGCTGGATGGAGAGATTGATTATGAGATCATGAGATGAGACACGTATAATCATTACAATTTTTTTAAATTTTAAAATAAAAATAATATATTGATTATAAGATCATGAGATGAGACACATATAAGCATTATAATTTTTTAAAATTTTTATATAAAATATAATAAATAATTAAATTTTTTTAAATCTCAAAATAAAAATAATATTCTAATAATATTTTATTCAATTTTTAAATTTTATCTCATGATGACATCTCATCTCATCTCATTTGTATATAACCAAACAATACCTTAAATAATAATAAATAAAAAACATGAAACAAATAAATTCAACGCATAAAAAGCAGCATGATCTTTTTCAAAATAAAGTAGTAAAGGACAATCAACACTAGTGGGTGGTAGGTATTTCATGGACGCATCTTTTTTCTCACAGAAAGGAAGAGAAAAACTAGATACTAGATAGCTCTTAAGTATTGCGTGGTCTGCCTTCCAAACCCCACCTTAATGCTTACATTGTGACGTCCAACCGTCCGTTACAAATAATATTCATACATAATTTCACTCTCACTTGTTTCTCCGGCCAAAACAGTCTCCCTCACCTTCTCCTGATCCTCTTCTCTCCTACTGATCTAAAACGCTAGGTAGCTTTCTCTTAAGCTTGCCAGCCAGCTAGGTTGGTCTTTCTTTGCATGCCGCTCAACCAGCTCTTCCTTTTCACTAATTTAATTCAGGTTTTCTTTTTTCCATGCATATGTATATATATATGTATACCTGTATAACATGTTTAGGATTTCTCTTTTGTGCTTAATTAGGGTGACGTTTTAATTATACTGTTTACTGCAGGTTAGTTAGCTAGCAGCGATATTGGCCGTGATGATGGGGTTGGAGAGGTTGGTAGTGACTTTAAAATCTAAAATAAGGTCTTTGAAGACGAAGAAACCTTATGATAAAATCGAAAAGAGCGAGAGCATGAGATTTGAGATGAGAAGCAGGAAAGCTCGGAAGCTTATTGAAAAGACCTTGAAAACCGCCGATTCGCCAAAGACCATGACCAAGATCACTACTTCAGCGTAGTTGGTGTACGTTTCTGATCATCATGATGCTAGCTGGTTAATTAATTCCAACTTCTTTATGTACGTTAGCCATTGTGCTGCTGTGCGCATGGTTTATACGATCGAGATGCTGAGGATGAGAATTCCCCTCCGCCGGCCTGATCCCCTGGCTCTCTGATCTGTCTCTGATCACTCTCTCTTCTTTCGAGTAATTTACTACTTAATTTATGCGTAAACATTATGCATATATGCAAGGCCTTGTACAACCACATATATATATAATATATATATAATAATATATATATATATTAGGTTTTTAAAATGCTTTGAGATTTTATAGATTTACCAATCATGATTTGATTTCGGTGCATAATTTGGAAATTTTGTTAAACTTTTTTCATGGATTTAGCTATTCGTTCAAATTAATTATATATTGAGATACCCTGGTACTGCGGCAAAAAAAAAAAGGGGGACAAATTAATTAATGAGGCTGCTACTTAGTAGCTAGCTAGCAGCTTGATAACATGCATACTAACTTTCTTATCCGATCGAATACAATCAATTTAAGTACTTAATTTCACGGATCCTAGTCTCTAGCTCTGTGATTAAGATTCACCGGCCATTGAAGGAACAATTCATGACATTATAAGATCGATATTCTTCTTTTCGATCCGGATGGTGTTGAAGCGTAGCTAAGTTCTATATTGCATCTTCGATCAAGGTCGATCCGTTTAGCTCTGAAGGACATATACTTGATCCTCACTAGTACTCATGGATCATCGATATATAATATGTGTAACAAATTAATTAGCTACATATGTACGTAACAGTCATGATCTTATATAAATTTGTACGTAACAACCATGCATCTAATTTAATCTTGATCTTAATTATATATCATCCTAGCTAGCTACTACTTCAATTAAATTAATTTCTAGTTAACTCATTTAGATCGATCACCCATGTAATTAATAAACATATAATTGTTTTAAAAATAAAATAAAATAAAATAAATAAACATATAATTAATGTGCTCATTAAACATATAAACCTATGTATGAGATATAATAATTAAGAGACGGGAGAGAATGGGACGACTGAGCACAAATGACAAAGGAAGGAAAATTGGCCTTGGTGTAGCAGTTGTGTGGACGCCATGAGTCCATGAGTTTGGATTTTTCAGGCTTTCATTGATTATTACCTCCATCATCAAAAAGTAGGTCGGCATTCACTTCCACTTCGTATTTCTGCTTAAAAGTAGTTTCTCCACATAAAACAATAGTGGAAAGGTCCCATCATACGATTAAAGCTGCTTCTAGAAATTAAGGTCTATCATGATGCTCCTCCATGACAATAATAATTAGTATTTATATAATTAGTTTTAATTACCTGATAATTAATAAGATAAAAAAATATTATAGCGTCATCCATATTTTAGGGATACTTTAATAAGTTTTTTCCCTTAATCTTTAGGAAGCCAAATAATTGGAAGGGGTAATTAGCTTTAGAAGGTGGTGGTAAATGTATCCTGGGAAACTACATCCTATAACCTACCATTTAGCAACAACATAAGCACGGTTGGTTGTTGGCCCAATACGCACGCTGCATATTTGAAGAATCATTGCACAAAAGACCTCGAATGTTTTCACTCCACTTCTACATAACCTACCAACATGATTTTCCCGGAGAACTTATCCTTGTATAAACATGCTTGAATCAAAGCTGCCTTTTTATTCGGTGGATTTTTTTTATACATAAATTTTTCTTACATCAGAGTCTGGGCTTATACGCGGTTCCAAGTCACGATTCCTGATGTTCATTAACAATCAAATACATAAGACGGAATGTTTCTATTCTGTATATATTAGAAAGCAGAAAGCTGAACGCCACACCCCACTTTGATTTCTTCTCTCAGTGAACAATCGCTCTCTAGCCAGAATAAAATATCATTTGCACACTTTCCACCACAGATTTCCCATTAAAGCTAGATTTGGCATTTTAGATTTAGTCCATACCAACTAAAGGAGTCCATAAATTCGTATCTAAAACCCCCAATCATATCAACTCATCTCAGGCTTCACTCTCCTAATCAATTTTAGCAATAATTCTCACAAACAGAAAGGCAAAACGTGTCGATTAGTGTACTCATCCCGATAGTTCTCCAACTAAGTAATTGCCTATATCAATCAACTAATTGGGTCAATTGAATTCGCGGATCAAAAATATAGAATCACCTGATTTTTGTATAGGGGATCAATACATTTTTTAGCATCGTAGAAGTACACTCATGACTTTAAGATATCTATTAGGTGTGATAGTATATCATCCGAAGGTCGTTGCAATGCATGCACGTCCATGGTAACAAGGGAGGGTCCAGGCAGTAGGAATGGATGCGTCGCGTCCGGCAAAGATGGCAGCTGATGAGGAGATCCTCAGGCTCCCGGCAACGGCATGCGCTGCACGTAGGTGCAAAGGACTGTGTAACGCAAACAAATAGTTAGCTACAAAATCTACCAAATCTGCACAAGAATCTAAAATTATCTGGGTGAGAACTAAAGAATCACTAAAGATCCAACTCATGCAAACATTCACTGAAAGAGTCCCTGTAAGTGCCGCATGCCAGTATTCATTTGTTTATCAATATCTGGTACACTTCAGATGTATCCAGAATCTCAAATAGATTTGTTGACTTCGGACTTGATTATTATGGTTCAAACAACGCATAACGGACTACCATTATATTGGACACCTGAGGATATTTACCAATGAGCAAATACAAACACTATCATAACAAAGAAAAGCAGGATATCATATTCTTGTCGTGCCTTGATGTGTTTTTAACATTTTTCAGTTTTTCATGTCTCCAATAGCATGCCATATTTGTTCATGTCATGCACATGTTTGTAGTATATAGAGTAGATAATCACATGCCATTCAAACATGAAGATGGAAATCTTATAATTCAAGAAAAATGAGTCGACAAAGGCCAAAGGGTCATTTTCAAGTTAGAGAAATTAATAGCTATGTCTTGGGGTATCACTCCCTTCAAGGTCCAAGGTTCAACACTTCATAGGTGCAAACAATCCTTTGAGGCAACACCCCCTGGTAAAAAGCCAGCAATTTAACCAGTTCTGTGTAGGTAAACTTCCGAGGGTGCGGTGCACGGGACTGGAGTTTACTCTGCAAAGGTAAGTCCGAAGGGCCCTGCCTTGGAGAGGTTCCCCGACATAAAAAAAAATAATAATAAATTAATAGCTATCAATGACTAGTAATGGCCAATGAAACTCTCCATGGCAAGGCAAATGGCTGATCGGGATGAAGCTACTATATATGGACACGTTGGCATGGTACAGACCTTAGAACATTTTCTGTTCTACCAAGAGAAGGTTGGCCATCCTATGCACTTGCACCTGACAACCCGAGAATTTTATTGTTGCACTCCATAACGGATCCTTAAGGTCACATGCGTCTTAATAAAAAAGGAAAAACAAATCATATCACTGTCAAAATATAGACAATTATGTTCTTTAACACTAACTGGGCTATCATTATAATATATATAATTTCACTTATATACTGTTGGTATTCTTTAATTTAATATAGGTTTTCACTTGAAAAAAAAAATCATTAGAAGTTCGGGATGCATCATAAGAACATTATTCTAATTCCCCAATCTTTAAATTACCAATTTTAATAGTAAGAAATGACTGGACTTCTATTATATACAAGAAGTCAAAAGGAAGTAGTAGAAAGACGTCTTAATATTTACTCCTACAAGCAAATTTTGAGAAGCAAAGCCAAACCTAGACAGGATTACTAGTATGAACATACCTGAGCACCAAAATTGCGTGTCTCTTGATCAGTGAGAATAAAAATATCCAAGTCTGAAGGAGCGCAAGGAATAGTTTGGGAGTATATTTTCTGATCAGTAGTGGCTGCCTCCTCAACCTTTGTTATTCTGGTAAAAATCGCCTTGCACAAAGGGCAAGTTGAAATCTTCCTCCTTGAAGCCTACATACATGATCGCCAACTTATGAGCACTTAAAGTGAAAAGACATTAAGAGCACAAGGTAGTACGTTTGTCTAATCCATTTTGAATCTCACATTCCAACACTTACTATATGTTGATGGCTTGAAAAGAGGAAAAAAACCTCATTAAAAAAAAATTGAAAAGAGAAGTTTCTTCCTCTAATTTTCTAATGCTGCACAGCATTGATACATGATAAGTGTCACTTTATCATTTATAAGTTCAGAAAGAGAAGATAATAAATATATGATCCAAAAATCTCTGTCATGAACTCCTGGCAGAACAACTATTTTGGATCGCTATTTTGCTTCATCCAGGCAACTTACAATTTCAGAAAACTAAAACTCCCTTAAGAAGCAACATTCTCCTTTATTTCTATTGAAAACAAAAAGTTCTTATTGTTCTGAAGATTAACAGAATAAATGCAAGTGAGCTTTAAAGTATGAACTGTAACTTTAACATTATGAACAAGCATATGAATGGAGATGGATTGGACATATATCAACAAAAGAAGAATGTATACCATATGGTCGGCCCAGTTCCGGATGCATGAATAACAAAATCGATGTCCACATGGTAAAACCCCCCTGGTTGAACTGAAATCTGTCCAACATATAACACATGATAACTCGGTTGAAGTTGGTAATCTGGTAACGTGTTCAATTTGACTCTCATCTTTGATCCCCTTGCTTAAGTCATCAACATTGGTACACCCATCTTGTGAAGTTCCTTCCGAGGCAGTTGATGGATGCTTAACAAATAAATTTGAATCCTTGGAAGCTTCTCGACCTTCATTTCTAAGTCCTCTTCGATTATGGAATTGATCATCAAATGTTACCCCAATTTTCTGCATATGGGCATTCTGTGTACCGCCCAAACACATGGGCAAAGCTGAAAAATTGCTATATGAGTCATGAACTCTAATTGGGTTGCACTCTTGGTTAGAATCGACATTTGCAGACTCCAACATGTCCCTACAAATATTCTTTTTCACAAGCCGCCTTCCTTTACATGAAGGTTCAGAAAAAATATTGCGTCCAGTACCATTAAATATCTTTCTCTTCTCTTTATCCAAATGCTCAGAGGAACAGAAACTGGACTCTTCATGCTTTCCATGGGGAAAAAGGGAAAATTCTCAGTACTTATCACAAGAGATGGCTAATTCTTTTTTGTGAAGGCAAATGATGAAAAAGATTGAGATATGAGCAGAGAAAATATATGAACCCATAAAGCAAAACCAGTGCCACTAGTGAGACTAGTTTAGAACAATGCTCAGGGAAATTAAAAAGTAATAGTCTCTGACTGCAAAACATAAATATAACTTTGAAAATAACCAAGCAGATATACATTGTAAGCAAGGCTAGCATCTTACGCAAGCCACTCAATTGCTGAGATTTTGCATGCCAATGTAATCACTCAGTTTGGAAAAAAAAAAAGATAAGATTTCTAGATCAGCTAGATTCTGAAACTCGGCAGAAACCGTCATTCTGCAGAAACTGTTATTCTCCTAATAAAGCAGGAAAATTTGTACTGGAACTTATTACCTGCATATATAAACCAGATAAAGGAGGCTCCTCTAAACAGTATCTGCTACTTGGCCTGTTCTGCTCTGCTGAAGTCTTTTTAAACAGCTTGTGCTTTGATTTATGAGAAGTGTCATTGCTCTTTTGAGGATCAGAAAATAAACCCTACGATTCATTTAGAGGGGAAACTAAAGTCTTGAGCAACAAATAATCCAAAGCTAATACGCTGCTGTCAAATTAGTGCCCTTTGAAAATAATATTAGACTACATTGCACGACAAATCGGTGTGTACTGCCAACTACACTGGGGACCAAGAATATATATGCATTCAGAGAGTGCCGCAGCCCACTACTTACCTTATCTAACAAACAAGATTCAGTTCTTGTTGTGAGACCAGAAACTTCACACGCCAAATCAACAGCTTGTTTTCCAGAGTTGTCACAAACATTCAATTTGTCAGCAGGCACTCTACAATTGCTTGTTGACACACCCACAGTAACAAGCGGGATTTCCAATAATAATGGCCCCACCTCTTCCCCACTGCATACAAATAGCATCTTGAAAGCATGAGTTTCCTAACAATAAATTGCATCGTTGGCATATACCAACAGCAGCTCAAGGATAACCAGTATCACTGCATATACATAAAATAAAATAAAGTGTATTATTTTCTATTGATAAGGGAAAGCTGAAAAGGATGGAACGTAGTCATACCTATTCAAAATATAAGGATGCTCAGGGACACGCTTTCCTTGCTTTATGCATTCTTCAACCCATCGATGGTTGACTATTATCTTATTCAACCTCTTGGCAAAATCATATTTCTTTCCTTCAAATTTCAAACACACCTAAACAACCAAGTAAAAGATATATCCTCCATCAACAAAAGACGACATATTCGATATTGGCACTTTATAAATTATTTTTATTGAAAACTCCATCTCAGTTTCCCTTTTTTCCTTTTTCTTCATTTTCAAATTTGGAAATCCATTGGTGCAGAACATGTTAAGGTTAAATGAAAGCCAGAGATCAAAACGCACCAAGTGTGTTGTTGATCCTGACAATACACCGACATAATTCGCACCAGCATACGAAATCAGCTTTATGAGGTTGAACCGCTCCAAGCCATGGTAACCACTGACTGTTGCTACTACAGACTCCATGCCCTGGATCGGGCAAGCCATGGACTCTGTAACGTCATGGCATTAGATCCCAATCCACAAGCACTTCAGAAGTATAACTTCACAAAACACATACTGCGTAATCTTAGCACAGACAATATAACTATTGATCACGTCAGTGAGGTCTAACTAAAATGGTAGCTCTACAGGGGGAGGATTAGACTGAACGTCATGATTTTCAAAACTTACTGAATTCGTATATAACTTACCAGCAGAAATAAATAATCTATCGTAACCCCTGGGAGTTGGTTCAAGTGATAAAGTGATAAAGGCCTTGGACTTGGGGTATGCTCCCTAGATCTAGGTTCAAATCTTAGGTGCAAACAATCTTTAGGGGTCACTGGAAGATTTTTTCTTAAATTATCTGAGGTGTATCTATGGAAAATTTCTTGCCGAGGGCCTGGGCATCCCGGGATTAGTCGGGATACTGTTCTGACACCCAGTGCCAATAAAAAAATAAATAATAAATAATCTATCAAAGCTAGCAGAATAATCAAAAAGCAAACATCACGGTTTGCAACCGAGCCAGGAATCAGGCAGTTTCAATGAAAGCCTAATGCCCTACGAATCTTAACGACTATGCATGTTTAATAAATAAGAGAGAGCATCTAAGTGAAACAGAACTCATTCCGCTATGTATTACTGAAATTATCAAGACATAACATAATAGGATCACAAATTTTAAAAATAATATTAGCATACAGGAATACGAAATGGAGTATGCTAAGCCAGATAGCTCAATCGATCACACTTCGAAACTATTAGCATCGTCAACCTTAAAGTTCTTATGAGTCGAGCATTAGGAAGAAAAAAATCATAAATCTCCTCTATTCTCCAGCAATTCGGCAAAACGTCACCAGTCAGGACCCTAACAAAATTAGGTTTTGCGAGAGAGAGAAAGAGATCCAGACCGTGAGGTTGGCAGGGCCAAGAGGGAAGATGGCGGTGAAGCGGATTGTTCTTCTTCTTCTTCCGCTGGACTCTTAAGTTTGCCGGGAAATATAAAGTTTTCGAAAGTTGTATGACGGAATGGACCGCTGTGGTTTGAAACTATTACGTGCCGAAATGCTTTTCAGCCCGAACCGGATATTTTCGAAGTGGGAATAAATAAATTTATATATCCTCCTTTTCAATTTTTATTTTCATTTTCGTAATATCAATTTTTATATTTATTATATTTTATTGAAAAATGATATACGAAACCTAAACTACTTAAATAAAAAAAAAATAGTTAAAATATGTTGCATTAAACAATATGATCGAAGGTTTCAAAATTTAAAAAGAAGTATAACATTTATTTTATTTGAATTTGAGAAATTAACCCATCAAGGTTCAATAGGCAAGTTTTGGAAATGAGATGTAGATTCGGACAATTTGAATTTAATGATGTGCAAACTGCAAAGAGTTATACTGAATTGCTTAATTTGCCATAATCATCAAGTAAAATTGTACTTGTAATTTATTCTAAAGGTAACCCTTCCTTCAAGAGATTCTATGGATCGAATTGATTTAGAATTTAAATTCTATAGCTTAAGCAGAAGCAAGTAGATTGTTCATATTACATCATAAAACCTGAAATAAATATAGTCCCTTCCATGCTCAAGTAGATAATTGTTTGGTTACCACTAAGGGTGGTGGCTCAGTGGCCCATGAGTTTGACAGTAGGCATTAGGTCCTAGAATCGAATTCTGCAACGGAAAACACTCAGGATTATTAATGACCCATTAACTCATGAACTATTGATGCTCTCGTGGGGCTGAAATCAGGTTATGGCTCAAGTCAGACTTGTAGGAAGCACCTGCGGTTCTCGTTGTCTAGGCCCCTCCTGTTTGGCTCCCTAGCAGGTTGAGTGCTACTATAGTTATGTTCTAGTAAAAAAGTCATCTTTGGTCGCCCCCTCCAACCTTTTTGCCAAGGGGAAAAAAATAATTGTTTGGTTTGGATTGAATCTTGTATTATTTCTTTACATCAATTTATAATTTTTGTGTACGTACACCATTTATTATAAGATCACTTATCATAATTATAAAATGGTTTGGATTCACGTTAACAATGTATTCCGTATGTCAAAAAATAGGCTTACAAATTAGATTATATAGACTTTTCATCTCGACTGCAAACAAGCACGCTCACACACCACAAAGAACACCATGAATAGCAGGGCAATGCCTGTCGGTGAGTCCCACTCGTCTGCTAAATCCACCTCGAGGCAGTCCTTGAAATCCAGTTATGCCACGGGCAGTTGGTGTTACAGACCCATAAGGCAAATTGTTTGCTGGTGCCACATGTCCATCAGAACCTCTATACTGTACATCAAAACAAGGTCTCTGCGTCGTAAATAGCTCTTCTCCTCTCTGTGCTTCATAGATCGATCCTCTCTGTAGGTCGTGATCGAGTCCTCTCTGCATACCGTAGCTAGGTCCCCTCTGTGCATCATAACTGGATCCCGTTATGATGCATTGTTTTTGTTTTTGTTTTTATTTTTAAATCTAAGATATTTGGTCCAATAATCATATGAGCCACTACGAATAGATCCAGCAAAAGAAAAAGAAATGTTATCTCACCATATCATATGACAATCTTTTTTGTTTTTGATTGGTAATCACCAAATGACAATCTTAAAAACCACGAACACGACCCTAGACCGTTAAATACCAATTAGATAACATTATTTATGGTTCTGAATGATCTCCATCATGAATTGTTGTTCACCTCATAAACACTGCCGAACTTTTGTTTATTGACACCCATAACTCTTTTTTCTCTCTGATAAGTTCAACAACTGACTTTTTTTTTTTTTTTTTGTTTCCTCTCAAGTCAGTCCTGATTCCGATTCACCAATGTTTAGGCATCGATTGTGTCTGATACATAGAATGCAGTAAACAGCATGTCCTTAGGCCACCACTCGAGGAATTTTGGCAAGTGATGCTTGGATCTTCTCCTCTGAAAATGACAGGTCAACCATGTTCCCTTGTAAATACTTCTCATAAGCTGGAAGGTCAAAATGGCCATGTCCACACATAGCAGTGAGAATAACCTTTGCTTCCCCAGTCTCTCTACATCGAAGAGCTTCCCTAATGGTGGCAGCTATAGCATGAGTTGGCTCTGGGGCTGGTATCAACCCTTCAGACCTCGCAAATTGTATGGCACCTGCAGCAAAGAGAAGGTACGATCTAAGCCTTTCTTCACTTGCTTCAGTCCTAAACATTCCATGCATACAACAAACGTTCCACAAGTTGATCTCAGTTCTATAATGCATCCAGAACAATATGATATACCTTGAAAGCACTCTGTCTGGGGAATCGCAATAGCTTCCATAAAACCCAATTCATAGACATGTGAAATTAGAGGTGCCATTCCATGGTATCGCAATCCCCCTGGAGAATGACAAATACATTATTGAAGAATAAGAAAATGCCAACAAATCTGAGTTCTCAACGCCCACAACATATTACCAGCATGAATTGGGTCTGGAATGAAGTCATGACCAAGTGTATGCATCTTCATCAATGGAGTCATCCCTGCTGTATCACCATAATCATATGCATAAACACCTTTGGTCAATGAAGGACATGCTGTAGGCTCAACTGCTCTTATAATGGGGTTGATTTTCCCATTGAGTTTTTCTCGGATGAACGGAAAACTGAGCCCTGCAAAATTGGACCCACCACCGGTACACCCTATGATAAGATCTGGGGTTTCACCAATAGCCTCCATTTGTTTGAGACATTCCTCGCCAATAACAGTCTGGTGGAGCAAAACATGATTGAGAACACTCCCTAGGCAGTATTTGGTATCGGCATTCATAGCTGCAACCTCCACAGCTTCTGAAATGGCTATTCCTAGACTTCCAGGGCTTGATGGATCCATTTGAAGAATTTTCCTACCTGCCGCAGTAACAGTAGATGGAGATGGGTGTACTTTTGCACCCCAGGTTTGCATCATCAATTTTCGATATGGTTTCTGATCATAAGAAGCACGGACTTGCCACACCTAATAGGGAATTTGAATCAGTAAAATTCACATGATATTTTAACACCAGGTTTGATTGATACAATTTGGACCAGAATGTACTTGGTGGCACTAGAAATGTTCAGATAACTTTTATCGAGGAGCATAATAATATAATTAGACTTGGTTTTAGCTGTATCTTTGCACATAAGATAAGAAATATAAAAATAAATAAATATGTAGTGTATTCAAAACCTCTTCGTTCACCCAGATATATGACAAATCAAGCAAATAAAGCGTGTTTATGCAAAAAGTTTCTTTGTTATTCCCTTAGGAAGACCTTCTTCATATTATATTGAGTATTATAAACACGGTCAAATCTGATAGTTCATATGTGAATGGAGTCATCCCTCTGGAACAAGCCAATCAGATGAATAAACATTAATTGGATTTAGTCTTCTTCAATTTATTGACACGAGTCAACATTTAGGAACAAGTGTTCCTTACCTCGCAGCCAAGACCAAACAAGCTGCATGCAAAGGCCAATGAACATCCCCATTGACCAGCGCCAGTTTCTGTCACGACATTCTTGATGCCTTGCTGAGCATTATACCAGACTTGTGGAACTGCAGTGTTGGGTTTGTGTGATCCAGCAGGGCTGACACCTTCATACTTGTAGTAAATTCTGGCAGGCGTATTGAGAAGCTTCTCCAACCTCTTGGCTCTAAATTCAACAGGAAAATATAAGACGCTTTTCTCCATGGCAGATGGAAAAGATTTCCAAGAAAATAAAAGGCATCACAGAATAGCAAAACAAACCTGATCAGAGGGGTTGGGCGCCAAAGCCTGTACACATCAAGAACTTCATCTGGGATGTCTATGAACTTGTCATTGCTCACCTCCTGCTTAATCAACTCATCAGGAAACAGGGGAGACAAATCTTCGGGTTTGACTGGTTTGAAAGACTTAGGGTGCAATGGAGGAGGGGGTTTCACTGGAAGATCTGCGATCAGATTGTACCACTGACGGGGAATTTCAACTGATTTTGGATCAGCGCTTAAAGCGGCTCTTGCCCTATGGCCATTTGAAAGCCTCAGATACATTGGCTTTGCCTTCAGGGAAATATTCCCAAGCCATTCCTTCTCAACTGAAGGGACATGAGCATATGAAAGGTATTACAAATATATTTTGACAACAAGAAGTTATTACAAAAATCAATATGACAACAAACATTAATAAACAGTGCACAACTAACGCCTCAAGATTAAGCAGGTTATATGTATGGGATTCTATTAAGAGACCACATATTGAAGGCCTCAAAGACTAGGCGGAAAATGATGTCAAAATGTTTTCTACAATGAGTTATCTCAGATTTTTAAGGAATTCAATTGCAAATAGAAATGGGCTTTTCCTAGTATTTTGAAATAGTAATGATAAATATATATATATATATATATATATATATATATATATTTTATAAGTATGATACATATTATTCTCCGTGCTATTATGATTGTGAATTCCCGCTATGAATTTTTTCAGTAAAGACATGGGAATGAACTACAAACTTCGGCAATTTTAAGTCAAGACTGGTATGATCCGATCATCCAAATACAAACCATCAACTAATTCATTCAATGCGAGAGTTCCACGTATATGCAAAACCTTGTTTTCACATTCCCTAACCTGTTTAGTACAAATTTCATTCTGAAATTACTCCTAAGAAAATTACATGTATAACACTGAAAAAACTTTTGGGTGATGCCCACACATGCAGTCAGCAGGGACATTAAAAGCAGCAATCACCCAACCACCACAACCCCCGGCCTCCCTTAAAAAAATAAGAAGTGAAGTTGGGTGGAGTTACCTCTTGTGTGGATGCTTGATGCCGGTGAACTGGGAATTGGGTTTCCAGAGGGAAGAAAATGAGTGGCCATTCAATTTTCTTTGAACTTGTTCGAGTGGTTCAAGACTTCAAGTTGTTGTTGTACTCCTTCCAGCAGAGTGACAGACACAGGAAGATGAGTTTTGGATTTTCGTCTGTAGTCTGCGGGCATTGGGAGTGCAGATGCATTTATAAATGGTAAGAGTTCCGAGGAAGTCGGTCCAACAACTCAAACCCCTGCAACTTGGGTGGGTCCATACAGTGTTCTAAGTTCGGTGACTTATAAATGTCATTCCGGGCTCGGGCCCGGGCCCGGGCCCAAAAACAAGCTCTTTCTGCCCGTTATTAACCGTAATTCGAGAGTTTTTATGGACGAAAAAATCTACTCAACTTCTTACTATTTACATCATACTCTACATTCTATTTTTTTTTAATTTTTTTTATCAAATATATTTTTATATGAATAGTGAATAAAAAATTATAAATAGTTTAAAAAAAATAAATTCAAAAAAAATTTTAAAAAAATATTAAAAAGTGTGGAGTGTGGAGTGTGAGGAGGATGAATAGCAAAATCCTTTTATTGACAGTATCGAATTTTATGAAATTCACGCATTATTGCCGTAATATAATTTGATTTTTTTAATTAGGATCGTGAGTATGTAAGAATGTCATTATTTAAAAAATAAATAAATAAATGTAGATCTATGTAAAATAATAATAATTTTGTAATAATAAATTTTATTCTTTTGCAAATGAATGAACAATGATTACTATTACATGTATTAATATAAAATAATAATAATTTTTTAATAATAAACTCTATTTTTTATAAAAATAATTGAACGACAATTACACGCGACATTACTCGTAATCTGAGCTCCTACACGAATTGCTGACGTGGATAAGTAAAATAAAAATACAAAACAAAACAAAATCAAAACATAAACTCCTTTGTAAATTCAGCCTTTCTCGTCAGCCCTCCTCCCGCACATCTTCTCCCATCCTCCTGCTCAGGTTCACCAAAAACAAAATACTGAGCCTTGAAAGTTATCAGAATCTAAAGACCACGCATCACCCATACCTTCATTCACGCCCAAAAGCTCTTTTCTCTGCTGCTTTAGTCCTTTCTTTTTTCCTTACCGACCGAACTATATGCTTCAAATTGAAGGTTCAAGGAGTATCTCTCTCTCTCTCTCTCTCTCTTCATTATTTTTCATTATTTTTTTGGAGCATCCATTGGGATCAAATGCCCTTTTGATTTCCCAAATCATGATTCATGAGGCAGTAAGTTTTCTATGTTGTTTTTGTTCATATAAAACCATTCCAAACCCATTGGTAGAAAAAAGGCATATTTCATCATTTCTTTATTGTTTTTTATAACCTGTTTTAAGCTCGTTTAATGGATTTGTGCTTATGGGTTTTGTGATTCTTTGATTCTTGTGTGGATTGATGAAATAGTTCGCTATTGTGTTATTCATGGATGATTGAGTTTCGTTAGGCAATAATGAGCCTTGTTGGACGGTATCCGTCTAACGGCTTAAAGATTTATCTCTCGTAGGTGAGGATTTGTTTTAGACGAAGGTAAATTTGACATTTCCATGTGCTGATATGGAGGGTGTGCATTTCGAGTTTTATAACGGACATTTTTGCATTTGCTAGTGGATCCCTCCCATACGTTGAGTTCCTAAAATGCAAAATCCCATTTCAGCACCAAACTTCCATCCATTCTCCTCGACACAAAAACTTTCCAGCACGTGATCACAACCAAAATTCTGTCACCCACTCTTCCTTGTAATTTGTTCTATCTCTCTCCACCATAATAGAAATATTTTGTACTAATACATGGTTGCTACAGTAATGTAAATAGAAAAAATAAAATAAGTGAAAAATGGAGACAAATGAATATTTGAGTCCCCAATTTTAAAGGCCAATCAAGTTTCAAAAAAAAGATGGAGATGATAGGGGTTTATTCACAGAAAATAAGGGCTGCTTTGATATGCAGCCAGAGACGATGAGCATCGCTCCAGAAAGTTGTGCTCTTTTGCACCTTGTTTGGATAGATTCACTTTTACAAAACAATAAGAAAATCACATGGGTAGCCAATTAAGAGTTTTATTCATGACTCCCATTTGGTTTTGATCCATTGGGTGTGCCTGAAATCACAATTCAGCACTGTACTTCCATCCATTCTTCTCAAAACAAAGCTTTCCACCAACACATAACAACAAAATCTTTTCCACAGACTCTTCATCTTCACTACTTTTTCCACCTTCACACTGCTATCTGCCCCATCAACCCACTCTTCTTCCTTTTGAATCCCTTTCATTCCATCTAGAAGGGCTGAACTCAAGCCCACGCCACCAATGTTCTGATTGCGCACCATAAACATAAAACCATCAAAGCCAACAACATGGCCACTGACTCTCTCTGCTTTCACGCAAGCCAGGCTATAAACTTCTCTTCCTATATCTGTGTTGACAGTCACAATGTCTCCACCATCACCACGATTCTCTTGGGAATAATTCTCCTCCCAATATCGCTCTAAAGTTATCTTGTAAAACAGAGATTTCTTCATTTGGTTCTTCACACTACCTTCTTCTTTTATGAACATAAATGGAGAATACCATTTACCTACGATTATAGGAGTTGAGCGCTTGTTACTCATAGGAAAGTCAAATTCTGGAAGGCTCATTCGAAGTGAAGAATTGAGCCCTGGAGCATCATCAAAACTACCATAACATTGGCGTTGTGTAGGTTTCCAGTATTTTTCCTCAGAAACGATGGAGGATTACAGTTAGGAAGTACAGATGTGGCATAGAAATCCATAGAGCGCGGGTTACGAATTTCCATTCTTTGGTACAAATCTTTATGGTCAAAAGCTTTTCTTTTCACATCTTGTGCAGGCTGATCTCCAAAACACGAGTACTTGACCTTATCCTGATCTTCCGTCGAGCACCAGCATGCTTGCCTGCAAAATCAAGATGAGTATTCTTTCTTTGTCAATAAAAAGTTTACAACTTATTGGTCAAGAAGAAAAATCAAAAGAATTCTCGCCAACTTGTAGTGATAATTTATTCACACCCTTTGTTACTGCCATCTGCGTGGATAACATAGTAAAGGTTAGAGGACAGGGGCTCGTCAAGAACTGGAATGAACAAGACATCTGTCGCTCCATCTGCATCCCAGATTCTCAGGAACTTGTTTTGTGGAAACGGTAACATCTTCACTTGTTCTGAATAGGAACGGCCCCAACAACGTGTTCCCTCGTGTTCTTGTTCGTCGTCCATGATGACCATATAACCTGAATTAGAAGCTCTAGGTGGCGGTGCTGAGAGCTTGCTGGGGGCATTTTTGTACTCTGAAAGGCGCCTTGTCACGTACATCTCTCTATCTCCTTTGTAGCTATTGGCCATTTGTCATGGGATGTGTGTATATATATGGACGAAAATCTTGTACGCATGCAAAGATCACGCTAATAAAAACAATGAAAAGACTGCCAACCCAATTTTGCACATCACTTGAAGCAGCTTCCAACCTTTGATAAGATAATTAGTTACTTTTTTCTAGGTTTTTTAGGAAAACGGGTTGGATTTTCTTCCGCTAACGCCGGATTGAACAGTTGAGGGCTGTCGAAATAGTAAATAGATCCAAAAGACAAAAAAAAAGGGCAACTTCTAAGCTTGAGAGCATCTCCCACGGCAACATTTTTTTGTCGTTGGTTTTCTTGTTGCTATCCTTACCCGCTCTCTTCCGGCCATTTCCAACTTCTCGCATTACATTACGAAGGAAACATGTGATCAAGACTAAAGCTTAAGATAATACACAAATGAAAAATAAGAAAATGCCATTAACAAATCTAAGTTCTCTACACCCACAACACATTAACGGCATGAGCTGGGTCTAGAATGAAGTCATGACCAAGTACATGCATGTTCATCAATTGAGTCATCCCTGGTATATCACCATAATCATATACATGAACACCTTTGGTCGATGAATTATGACATATCTGCAGGCTCAACTGTGGACAATAAGGACTTGTGGCTAGGACTTTTTACTCAAGTTTTGGCCTAGGAACCCGAGTATACCTTAACCGGAATCCGGGTCGGGTTAGCTCAGGTTAAACCCAAGCCAGAACGAAAAATTTAGGTTTACAATCCAGTACCCGATTTTTTCTTTTCTTCTTTTTTCTTATATTTTTAATTTCATATAACATCAAAATGTTAAGTTATGACCAAGTATATGCATTTTCATCAATAGAGTCATCCATGTTGTATCCCCATAATCTTATTATATATAAACATCTTTGGTCAATGAATTAAGACATTCTGTAGGCTTAACTGCGGACAATAAGAACTTGCGGCATTACTCTGAAGCGTACTCATATCCGAATTTCAAAGGTCTACTTTCAAACTCACTAACATGAGCATTTCCTCCTTTTGCATGATCAAGGACGGAGTACCAGGAGAAAGAGGAACTCTACCTCAATATTCTCCTCCTCTTCTTCCTGAAATTGTGATTAGTTTTTACTTAATTGTTTATATTGCAGCCTACTAAAGCTGCAGGTCGTATGGTCTCTAAAGCTACAAGTCGTGAATCATCATCTTCTGATGTAGCTGCAAGTCGTTGATATTAGAATCTTCTTGTTATTCTGTTTTGCTATTTTGTTTTTATCAGTGAGCTGTATAAGTTGGTTATTTGTAATAAGAGTCAGTAAGGCTCTGCACGTCAAGCTGTATATATTTACCCTTCTTGTTAACGTAATAGTACATTCAATACACAGAGAATTCTCTGCACACCAATGACGTGAACTTTTCTCTTCTCTTTTATTTTTTTCTTTCTTTTCTTCACTCTGTTACATGGTACCAGAGAGCCAGGTTCGTTGAATCTGATAACCTTCTTCCTCAAACATGGCAGAAGAGCCTAAAAATAAGGACTCTCAAAATAACCAGAACAAGACTTCCCCTTACCTCAACCTCACAGATCCAAATAACCCTTACCGAGTTGAAAATGCTGATAACACAGCATTTGTTCTTGTTACAGATCTCCTCACCACTGATAATTATGCTACCTGGTCTCGAGCAATGCGTCGAGCACTTAGAGCAAAAAATAAATTAGGTTTCATTAATGGGAACATTTCTAAACCCACTAATGAAGCCGACCCTTTATTTGATCTATGGGAGAGATGCAATGACATGGTGGTTTCCTGGATTCAAAACTCCATAAGTATGGATATCAGATCCAGCATAGCATTCGTTGATGATGCGCAAGCTGTGTGGACAGAACTGAAGGACCGATTTACACAACAGAATGGTCCTCGCATCTTCCAGCTCAAGAGGAACTTGGCCAGCCTTCGTCAAGACAGAGACTCAGTGAGCACTTATTTCGGTAACCTCAAAACTCTTTGGGATGAAATAGCCATTTATGACCCTATTCCTGCTTGCACTTGTGGTCAGATAAGTATTTTGAATGAAAGACACCAAAGAGACCGTGTCATACAATTTCTTATGGGCCTTAATGACCAATATGCTAATGCCAGGGATCAGATAATGCTCATTGAGCCACTTCCCACTATTAACAAAGTTTTCTCCCTAATTCAGCAACAAGAACAGCATCACCAACTCACAAGTTTTTCTCCAACTTCTGACTCTATGGCAATGGTTACCAAAACTTCCTTCAAAAACAACACAAAGAACCTCATGACTCAAAGGAAGGACAGACCCTACTGCACTCATTGCCGAGCTCAGGGACACACCTTGGAGAACTGCTTCAAAGCTGGAAATGCACCAGCTCCCGTATGCACCCATTGTAATATGGCAGGACATATCATTGAAAAATGCTACAAACTTCATGGATACCCCCCTGGTCACAAACTGTACAAAGGCAAGGGATCAAACACCTTTGCAAATCAGAGCAGCTTATCCATTGAATCCTCTCAGGAGGAAGTGCACGAAGACAAGTTTAATTTCACTAAGGAGCAATATCAGCAACTAATTACTTTGCTCCAACACAAGGATTTTTCCAGCTCTCTTCCTTCAGTGAACCAGGCACAAACTCTGTTTAAAACCACTTCAGCAGCACCTAAAGCTTCCAAAGTGTCTGGTATCGAGTCTTTTTGCTGCACTTCTTCATTTTCTAATTCTTCCAATCCAAGCAACATTCCTTGGATTATTGATTCAGGAGCTACAGATCATATGATTTGTAGCCCCTCATTTTTCACATCTAGTGCCACAGAGGTATCATACAATGTTAAATTGCCCAATGGCACTTGCATGCCTGTCACACATTTAGGTACTGTTAGGCTCACAAACAACATTATTCTCAGTAATGTTCTATGCGTACCCTCTTTTTCCTTTAACCTCATTTCTGTTAAAAGACTCACAGAGAATCTGACCACTTGCTTATTGTTTCTGTCTAACACATGCTTTATACAGGACCTCTCCACTTGGACCACGATTGGGATGGCTGAAGTGAAATGCAACCTCTATCAACTCTTGCCTGCTGCTGTTTCACCTGCTGCACTAGCCGATGCTTTATCTCATCTGTCACCCTCTTTTCCCTCAGTTTCCGTGTCTGTCAAAAGCAGTAATGATGTTAATGACCTTTGGCATTGTCGCCTAGGTCATATTTCAAATTCTAGGCTTAATTTGATCAAAGACCCCATTGTAAAGAAGCACATCATTTTGAATGAAAATTCTCCTTGCTACATTTGTCCTCTTGCAAAACAACACAAGCTTCCTTTTCCTATCAGTTCCCATAAATCCTCTACTTTGTTTGAATTAGTCCATTGTGATATTTGGGGCCCTTGTTCCACTATGGCTTATGATGGATCAAAATACTTTTTAACCATAGTTGATGATTTCTCTAGAACCACTTGGATTTACCTGCTTCAAGCAAAATCAGAAACGAGAAATTGCATAGAATCTTTTTGCAACATGATTCAGACTCAGTTTAATACCAAAGTCAAAATACTTCGAAGTGATAATGGTCTTGAATTCAAGATGACTGATTTCTTCAACAAAAATGGAATTATTCACCAAAGATCTTGTGTTGAGACCCCTCAACAAAATGGCATAGTAGAGAGAAAACATCAACACCTTTTGAATGTGGCTCGTGCATTGTTCTTCCAATCTGGTCTCCCTTTGTGTTACTGGAATGACTGTATTTTAACTGCAGTGTACCTCATAAACAGAACACCAACTCCCTTGCTGAAAAACAAGACTCCTCATGAAGCCCTTTTTTGTGTCAAACCAAGTTACTCCCACCTTAAGGTATTCGGATGCCTCTGCTTTGCATCAACCCTTTCACATGGTAGAAAAAAGTTTGATCCAAGAGGGAAGAAATGCATTTTCCTGGGTTACCCTTTTGGGGTAAAGGGCTATAAATTGTTAGACCTTGAAACCCACACTACTTTTCTTTCTAGGGATGTCATTTTTCATGAAACCATTTTTCCTTTCCACTCTTCTCCTATTATTGAATCTGTCACTCAATCTCAGCATAACTCCAGTTTTATTTCCCCTTTTCCAGAACCAATGTCATCCTCTGAACTAGTGTCACATTCCCTTTCAGAGTTCACCAGTACCAATTATCCATCACCTACTGAACTGATTCCTGCTGACCTTCGATCTTCTAACATTGAACCAGAACCTGATCCATCCCTTGATCTTCATGACTCGCCAAATGACAGTAATTCTTCATCACCACTACCTCTTCGCAGGTCATGTAGGACTAGGACAGCACCTAATTATCTACACGATTTCCACTGTCAACAGGTTGCATTCACTCCAGAATCTCAAGCAATGGTCCAGGTATCTCCCTCTATGACTAGTTGTTCTTTCCCTTTGCATGATTATCTTTCTTATCACTCCTTCTCACCCACTTTACAAGCCTTTTCCTCTAATCTCTCCACTGATTTTGAACCAAGCTCATACTCCCAAGCTGCTAAAGATCCTGGTTGGTGTAAGGCAATGGAAGCTGAATTGTCAGCCTTGGAACAAAATAATACTTGGACTCTTGTTGACTTACCTCTTGATAAAGAAGCCATAGCTTGCAAATATGTTTACAAAATCAAAAGAAACTCAGATGGCAGCATAGAAAGGTTGAAAGCAAGGCTTGTTGCAAAGGGGTATACTCAGCAGGAAGGGATCGATTATCATGAGACATTCTCACCAGTGGCCAAGATGGTTACTGTGAGATGTCTCCTTTCTATTGCAGCCATTAGGGGTTGGCATTTACATCAGTTTGATGTGAATAATGCCTTCCTCCATGGGGACCTAGAGGAGGATATCTACATGAGCAAACCACCAGGTTATACAAAGGGAGGACCTCAACAAGTTTGCAAACTTTTGAAAAGTTTATATGGCTTAAAACAAGCCTCTCGGCAATGGTATGCCAAACTTACTTCATGTTTGTTGAATTTTGGCTTCATTCAATCAAGGGCTGATTATAGCCTTTTTACAATGAAAAATGACACTTGTTTCACAGCCTTATTAGTGTATGTGGATGATATCTTAGTGGCCAGTGATTCCATGGACTCTATTACTGCTGTCAAAGACTGTTTACATGCCACATTTCAGATTAAGGATCTCGGGACATTAAGATACTTCTTGGGCATTGAAGTAGCCAGATCTCCCAAAGGAATACATATTTGCCAACGCAAATATGCACTTGATATACTTGCTGATTCAGGAATTTTAGGCTCAAAACCTGTCAAAGTCCCTATGGAACAGAATCTGAAATTTAGCAAAGATGATGGTTTGCCACTCACCGATCCTTCTGTGTATCGAAGATTAATTGGCAGGCTACTTTACTTAACCATAACTCGCCCAGACCTCAACTATCCTGTGCAGACCTTAAGCCAATTTATGGAAAAGCCAACCACAAGTCATCTAGCTGCTGCACATAAGGTTTTGAAGTATATTAAATCTGCACCTGGCCAAGGTCTGCTGCTCTCAGCCTCTTCTGATTTGCAGTTAACAGCTTATTGTGATTCTGATTGGGCATCATGCCCAGACACCCGTAGATCAGTCACTGGATATTGTGTGCTCTTGGGCCACTCTTTGATTTCTTGGAAATCAAAGAAACAAAGTGTTGTATCCCGATCCTCAGCTGAAGCTGAGTATAGAGCAATGGCTGCTACCTCTTGTGAACTCACTTGGATTCGGTTTCTTCTTGCTGACCTCCATGTAATCCATCCCCAAGCAGCTATACTACACTGTGACAACCAGGCTGCCCTTCACATTGCAGCCAATCCTGTGTTCCATGAAAGGACTAAGCACATCGAGATAGACTGCCATCTCATTAGGGACAAAATTCTTGAAGGCTCCATTACTACAGATCATGTGTCCACTCATCTTCAACGAGCTGACCTTCTCACAAAGGCCTTACCATCATCTCTTCTTCAATCTCATTTGCTCAAGTTGGGAATTGTCAACCTCCATTCTCCACCTTGCGGGGGGGTATTGCAGCCTACTAAAGCTGCAGGTCGTATGGTCTCTAAAGCTACAAGTCGTGAATCATCATCTTCTGATGTAGCTGCAAGTCGTTGATATTAGAATCTTCTTGTTATTCTGTTTTGCTATTTTGTTTTTATCAGTGAGCTGTATAAGTTGGTTATTTGTAATAAGAGTCAGTAAGGCTCTGCACGTCAAGCTGTATATATTTACCCTTCTTGTTAACGTAATAGTACATTCAATACACAGAGAATTCTCTGCACACCAATGACGTGAACTTTTCTCTTCTCTTTTATTTTTTTCTTTCTTTTCTTCACTCTGTTACAGTTTATGTGTATGTTCTTAATTTTATAAAGGGCATCTAATAATAAAGACCATGTGTCATATTTTTCGATAATTACAATCATTGAAGCATAATTTGCAATTGGATTGCAATGTTGTCTATTTTTTATTGCAATAGATAGGAATTTCTACTGTTAATACAGCATATTAGGAAACATTAATGTGCATGAACTTCTCCAAAACACTCTATAAAAGAGCTCCATTCGTAATTCGAAGGACAAATTAACAACCACATGATTGACTGCAAGATCAAAAGAAAGTGCGAAGAGAAAGAAAATGGAAGTGAAGTCAATGGCATGAGATTTTATTTGGGGAGGGCTGGATCGATGAGCTCCTAGATAGATTATTAGTTTCATTTGTTCGCTCCCACTGCATTCTTAGCAGCTTCAGTAGCCCCTTGCGCCTTGGCCTTCACCTGCTGAGTAGCCTGAAATAGAACTCCATACTTCAGCAAATATAAATGATGCGAGCCTCAAGCATGAGATTAAACAGGCAGTTGTCTGAATCTCTAATACAGATAATTAAGCATTTAACTTGATGGCTTATAAAAGGAAAAGCATCTTGATTTGATTTCATGATGTGTTTATAAATTATAAGATATAAATTCCAACGTAGCAAAAACTTTGGCGAACCTCTTGGCATGATTCCTTGGCACTTTGGGTAGCATTGCCAGCCTTTTCCATCAGACCGCTTGCCTTTTCCTGAACCAAACAGGAAAAACACATCAAACTACCATCGCTTTAGATGAATCGATCGGATCATGCATGCAGGTTTAAAGGGCTCGAGTGGACTCTAAATATATATATGCATACAACTCACCTGAGCTTGGCCCTTGGCCTGCCCAGCTTCGTAACTTGCGTTCTGGGATTGGTCCATGATCAGTAAATTTAATACTCTCTTTGGAATGCAAACACACTGTAAATGAAACGAAACTCTGAGATTTCAACTTGGTACTGCATCTCACAACATGTGAGTGAAAATTTATAGGGTTTTCAGACTGACCCATTGCTTGACACGTACGTGATTCGTTAAACATTTTGTTCACAACCTGATCATGTGTCATCCTATGATTGAAGCGGGCACTTTTGCCTTAGGACCAGGAAAGGCTTTTGATGATACTTGCTATTCAGTTCAAAGCTGGTTACGACTTTAGAGGGATATATATGGCCTTCATCTTAGGATTAGTTTGAGAGCACTAGTATTGGACTCATCAAATTTATCTTTAAATTTTGATAAAAAGTATATATTTTTCATATATTTCAAATCTCTTTATTTATAATTTCACATTGAATTCATCAAGATTCAAAATAATAATATAATAATCTTTTTTTAGTAATATTATTTTTATTTTTTTTCATATTTTATAATTACACTAATCATATGTTATTTAATAATTTAATTTGATTCTTACATTATTATTATAAGACGGTTGGAGATTAAATAGATTTGATGAGTGAACAATAACCCTTCAAATTTGAAGAAACACATCTATTTATTATAGCTCAAAACTTCCCACTTTTCTCTTTGGTTAATCCAATGTAGCTCTCTATTAATGAAATTCATCATATTTTACATTTGACTAGACTTTTAATGAAACCAATACCAATATTTTTTGTATTCTCAAAATACTTTAGCTATTCTCAAAATATTTCACTATTATTTTTTATTTTATTAATATTTTTTATTTAATTATTATTATTATTATTTAATCTTTTATTATTATTTTTTTATTATTATTCACAAAATACTTAAAAATACTTCGCAACAAAGGTAACCTTAATTAGATAATTTTGTTTTTTTGTTTTTTGAATTAGACAACATAAAAGTACGTTATTATTCCTGACCATCGAACTGATCGGTCTGTCTACTCAACTGCAACATTTAAGCTGGCATGGCTGGCACTAGTTAGGATTTTCTAGCTTTTGAGGTGGATACACGTAAGCTGGCACTAGATAGGTTTGGGGTGAGATGAGAATTTTATGTTTTATTTTAAAATTTAAAATATTATTTTTTTAATTTTGAGATTTGAAAAAATTGTATTGAAATTTGAAAAAGTTGAATTGTTTATTATATTTTATATAAAAATTTAAAAAAATTATAATAATGAGATAAGATAAAATAAAAATTTTATGTAAAATATATTTTCCAAACCTATCCTTAAGCTGTAATGGCCGGCACTAGTTAGGATTTTCTAGCTTTTGAGGTGCATCCACGTAAGCTGGAGATGAACGTACACACCGACAAAGTTTTATAAAACTTCCGTTAGATAATGACATTAATGAGTCGTGAATTATAACTTTCTAGTTATATATATATATATATATACACGACACACCATTTTAGGAGATAATATTTCTTTCGAATATAAAGATAAGAAATATTTCAAGTTGCCATTTTAAAGCTTATGATTTATGGTAACATCGTAAGTATCATAACTGCATGACTAAATAAAAACTGACAGATTAAAATATAATGTTAATTATTAGGCAATTTTAAAATACATATGAGGCTTATACAATTATCGTCTTTTAATGACGCGGTGACATTTTGTTATAATAAAATAAAATCAATACTCAGTTCATGTAACTCAAACTGAATTTTGTTTTAGTTTTATTTTAAAAAATAAAGCATATAGATTATATATTATCAGAACTCCAAATGAGTTCATGTTTCGAGATTGAAAAATATAAATAAATGTTGGGCCACTTACAAAATAGTTACTCACTCTTACTGTCCTATACTCTATAAAAAATATCCCCACTCTATAAAAAATTATAGATGTAGAATATGAAAATAAAAAGTAATTTATGCATAGCATAATAGCATTTATATATATATGAGTTCTAATTACATTTGGAGGGCACCATATAAAATAATTAATCATTAATGACGTAGAAATTTTAAGATTGGTCAAAGGTCAACAATATTCATACACATGACCATGTTATGACAGTGCAGAAACTATTTGGACGCAAAGATACTCAGATTGTTATATTTCTAAAAGGGAAAAATTAAGGGTAGTGAGGAATAAAATGTTCAAAATAGAAAGTATATCAGATGATTTATTAATATTTTTTTATTGAGAGATTGAGATGAAGATGATCGGCGTGGAGCCACGTAATGGTTTGACTACTCCATCTACCAAAGTGTAGCTGTGGACCAGGTCACCCTCCAATTAATGAACGTAGATTTCACCGCCCCATTTATAACACGATCCGCACCACCCTCCTTTGCCAACCACGTACTCTACGAAGAAGCGTTTTAAATTTTAATACATCTTTTGCCACCCTGTATTTACCATCTGATATTTTCTCACCCTTTTTTTTCAGGAAACGCTCCTGCTAATCCCAAATATCTCTGATTGTTGTGATTTCCATAATTAATAATAATATTAATAAATGCTATATATTCATTCTGTTTCTTAATCCTGGTGCTTAAATTCTGTTCTCAATGCATGTAAGGCATAGGTTATTTTATTATATTGTATATATAGAGCCTCCCTCTCCGCCAAAGCCTCAAGAACACACACATAACAAAGACAGTACTACCAGATCAGAGTTCGGTCCAAACTTTTGAGAGAGATAGAAAGAGAAAGAGAGTCCTTTCAATTGTTTTTTTTTATTATTGTTTTGCAATTGGAAGGCGTTTAGTTTGATGGCAAGCCGTGTAATAGTCTCTCCTCCGAAGCTCCTCAAAACTCTCAGCCACTTCACGAGGCCACTCAACTCCTCCTCCTCCATCGCCGTCCATCTCACCGATAATTCTGAACCCAACATCCGAAGAACACCCACCGCAACAGCCTCCTCCGCCCTCAACCTCGACGATTCCGAGAAGCTCTTCTCTTCCGTACCCACCACGAAGCTCTTCCGCGCCTCTGCCAACCTCCACGCCGCGGCCATCGAGCCCATGGTCGATTTCGGGACGTGGCTCATGAAGTCCAAGCTCATGGACGTGGACGTGGTGCGAGGTGCCATATTGGGCGCCATACGACACACTTTTTACGAGCACTTCTGTGCTGGCGAGGACGCCGTCTCGGCCGGACAGACCGTGCGGAGGCTCGACCATGCCGGCCTCAGAGCCATGCTTACCTACGCCGTCGAATACGCCGCCGACAACGACTCTTGTGATCGCAACTTGGACGCCTTCCTTCATACCGTTGAGTCCTCCAAGTCTCTTCCACCTTCTGTAAGCTTTCATTTTCACACCCTCCTTCCCCACTCGTTTCATTTGCTTCAAGAATCTCTTCTTCTTCTTCTTCATCATTCATAAATAACTTACTTTATGCTAATCATCTATGTATAGATGAATATAATATATTCAATATTCACGTTCATTATGATCATAATTTGTCTTGCGTCTCCTACCAATTTGGGTAGGTTAGATGTAACCGACCCTACCGAGAACTGAATAGGCGTTAAACATGTTGGTTCAAGTTATGCTATAAAGGCGGATGAAACAGGGGAGAGCGGTCCTTTCTGGGTTAGAAGTTGGAACATATTTCGGCAAGTTTACGGTGCTCATTAGTTATCTAGCAAACAATTTTGAGTGTACAACGTTTCCTTCGTTTTTTAGAGAAAAAAGAAAGGTTTTTGAAAAAGCTAAAACTACATTTTAAGTTTGGCAAAAGCTATTAGCTCAAGAATAGTCTAACTACATTGGATGACTCGAAAATTCTATACGACTACTAAATCCGTTTGTGTACAATTGTGCTACTTTTTCCTGCGAAGCTTGTGTTTTGAAAAAAAAAAACTGTACACGACAATACTTTGACGTAACTATTTTTATTTCCTCTACTTTTCAACTTGGGAACGTGTACAAATTCGCAAGCTTGTCTATAGCTTGGGGAAAGCTCTACTTGAGTTTCACCATGCTATCCATTGGATGCTAGATGATATGGCCTATTGACTTGTCAAAAGGATGGTTTGATTTGAGTTCTTCATTTCTTTCTCCGTGACTTTGTGCAGTTTGGTCTAACTTCGATAATAGCAGGAATAATTGAGTTTTTTCTTTCAAAAGGTGAGCTTTGTCATTGTGAAAATCACTGCTATTTGCCCCAAGAAGCTGCTTGAGCGGGTCAGTGACTTGTTGAGATGGCAACACAAAGACCCTTCTTTCAATCTGCCATGGAAGCTGGATACCCTCCCAATTTTCTCTGATTCAAGCCCTACCTATCACACCCTCAGAAAGCCAGAACCATTAACCCCACAAGAAGAGCATGATCTCCAATTAGGCCACCAGAGACTGCAAAAGATATGCCAAAAATGCGTCGAAGCAAATATTCGTTTGACGGTTGATGCAGAGCATTCATTCGTTCAGCCTGCCATTGATTACTTTACTTACTCTTCGGCCATCTTGTACAACAGAGATGATAATCCAATAATATTTGGGACTATTCAATGCTACTTGAAAGATGCAAAAGCAAGATTGTTGCTCGCATCAAAGGCTGCAGACAAAATGAGTGTTCCCATGGGGTTCAAATTGGTGAGGGGAGCTTACATGTCAAGTGAAAGTAAACTAGCTTCTTCTTTAGGCTTTGAATCTCCTATTCACAATGGCATCGAGGAAACACATGAGTGCTACAATGACTGTGCTTCTATCATGCTCGAAAAGATTGCCAATGGCCCTGGTGCACTTGTTCTTGCAACTCATAATGTTGAATCGGGTAAAGAATCTGAAACTTATAGTTTTTGCCAATGTATAATTCATGCATGATGGGTTTTGAGTGGTATATCTAATTCAAGATGTTGATGGCAATAGGGAGAGTGGCAGTGGCAAAAGCTCAAGATTTGGGTATTGGGAAGGTACACCAGAAACTACAATTTGCACAGCTATACGGTATGGCAGACGTGCTTTCGTTTAGCTTGAGAAATGCAGGGTTTCAAGTTAGCAAGTACATGCCATTTGGGCCTGTAGAGATGGTTATCCCATACCTTCTACGGAGGGCTGAAGAGAACAGAGGTCTTTTATCTGCTTCAACCCTTGACAGGCAACTCATTAGGTAAATTGTAGTTTTAAGAGCGACCTGAAAATTCTTTTATGGCTCGGAAGTTTGATCTGATGTTGACGTAGGGTTTAATTCCTATACATGCAGGAAAGAGTTAAAAAGGAGACTAATGGCAGCTGTTTTCTAAGGAGCAGAGCGTGGCTTTGAGCAATCGGTACAAAAACATGAATTGTTATCATGCCAAGCACTAAGCAGTCATTTTTTCCTGGAAGAAATAGGCACGCAGGAAGTCATTGAGAGTAAGGTTGATAGCATACTCTGTTTGGGTACATACCTCGAAGCAATACCTTTTGCCTGATCTGCCTCCACAAGTCAACACAAACGAATTTCAGCCCCAAAACAAAAAAGTCACCTCTTACCCATGTAAACTCAATCTACTATTAGAAATCAATCTATTGATGCTTAATCGTGGTGTTTTTTCCAGAGTTTTATTGTCTATGAAAGTTCATTTTGATGGTTTGCTTGGAAGTTCTAGCTACTTCTAAATTTAGCAGGAATTAAACCAAGAAATGCATTCCTTATCGCCTTCAGTTAGCCTGTTCATAAAATTTAAAGTATGTTCCATTGGTGGTGTAATCGTTATAAAATGTGAAGTATGGTCAATAGGAAAGTGCATGCTGTCCTTTTATAGGAACTCGAAGTCTCAATCCCATACGTTGATAGTGTATACTATAAGATAAATAAACCAAGAAGAAATGAAGAAATGCTATTTGCGCAAGGGATAAGAACAGGTGTTAGAATGATGCGGCATCGAATTGTCTTTTTTCTTTCTTTTCTGCTACTGGTACAAGCCAATATTGAAGATTTCAGAACAACATGATCCATGCATGAAAGAAGTCAAATCCCAAGTAGACCAGTGTAATCCATTTAGTTTCGCTATTTCTAAACTTCACAATCTTTGCAAGTGAACTAGTTCAAACATTCATCGTTGTCTTATTTTCTTCGCAATGACCTTTACTTATAATGGTAGAACAACGATGTCATGGATATGATATTTTACTCTTATCAAGACTAAAGAGATGGAATGTGTCTGTCTCACCCGCCACCCCAGTTCATGCATGTCTGACTCAAGCACGCGTGACTTTGAAAAAGAAACTCAAGGAGAAACATTGAATTAAAAAACATGCAAAGAAAATAAAGGAACATGGAGCAATGATGTGCAGATTTTATAGACAATAGTCCACCAACTTAATCCAAAATTTCATGTGGCAAAGCAGGTCCTTGTCGTGCTAAGCTCTCCCAATAATAACATCATGAGTCCATTACTCGCAAACACACGTGATCCACTTGTGTGCAAAGGTTTACAAATAGTAAGCAAAGCACAAGTCTGGAAGTTTCCAATTACCATTGCTTTGACTTGAAAGTTTGTAAAAAATATGATGCAATCATGCCGAGATTCTGAGCCTACAGAGGAGAAGAGTTATAGGCATTCAACCACGACATGGGGTGTAGAACATAACCATTTTGTATTTATTATCACTATTGATATTTCTCGTGTAGAAGAATATAGATCGGCATGAGTAGACATTCAAAAATTATAATTTCAAGAATCTTATGGCAGATAAATCTCAGTAAAAACACGAGGCGAACATACTTATCAGCTGAGAGTTTGATAGCCCAGTGGACCTTGCAGTCCATCCTGTCTGGTGTCATTTCTTCCCACCAGAGAGGGAATCCACGGGAACAGTTTCCCAAGCTCCTTGCTTAATGTACTAGGTCTCAGCTGCTTATCATTGATGTCAAATTTTGCTCTTTCAATAGCTTCCATTATATCTGCCATTGATACATTTTCACCACCTGCGAAATCCAGAAAATTATATCTCCATTTACAGTTTCGTTATACACTAAGAAGACAAATTTAAAAAAATAAAAGAGAGAGATAGAGAGAGAAAATGGGGAGGGATGGGCCGCTTGAATGATAGTGAAGGTGTTTACTTCGACCTCACCTCTACGAGCAGCAAGCAAAGCAGCTTCATTGACAATGTTAGCAAGATCAGCACCTACAAAACCTGGAGTAAGAGAAGCAACTAGATCACAGATAAGATGCGTGTCTTCTTCTAGCGGAACTCCTCTCAAATGCACAGCCAAGATCTTTTTCCTTCCTTCAGCATCTGGTTCTCCTACAAGTACTTTTCTGGAGAAGCGGCCAGGCCTACAGAGGGCTGGATCCAATGCTTCGGGCCTATTAGTGGCTGCAATAACAACCACTTTCATCTCCGACTCAAATCCATCCATTTCTGTCAGCAACTACAAAAGCAGAAAAGCTCTAAAAACAATGGAACTTCCATTGTGAACAGTTGAAAAGTTCACTCTTGGGATCATGAAAGGAAATGATTAATAGTTCCTGATGTACAGAAAAAAAAAATGTATATATTAAAAAAAGCAGAGCGAGACTTCTGAGGATGACCAGGGATGCTTATGTTTCTCTACCAAAAGAGAAATCAGAATAGTGATTTGACATAATAGTCATTTTTTGGATCATTCAGAAGGTTTGACAATAATTCAAATTTTCTGGATAATATAGAATCACGCCCTACAAAACCGAATTACAGTGTAATAATGCAACATGCCACTTGAAATAAGACATAATAGTGATTTTAAATCAAATAAACAAGAACAATGCAAGAGATGCTAGTACATTTGAATTCTTACCTGGTTTAGCGTTTGGTCACGTTCATCATTGAAACTTCTACCACGCTTCCCTCCAACTGCATCAAGTTCATCAATGAATATGATTGAAGGAGCACACTTCCTTGCCACATTAAAAAGGTCTCGAATACGGGCTGCTCCTCTTCCAACAAACAACTCCACAAATTCACTAGCAGAAACGGTGAAAAATGGTACTCCTGCTTCTCCAGCAACCGCACGGGCCAGTAACGTTTTCCCTGTTCCGGGAGGGCCTACCATCAATACACCTCTAGGTAGCTTTGCTCCTAGCTTCTTATAGCTAACATCTCCTTGCAGACATGAAACTATCTATAAACAAGAACTGCATCAATAAATATTGAAGGAAGAAAATTACACGGCTAATCACAAGTCAGATCCAGTGTGCTTAGTTCACATAATGTCCACTTGGACAATAAACAACAGTCCTCAAGCACACTGGTTTCACCAGTCCATACATCAGGAAGAGACTGTGTGATATCTACCCCATCATTCTTTTTCTTGCTATATATTTTCATACAAATTAAGAAGCTTCCACAAGAATATTAATAACAACCCAAAAGAAAGCCAAAGGGGCAGTAACATGAACATGAACTGAGTGCACCGTTCAGCAATTCCCACAATCCTGCTCGTTAAAAATAGATTGAAGAACAAAACAGTTGATGAAGAAAAACAAAAGAAGAACCCTTTTCAACTCAATCTTTAACTCTTTTTTTTTTAACTCAAAACTTTTAACTTTATCTTCAATTGCCGAAGAATCATTCCTTGTATCCTTTACATGCCCAGAAAACTTATGAATCATTTAGAAGCTACAAAAGAAGAATCCTGTTCAACTCAAACTTCAAGTTTTCGTTTTTTTTTTTTAACTCATAACTTGATCTTCCATTGCTGCAGGCTTTTTTTGCAGTCCATATATATTAAGTCACTAGTCTAGACTTCATAGCAGAAGGATATTAAAGCATTCCCATTCCGTTCTTTACAAAAAAAAAAATAGTCCATATCAACAATGCCACAACTTCTAAAGGTCCAAAAAGCAAATTATGAGTTAGAGCTTATATGCCAAGGGTTTCCCTAGCTTTCCTGGAGTATATAATAGTATTAACTGTGTTCTACCTCCTCTTATCAACTGTGTTACAGTTATCAATGCAACTATGCCTTTGCAAATTCAAAATAGAGAAGTCTCGTGAATTTGATTTAACTTCATGGACGAAATTTTACCTCCATAAGCTCCACCTTAGCAGCATCAACACCCTCGACATCATCAAACCCAACCATCTGATTATTAGATTGTCGCTTTCTTGCTGGGCTATTAGCAGCAGAAAGTTGCCGATAAAGAAGCCACATCATAGGAATCAGAGGGATCCACAGAGATATCACAGTTATCAATGTACTCCTCAAAGACATCAACATTGATTGAGGAGCCGAGCTATATGTAATTCCCTTCTCTCTCATCAAGCTAAGGATAAATTTTTCATCATGATCGATTTTTCTCGTGGAATACTGCCACTGCAGATTAGAAGCTCGAACTCTCAAAACTCTTTTCAATACCCTCAAATTTCGTGCTTGTCTACCGCTTGAACCATCATCTGTTGCAACCTTAGCAGATCCATTCATAGTAGCAACATTTACTGCTGGGGATTCCTCACGCGATGTTCCAGTATTCACAACACTCTGCAAGTTTGTATTGTAAAATATCTGACGAGATCCCTCTTCAAGTAAAACGTTCGTAACAGACCCATTTTGAAGGCTCAATATCAAGTCTGAATATGGAACAACCTTTGGAGCCGGCAATGCAGATAACTTCAAACATAAATAGCAGACCCCCAATGCAATAGAAATTGAAGTTGAAATCGCCACTTGTCTTATATTCTTCCGCAAAAAGGTTCCAATATCATTTAAAATTGACTTAATCGAAACCATTTTTGGTCTTCTGCTTGATAACCTTAACCTCGGGCGTAATCTTAATGAGAACCTCTTTCTTAATCTCACATAACCATTCTCTCTTTTACCTAAGTGGGTCTGCTTATCTCCAGCGTTTCCACTTTTCAGTGGCTCAATTCCATGCTTAAAAGAAAACCCACGTTGATATTTACAACTATAAAATCCCAAGCCACATTTCTTATCAATCGGTGAACTAAGTTCATCGTTCCAGGACAATCCATGCTGATATTTGCAACATTTATAGAATCCCAGAGAGGGAAAGTCAAGTGAAATAAGACTAAATGCTAAACACTTGGTTTTTCCACCACGAACTCCAAATTTCTCCAGTGAAATAAGAAATCCATTGTTGCAAGTGACAGAAAAACAAGCCATGTATCATGTATGTCTGTTAGACAGTAACAGCTATCAATCAATCTAGCATTGCAAACTGTCTGAATTTATTATACGAGATGCTTCTGCCATTGAAACCAAAAGGCCAGACAGATGGTTGAATATTGGCAAAACAAGAACACGTGCTAGAGTTGTGACAGACCCAATAAAGTGAATAGCTTTTGGGTATTACCTGGTTCTTTCAGCTTCTGAGAACGGAGAGAGAGCTGATAAGCGTGACATTCTCTAGTCGGATCAGTTGGAGAAGATAAGAAACAATGTGGGCTTTCACATTGGAAGATCTTAAGGCTTTGTAAATTGTGATTCATGGGCTAAGTCAAAGTGTAAGAGATACCCACGTGTTAAGCCGAGGACGGGGCTTTTTGATTCTCTTGGGCTTGTCTCCGCAGAAAAGTTGCTCAAAACGAAGGTGGAAACCGAATGGTAGGTGTCACTTCAGATTTTCTGTACAAAATGAGACTTTTTCCAAATTTTCTATTCGAGTTGTCTGAGATTTGAACAAATAAAATTTCAAAGATCCGAATTCGTAAAATTGAAAGCAAAATTAAAATTCTCAACTTCTGATGTTGACGGGATTCTGTCTTATATCCAAAATTTATCAATTTTGAAAAAAGTGGGACGTTGGTCCTAATTGGTAGGGCTGGCGGTATCTACAATGTAGTTCTGAGAAAGTTTGGAATTCTATAATTGCATGCTTTTTGAACCGTTCAAGTGTATAATCTATATGGTTTGACATTATTGGTCTTTCAAAGAGCAAAAAAAAAAAAGTTCCCATCGCATCATCAATGCTCAACCAAACATTGTGAATCAGCGCCTCTTCTTGGCTGCAAGTGTATCCAGCGTGATTACATGTTTCCTTTTGTACGTTTCATTGATAATAGCTTTCTTTTCCTGTTGTGTTGTGGATGTGTTTTACAACTTCTCACACATGATCACCTAACCTAATGTCTGACGTGTTTCATAACTTTTCACACATGATCACGTACAACTAAAGAGGTGTGTGGCTAGGGGGTTAAGGAGAACGCCTCCAATACATAAGTTAATAATAACAACGAAGAATCTCTCTCTAGTAAATGAATTATATGGTTCCCTTGTGATACATAAATGGTATAAATAGAGTCCATAATATTTATGTTGCTAATTGATAACTATCTTATTTGTCATTTGAAAGTCAAGCCTCGGGATATTGGAGGCTTAGTTTATTTCAAATAAACCAATAGCTTCTCTTACCCGAAACTCTCACGATTATTCTTTCAGTATTTGAGATAGACTGAGTTCTCGGTTGTTGAGTTATTGGGTTGAGTTGTAATTCAGGCCCATGGTACAGCCCAATAGGTCTTGGGGGATATTAAGCCCTTCCAGTTACTTCATGAAGTCTCATCACATGCAGAATGATATGACTTGTAATTATAGTATCACTTCGTTGTCTGGGCTTTCTGTCATTTTGTGCCTCATTATCAGAACGTTGTTTCGTCTTTGCACCTTTTCTCATACTTCTCTTAACCATTGTTGGTATTTATTATCTTCAAGCACTCTTTTCTTCACTTTACTCTTTTTGGCTTCATTATCTCCTGTGAGAGAAAATCTTATATTTTCTAATCTTGAAATGAATTGACAAAAGAAAGGGTAAAGTTGAAGAGGGATATATTAAAGAAGAAAGAGATTCGAATAAAATCAACTTTTACAATCTATGAAAGCTTTTACATAGCAATTGTGAGAATGAGTTCATTCGAGAAGAAAGGAAAGGGAGAAAGGAATACCGAATTATCCAATTCGAAATAGTCTCCTGATTCTTCAAAACGTGTGTTTTATGGGGAAAAAAAAAAATTCACGTCAAGTATGAAATGGATAGTAATTGATGTATAATATTTTAATATATATATATATATAATATCTCATAGCTCAGATATGCATATATAGATAGATGATGATGATGCGAATCTGATTCCAATAGATGCTCGCAGCTCCATTCCCAATTAAGTTGTAGTACTTCTTGTCGTTATCTATTTATCTTTAGCATTTGGCGTCTACCTATACACACATTAATATTATGACATTCATCAATTTTGAAGAACGTACACAAATATTGAAATATATAACTCTCTTTCCCTTAACCAAGATATGATATATCTACGTCTTTGATGCAAAACTTTTGTATGCTTTAAGAAACTTTCTGGAATATTAATTATGTAATAACAAAAAAATAATCGAATTTAACAAAACAAAAGTTTTCGATAAGAAAAAATGATGTACATGTCTGGATAAGATCAACAAGCCCAACCCAAACCCATGTTTCAAATCTATTATTCCTGCATGCAAATTACCAGCTCAAAACCAATTGGTTCTTGCTTAATCCAACACAAGATAAGCCACATTTTTTTATATATATATATATATATATATATATATATAAATAAAAGCATTATTTTTTTATATCTTCCCGTGCATCAAAGAAACCAAACAAACGTAAAATAATAAAAGCATTTTTATAGCTAATCGTGTGAATAAAAGGAAGTGCATGAAGAAAAGTTTAAAAGAGGGGAGGGGGAAGGTATGGGGACCATGATGCTTGATACTTTGATAGGGTACTGGTGGAGGAACTTTTATTATTATTATTATCATGAAAAATAAGATATGGACAAGGTAGGCTGATTAAAGCCGGCCAGCCATGGAAATGAAGCGGGGAAAGGGGGAAGAGCCAACAAAGAAACAGCTCACACACATCTGTCCATAGCCCTTCAAAATCGCATCTTATCTTAATATCTTTCAACCAGGCCCACTCATCTTTATATAATTACATATATTCACTCAAACTCTGAAAATCTCACCTTTGTCTCCGTTTGCTTAAATTAATTATTAGACGATCGAGTTTGGTGGGTAATGGGTATATGGCTAAAGGTAGGAATGATGCCTTGCGTGGCTAAGACTCTTTACATGACCTAATCACCACTTCTTAGCTACCAAGTCCAACCTTTTATTCCCCCTTCCATTCTCTCTGTTTTTTTTTAACGGAACAATAAAAATAGAACCCTAAATTTAGAATATTGATAATTTCAAAACAAAATCATAATTAAAAGAAATGACTAACCTATATCTAAAAATATAATTTTTTCTTGATCCAATATTGAGTGTAAAAGAATATAACTACAAAGTCAATCTCTTAATACTTATTAGAACTCAAAAATAGTAAAATTTAAGACGAACATAGTAAAATAGTAGTTTTGGATCAAATCAAATATTCCGCAATAAGGAAGGAACTCGATCACGTCCAGAGAGGATTGTTAGGTTGATCGCCCCATCTCACTTTCTTGCGAAGAAAAAAGAAAGAACTTTCAAAAAAAATTATATATATTGTGCCATACTATATATGTCTATTTTCCTTCTAATTTAGATCTCAAATAAAAGCCATTCAAAGTTTCCTAAATTATATTAGACGAGTAAAATAAGGAAGGGTACTATCGTCGTTTTCAAATTTATGAACGGCGGCAAATTTCCGAGAAAATCCCGAAACCATGTACACGATACAAAAGGAAGGGTGGTACCGTAATTCATATCCTCATCCCCCTTTATAAATTTCCCTCACCACGCTTCCGTTTCCTAACGAAACTCCCAAGGCTATAGCAGCAATTTCCGTCTCTCGTTCTCTCTCTTCCGCTTTCGTTTCTAGCCTCAGAGTTCTAGGGTTTCGTTCTCATTCCAAAGCGCCGAAACTTTGGTTTGTTTGGCTTTTCACCCTTTTCTTTTGCTAGATCTTATATTTTTCGTGCCGTACGTTTCTTCGAGACTACGTGTTTTTGTTCTGTTATTGATTAGATTTCCCTTTGATACCTAGGTTTTGATCGGGATTTCGGAAGAAGAGGGGTTCCGGAGGAGTATATACCTATTGTTTACAATCTTTATATTATTGTAAGTATTCCATTCTTGATTTGTTCTATGTCAGGAGAACTAGATGGATATATTGTTTAGGATTGATTATTTTTGTCTTTTTATTTTAATATACGATTTGAGTTAATTTTTGGTTAGAGATGCGAATTTGACACATGGCTTTTTTGTTTCTGTGAAAGCATGGGATTTTGCCTATAATTAAAATTATTTGAGGGGCTCTATCCGATTTTTAATCTGTTAAGCAATTCTAATTGACTTTTTTTTTATGCTTTCATTTGTATTTGGCGCTATCTTTCTTTTGAGTGAAGACTTCTTTCCTGGTATTCTGAATCATGTTTTTCCCCCCTAAAATTTATGTTTAGGGGAAGTCTGTTTATTGATTTAGGGAGTTCTAGTTATTGTTGAGAGACGTTTGTAAGAATGGTTATTTTTTTATATTCGAAATGTGTTATTACTTTTGCAGTTACAATTTAGCTTTTGGCAAATACTATTCTCTTGTATTTGTTTGGAATTGTAGAGTTTTTCATCGTATTGGATATGGATATGAGGATATCTCGTTTACATGTTATTTTAGTCCTGGAATGGTTCAGCCCGCTATGTGCTGATATGGCTGCTGCTAATGTCTGTTCCGACTGGTTTTCTCAGGAAAGACTGAATGAACTAATGGAGTCCAAAGGTGGTAAAAAGAAGTCTAGTAGTAGTAAGTCCTTATTCTACGAAGCTCCCCTTGGTTACAGCATTGAAGACATCCGTCCTGCCGGTGGAATCAAGAAGTTCAGATCAGCTGCCTACTCTAACGTAAGTAGCATAGTGATTGATGTTCATAATTCCTGGTTTTTTGCCCAAATGAATCTTTCCTGATTCTACAGTATGTTGCATTATTTGTTTGCAGTGCGTGCGCAAACCATCCTGACTCTACCGACAGGAGATAACCCCCTTAGGATCTTAATACAGCAAAATAACTTTTGTTAGTTTTATTTTCTTCTTCACTTGTTCCCTCGTCCTTGCTTGGAAGGTTTCTTTTTGTTTTGCCCTTGACACAAGATGGCCTTGCCGGTTTCTGCCATTGGATTTGAAGGCTATGAAAAGAGACTTGAAGTATCATTCACTGAGCCAGGCATCTTTGCTGACCCCGAGGGCAAGGGCCTCCGATCTTTATCCAAAGCCCAATTGGACGAGATCTTAGAACCAGCTCAGTGCACTATTGTTGCTTCACTATCGAACAATGATGTTGATTCTTATGTCCTTTCTGAATCTAGCCTTTTTGTGTACCCTTACAAAGTTATCATCAAAACTTGTGGAACAACAAAATTGCTTCTCTCTATCCCAGCCATCCTTAAACTAGCTGATGCACTAGCCCTTGCTGTGAAATCTGTGAGATACACTCGTGGTAGCTTTATATTTCCTGGTGCTCAGTCATTTCCACATCGTAGCTTCTCAGAGGAAGTAGCTGTCCTTGATAGTCATTTTGGCAAACTTGGTTTGGCCAGCAAGGCATATGTGATGGGTAGCCCTGACAAATCTAAAAAATGGCATATTTACTCGGCTTCTGCAAAGTTGGCTGGTCGGTCAAGCGCTGTGTACACTCTAGAGATGTGCATGACTGGTTTGGACAGAAAGAGGGCATCAGTTTTCTATAAAACTCATGCAAGTTCAGCTGCTCTCATGACTGAAGATTCTGGTATTAGGAAGATCCTTCCTCAATCTGAGATATGCGACTTCGAGTTTGATCCGTGTGGGTACTCCATGAATGCTATTGAAGGTGCTGCAATTTCTACAATCCACGTTACACCAGAAGATGGTTTCAGTTATGCAAGCTTTGAAGCAGTCGGCTATGATTATGAAGTTGTGAATTTGACCCAGCTAATTGAGAGGGCTTTGGCTTGCTTCCAACCTATGGAGTTCTCTGTAGCCCTGCATGCTGACAATGACGGAATAGAACTTGGAAGCAAGATCCACCTGGACTTAAACGGATACCATTGTGGAGAGAGGAGCCATGAAGTGCTTGGGTTGGGCGGGTCTGTCATTTACCATAGCTTTACTATGGTGGAAAGCACTGGATCTCCTAGATCGATCCTGAAATGCTGCTGGAGCGAGGACGAGGACAACGAAGTTGAAGAAGATAAATAGTTCTATTTTTAATTGTTTTAGCCGAATAAAAGTTGTGGGGTTTAAGTTTCGAGTTTTCTATGTTGTTGCTGCATACATAATCTGTCATTGGATAGGCGATGTATGTAGATTTCCAGATGCTAAAACGTTGAATGGGCATCTTAATAAATAAGTTTGCTTGTGTTTTAGTCTTATAATTTGATATTTGATGCAATTATACTTGAATTCGACTAGATGTCGAATTTGTAACTTGTGATCATCGTGATCAGGCTTATTCTGCTCTCTGTCGATTTCCAGATGCTAAAACGTTGAATGAACATCTTGGTAAATAAGTTTGCTTGTTTTCTTATGATTTGATATTTGATGCAATTATATTTGAATTCGACTAGATGTCGAATTTGTATCATCGTGATCAGGCTTTATTCTGCTGTGTCTCAAATAGTCTCTCTTGCTGGGATGCTGCGACCGCCAACGCTGGTAGCCAATAGCTTTTGTATTCTCTATAATTTATCTTTTTAAAAGCACTAGCATTGGTTTGATCAAATGCATCTCTAAATTTTAGTCAATATCATACCTTTTTACACCTATTTTATTTACATTTAATTTTCACATTGGATTAGCCATTTACTCTCTATATAATAATAAAATATTATTAAATTAATAATTTTTTTATTTAATTTATTTATATAACATTTTATAATTTTATCAATTAAATATTAATAATAATTATATTCTAATTAAATTAATATTAAAAAATTTATATTTTAAAAAGTCATTTAATGTTAATAATAAAAAATATTAATTAAACTCATCTAAATTTCTATCTAAATTTCTTAATTACAAATCAAATAGTATTTTTATTGGAGTGAGAAATTAATATTTTAATGTTTTCTTGAAGTGAGAAATTAATTTTTTAATGTTTGGTGAATCAATAGTAATTCTCTATTTTTGGCCAATCACTATAGCAAAAGTCCATTTTATTTTAGATTTGGCCAATTCAATGTGGAGTGTTTCTAGTACATATTATCTAAATTTTGGTCAATCTTTAACTTTGGCCAAGCCAATGCTAGTGCCCTAAGTTGTCAAAAGAGTAAATTTTTTTATTTATTTTTTCATCATCTTCTCTCCATCTGCTATGTAACAAATAAAATATACTAAATGATTAGAGTAATGATAATAAAGCTTTAAATATGTAAATGAAAAGAGATTATGTCTCCCTCCTTCAAGATAGCTTAGGTCATTTGTTTGGATAGTGAGATATAATGACACTGGTTTGGATAGTGATATAAGATGGTATTAGTTTGAGAAAAGAGAAGCGCTTCAGATTGGTCTGGCTGTTAATTCCACAAAAATAGCCTTCTATTCAACTCAAGACACGTAAGAAAAAACACTAAAAGAAAAATAAGCTAGACCACAAAGAATCGAGTGAGCCCCTTTCTCATTTGCACTGCAAGACACAAGCCCCTCCTTGCATCTGCTCTTCTTCCCTCTTTTACCAAAGCCCTCAACCCCAGAAATTCCCCTACCCAACTTGTGCAACGGAGATCGACCAAGAGCCACAATAGAGCTCGACTTCACGGTGCAGCGCGAACTCGATCCCGAGCGTGTTTTTCACGATGCGGCAGGTCATTCCCTTTTCTTCTTCCTTCTTCCACCGAAGCCCTATCCCCATAAACCCCCCTTCGTCGAAGCTCAACCCAAAAGAATTCCCCCATGAATCACACCCTAAGGAACCCCCCTTTGTCGAAGCTCAACCCATCAATGTGGCCGACGACCCCTTCAGAACCCTCCTTCATCGAAATTCAGCCCCCCTTCACACCAGCGATAACCATTTCAAGGTGGGTAGACTCATGAAAACCAATGGTGAGTAGACTTGTGTAACCAGTTCTTGTTTCAAATTCCTCAACCAAACCTCTGCTCATGATGATCTTTGGGATTGAAATGTTTATTGGTATGTGGCAAATCGATTGTGTTCATTGGCAAATTGATTGTGGTTGTTTATTGGTTACATTTTATCGTGTAATTTTTACATGTGATAAAAGTGAGAAAGTTTGGAGTTCTAAGAAGAAAAAATTTATTGTAATTTGTATTGTTGGTAAATTGATTGTGTCTGTTGGAAGAGAGGGGCACCAACACGATTCGTGGAGAGTTCCTTCAGGTTGAGATTCTACGAAGTGGGTGCGAGGGGAGTTCCTTTGGATTGAAATTGCACAAAAGAAAGATTGCCATTTTTTGATGTTTGCAAGTTTTGAAGAAGTGTGGTGGAAGTCATACGTGTAAGTATATGATTGGCAGGCTGTTATTTGGCTAATAACAGTCGGACCGGTCTTAAGGAATTCTCTTGAGAAAATAATGAGAATTGAGAATTTGAGATGATGAGTAATATTATTCTAATGATAATAAAGCTTTCAATATGAAAACGAAAAAAATATTATGTCCCCTTCCTTTGAGATAACTCAAATCGTTTGTTTAGATAGTGAGATAAGATATTTTTGTTAAAAGTTGAATAAAATTTTATTTTTTTAAATTATTATTTTTAATAATTTAAAAAAATAAAATTATTTATTATATTTTATATAAAAATTTAAAAAAATTATAATAATAAAATGAGATAATATAAAATGGTTTCGACATTTAAACGTATCTCCTTTCTTTTCGCATGTATGGTTAGGTGACATAAAAGCACACGTTAATTGAGGCGGGGAATTCGCCTCTCTTGCAGTTTCCACACCCTTTTGGTAAACACGAGTTATCCTTTCTTTTTTTCTCTCCATTTTAATACACTTTTCTTATTTCAAGGAAAAATAATATAAGATGATGTCAGATCAATTATTTTCTTTCTTTTTTCTTTTTGGTTGTTGTAGTTTTCATAACAGGCAGGGCATCTCTTGCCTTTTCTTTTCTAGGAAATGTTAGGCCCTTTTGTCCTGATACAATGAAATAGCATTTGAAAATTGAAATGAACGAAAAGAGCCAAGCTGCCGAACTTGAACTAAAGGCACGACGAGCATTATTCCAACAAAAAAAGAAGGATGTCTGCCACACGCAAGAAAATTAATAGGAAAGCATTTAAAGCACTTTTCATAGACTTGGATGCTCACGCTTTCTGCACAGAAAATGTCAGAAAGATGCCTGCGAGGACAGCGGCACAATATACGTGGAAAAACCAGAGCCACAATTGACAACACGCAAGCACAGCCATGAATTCAATGAGTGGGCTACAACACCACACAAGGCAATCTACACGGTGAAAAAGATTGTGTTAATTTACATGACGTCCCATAAAGCAATTTGACTTTCTGTGTTACTCTGCCGCGCCTACTCTTCGTGCGGTCTAGTATAAATTATATGGATTTTACTATACAACTTTTTAATATTCATTTATACTTTATATTTCATATTTTTTAATATTTTTTTTGAATTTATTTTTTTAAATATTTCAAATTTTTTATTTACTATTTATATAAAAATTATTTAATAAAAAAATTAAAAAAAATTTAAAAAAAGATAGAATGTGAAGTGTTGAGAAGTTGAAAAGATTTATTGTTATTTACATTTGTTTTCCTTTCCTCGATTATTGACGTCTGTTAATATAATTTTTCATTGAACGTGTTCAATTGATGTAACTAGGGCTGTATAAGAAACTGAAAAATCGATCGGGACCGATCGTAACCAGCCGTCGGAGTTCAGAACCGATCGAAACTGACAGTGAACCAGTCGGCCGACGGTAGAAATATAACAAAACCAACGTTGACCGGTTCAGTCCCGATTTGAACTAGAGAAAAATCGATGAACCGGTCAACGTTAGCGACCCCTTTTATTTCATATATATGACATTCTAAAATGACGCCGTTTTATTTAAGGTAAAACGGCGTCGTTTTGCTTCTTGAGTTTTAAAAAAAAAAAAACTAAAGGGGAACGGCGCCGTTTGGCATAATTCAAACAACACTGTTCCATTTTAGGATTTATTCAAACAATAAATCTTCTCAACCTCCCAACACTCCACACTCTATATATATATTTTTTATTAAATATTTATTATATAAATAATGAATAAAATAATTTAAAAAGAAAAAACTCAAAAAAAATTTAAAAAAATTATTAAAAAATAATAAAAATTTAAAAAAATGATGGAGTGTGGAGTGTTGGGAGGTTGTATAGCAAAACCCTTATTCAAAACGGCTGCCCTCTTCTTCTTTTTCTCATTTGAGCCCTCAGCCCTCATTTCATCCTCGATCTCGAGCTTCAGCGTTCTGCAGCCCTCCTCTCCAGCGGCATAGGCAGCGACAGAGGTAGTGGCCCAGCCTCCACGACTTCTACTTCTCTCCGGCAAACGGCGCATCCCACTCCCACTAGTTTGTTCACTCCAAATTTTTTTTCCGGTTTGATTTTCAGTTAATAGTTTCACTCTAGAGGTGGTGGCATCATGATTTGTATTTTGTGGTATCCTATTTTGTCTAGTGTTATTTTTATTTTCTTGATTCTGTTGTAGAATGGCTATTTCGGGATTGCTGGATATTGTTGAATTTGGTGGTGGGATTGCAAGAATTGATTTCCAACAAACTGCCAAATCGACCGTGAACCAGCCGGCAACCGAAACAGACGGTTTTCCCCTTTACACGGTCGGTTTCTTCTCCAAAATTGATGTTTCGATCGATTTTGGTTTTTGCACAAAACCAAATCGAGGGGTCAGTTTTTCACCCCTAGATGTAACTGCAATATTACACAAAGGAAAAATCTTGAGGCCAGTCGGGTGTGAAATTAGTTTTCACACCAGCGCATCATCAAGTACCACGTAGGCATTCTAAAAGCAAGTGTGCTAGACCCACATACACCCGATCTACCTCTCCCTCTCCTTCTTTCTCTCTCTCTCTCTCCCTCTCCCATCTGCACTCAATCGACAAAAGCTCCAAAAAAAAAAGGTCTCCCTCTCCTTCTTCAGCATCTCTGTCAAGGAGTTAGAGCTGCTGATGATGCACAACAGGACGTATTGTGTTGAGATTGCACACAATGTCTCTACAAGGAAGATGAAAGAAATTGTGGAGAGAGCCGCCCAACTTGATGTTGTTGTGGCCAACAAGCTTGCTAGGTTGCGCAGCCAGGAAGATGAATGAGTTTGAAACCCTTATGTTTTTTTAGTGAGTCATGTTTAGTAATGTTCATCTATGAAATTACCCAGTGAGCAAAATTTTTTTGCTTCCATATAAGCGCTCTTCAATCCAGCAACGATTACAGTACCCTCCTTAAATAAATGAAATTCTTCCAAATTTAAAAAAAAAGTGCAAATGGGGGAGGGAAAGGGAGAGATGATCAGGTGTATGCGGGTCTAATTCATTTGCTTTTAAAATGCCTATGTAGCATTTGATGATTGGCCAATGTGAAAACTAATTTCATACCCGACCGGCCTGGAGCGCCTTTCTTACACAAAATTTGTACTTGAAATCATCTCATGTAAAGTAGACTTTTATTCTTGTGCTTGGATACTTTTCTTTTTTTTTTCTTTTTTTTTTCTAGGCAAGATTAGTATCATATTAATAAAGGCAGCAAATATAGGGTTATAAATCCATGCCAGTGTTTAATCTATTCCAAATAGTTACTGGGAGGATCTTTCCCATGAAGTCTAGTAAACATTCAGGTATTTTGATGAGGGGTATACTACCAAATATATTGTTTGTAATGGCCCATTGCGTCATTTGATGCGCCCATTTGTTCTGATAACTATGAATCTTCTATGCTGACCAACTTCTTATTGACTTTAGAAGGTATGTGATATCGACGAGCATGTTGATGGAGTAGCTGGTGAAGATGAAGGGCATGTTTTAGCATTGGTTACCACTTGATTGTCTCCTTCGATGATTATGTTTGTGAGTTTAAGATGGACTGCTTCCTCGGCTAGCTTGGTAGCCATAGCTTCTTCGAAGTTGCAGTTGACTGAATCAATTCTGAGTAGCTGTAAGAATGATTTCACTAGTGCTTGATTGCAGATAGCTATTACTGTGGAGCAATTATTTCTGACAGCTACATCATAAGATAGTGAAAAGTGTCCATCTGAAAGGGGTATCCACTCTACTATTGTGGGTAGAGGTCGGATTTTTGTATTCCACATCAACCGGTGTTTTTTGAAACCTTTTGTCACAAAGTTTGAAAACAAGATAGGTGGTTGACATGGGTGGTTGTGAATGACCTGATTTCTAAGATATCATAGAGTCCATTGCTATGATAGCAAATAGAAAGTTGTTGGACATTTCTCTATTGAGGCTTAGGAGCTTGGGGGATCCAAAATTACTTTTAGGGAAAAGCTTAGGGCTGGATGGGTGCCAAAATAATTTTCACACGGGCCAATAAGAAACAACCACGTAGGCACTCTAGAAAATCAGAGATGAGCCCTCATGCACAGAACAAACGTTCTCTCCTCCCTCCCTCTCCTTCTCTTGGACCAAGTTAAGCCCTACGGGTTAGGGGTGTAACCGGTCCGGTCCGGTTTTAGGTAAAATCTTAAATTAAAGCGGTATAACCGGTTTTATATTTTTCAAAACCGATTACGCACCAGTTACTCTCCTAAACCGGTACTTCCGGTTTTACCGGTTTCTGGTCCGGTCCGATTTTCTGGTTTTTTTAAAATATAAATTTGACATTTTGTCATTAAAAATATGTTTAAAAAAAATTATTTTAAAAAAATCTATTATACTTTTATTAATCTATATTAGACTATTAATATAACTATAATTATAGTCTATATTAGACTATTAGTATAAGTTATAAACTTATATATTAGTACTATATAAATTATTAGACTATATAATAGTATTAATATTAGACTATTAGTATAGCAATATATTAGTATATTTAGTATTAGTGATAAACTATATACTAGTATAGCTATATAATACATGATCAATTACATTTTCATTTTTAAGATTAAACTTTTATTTTATAATAACATTATCTTATATATAATTATATTAATAGTATATGATCAAACAAATTACAAATGTTCATATTTAAAATTAACATTTTATGTTATATTTTATAAATTATAATATGAAATTATTTCACATATGATATATAATTATATATAAAAATTTCACATATAATTATACATTATATATAAAACTTAGATATTAATATATATAAAATATTTTGTATAACTTTAATTTTGTATAAAACTTATATATAAAATATTATTTTTTATCAACCGGTTCGGTTCGATTCAGTCCGAAAAATTTTAAAACCGGAACCGGAACGATTCTAACCGGTTTATGAATTATAAGAACCGGTTCTGAACCGGATCAGTTCAAAACCAATAAAATCGATCCGATCCGATTTACCGGTTTAAATTTACACCCCTACTACGTGTATATAACTCGACGTGGGTCTACTACAACACAAAGACTTTGCCCCACAGGTTAAACGCCAGCCTTAGGTGTGAGTTTCAAGATGTGCTTCAGTTTGGGTTTGCTCGGCGTTGCTGGGGGCAGCAGCAGGTTCAGACGGTGGTATTTACTATTTAGGTCGGATCCGAGATTTACGAATGATCCATTTGGAGGCCTGGACCAGGCATTTCCCGAGCTTGAAGCCTTTAAACTTTCTCATCGTATGTACATACGTATGCAGTACGATCTAGGTGACAATGAATATAACGAAATGGGTGTTTTGTTTTGTTTTGTTCTATTCTTTTGAAGGATTAGTGTTTCTCTAGCAGGCGACGGGGTTCAAGAAAAAGGCCATGGGCCGGTGACAGACATGGTGAGACAGGAGAGAGCGAGATAGATTTCAGAGAGTGACGTTGGTATATTTGACATCCTGGTTAACTCTAGTCTGACCAAATTCTTTCATCTGAAAATAAAAACCTCCCTATGGTGGAAAATATAGTACTAGTATTCTTTTGCCAATGGGTGATAAGTGAAAAATCTTGAAGACTCGAAAAAAAAAAAAGGCGAGAAATGTATGAAGGAAGAGGAGGATGAGAAACCAATCCGACTATGAGGTGTTCGTCGCAACAATTTTGGGAAGAAAGAAGAAGAGGAAGAGCGTTTGTTCTGTGCATGCGGGCTCTTTGATTTTTTTGGTGTGCCTACGTAGCTTTTTTTATTGGTTTGTGTGAAAATTATTTTGTCACCCATCCTCTCCCAAGCTTTTTTCTTACTTTTATCCAATCTTGAAATTACTTTTGTTTGCCTTGCCATACAGGGGTGGGGCGGGACAGCATGATGTTGGGCCCGCTGTCCACCCCTACTTGAAATGGCAAAGTAGCAAAAGGAGAGATGTCTAAGGATATGTTTGGGGGCAAAGATAAAATTTCTCATCTCTATCTCTATCTCATCTCATCATTATAACTTTTTCAAATTTTCATATAAAATATAATAAACAATTCAACTTTTTCAAATCCCAATACAACTTTTTCAAATTTTAATATTTTAAATTAATATTTTAAACTTTTATCTTAACACTATTCACAAAATTTTTAAAAATTTTCATCTTATCTCACCTACCAAGCATAACCTAACTGTCTAGGGTCATGGTGAGAGTCTCAATAAGATTTTTGAATGAGCAATCTAAGGAACAGATGGTGGTCAATGGTTTCCTTTTCAGATTGACATAAGGCACGGGGGAAATCATTATGTGAACGGGCCAAGGAAGTCTTATTCTGGATCTTGTTGGGAGAATATCTGTGATTACTTATATATTTATAAATAGTAATAAAATAATTTAAGTTAAAATGTTAATGTTTTATTAGATTTTAAAAAATAAGATATAAAAAGTTGAATAAAAATATTGTTTGAACATAATTTTTTTAAATTATTTTTATTTTAAAAATTTTAAAAATAGTATTAGTTTTTGTATTTGATTACACAGATGAGATAAGATGAAATAAAAGTTTAAAGTTGGATAATTAAAATATTATTTTTTAATATTATTTTTGTTTAAAAAATAATATTTACAATTATGAAGTGCGCAAGCACCATATAATCTTTTTTTAAAAAGTGAACAAATATGAAACCTACATAAAAAAAATTAATTTTTTAATAGTGAACTCTATTTTTTTTAAAACGACTACGCACTCTCGATTGTAAATTACATTACTCGAGATAAGATAAGATGAAAATTTTAGTAACCAAATCAGGCCTAAAAGTTTGAAAAAAATTGTAATTATTAGATTTGAAATTGAAAGCATTTTTTATTTGATTGATATTTGAAAAAATAAATATCTAAAAGTATTTGAGAATAGTTGCTTTGTCAAACCCTCATTTGAATTCAAAACCCAGTTCAACTCATCTCATCATTACAATTTTTTCAAATTTCTATACAAAATATAATAAACAATTCAACTTTTTCAAATTCTAAAACAATAGTAATATTAAAAAATAATACTCTCACAATATTTTATTCTACTATTCATAAACCATCTCAACTCATCTTAACTTATCTCTAATCCAAACGTAATTACTCGATCGAGAAAAATAGACCCGCCATAAACATCTTAATCTTATAACATTTGAGTAAATTAAATTAAACCTCAATAAATACTGTAAAACACATTCATTTCTGATTTTATATCTTAAAATTTATTAAATGCAAATCTTAAAAGAAGAATTGAGAAAAAAAGTCCAATTAAAGAGCCCGATATTCTATACTCTGGCAATGTAAATTTCTAACGGGTGAACGAGTCATTTTTCAAACTGGCAATATAAACCAATTCCATGTTTGTGCCATACAACCCAGTTAACTCGAACTTCCTTAAACTCAAACTGCAAAATTCGGTCAGCATTAAATTCTGGCATGACAATTACTGAAACTGTATATGCTCATCAATTAATCGCCACATGTTACGCTAGCTGATTTCTCCAAAAGGGGCCACAAAATAGATATTCGGGTTAAAATTTCTAATGCTTCGGTTGCTGGCTGTTCTTTCAACCGTGCAGTGTTTAGTAAGGTCGAAATTTCCTCGAAGCTCGTAACTGTTGTATCCTCTTTTTATCCTGCTCAAACTTGCTCTGCAACATCATAATCTCTGCAATGAAACAACGTCATGCATCAGTATCTCCACCACCCCGATCAACAAAGGGAACTATAGCTTAATTATGCAAGAATCATAGATTACTTCTTGGGAAAACTAAGGAATGGTGAAACTTATATGAAAAACGTGCATCACTGGCCTAGACCATAGTTATTTCGCCAATTAAAAAAGAAAATAAACGCCCCGACAAATTAGTATATACACCGATATATATATATATATATACATGTATGAATGCACTGAGTGGGTGATATAACTTCCTCCTTTGCCTATAATAACCAATTAGTCACAAAATCAGGAACCATAGCCTTGCAATGACATATTCAGAAGGCGTGTTTGTACTGAGTCCGTATACAGAGTGAATTTTCCCCGATACCACCTTTAGATACTTCTTCAAGAAAAGCAAGAATGGTCTAGGAAGTGATAAAACCTTCATGTAAAAGTTGGACTCGGTATATTATATCACACACATACAAACTGGTACAAGGACACTCTGGGGCCTAAAAGGCTAGAAGACAATTGAAACACAGTTTGCAGGTCTTAGATGCATGCGGCTGCCACAAAACACTAAAATTTGTCCCTGGAATTATCTTTACCAACAGAAGCATGACATCCATTTCATGTCCAATCAGAAACCACAATTAAATTTACAACCTCTAACCATATGGTTTCTATGCTTGATCCCTACAAGAAATTGTTGCACAATTTAAAAAAAAAAAAAAACTATGATATTTTTAAAGGAAACTAATAAGCCAAAACAGAATAACCATAAATGAAGTGAGAAAAAATTCCTTAAACATGATAAACTTATAGACGTCAATGTACAGACTTCTAAATTCTATTTTCTTTTATCAAATTCTATTCGTTTTCAGGAAAATAAAATGAAAATAATTTTTTCCATATAAGATTTATCATACCATTCCTCTGGGCTTCTCTTCTTTGAAAGCGGTAGAAATTTAAGCCAACTTCTTTATGCTTCTTCTTAACCATCTTATCCTCCACAGCAGCCTGTGCTATTGAGCCTACAGTAGTTCCACTTTCAGCATCTGTTGTCTTTTTCCTTCCTTTATGATGTACAACAACTGTCCAACCCCCTTCAGCAGCTTGGGCTTCTCTTTCTTTCCTTTCCTGTATGTGACATAACAAGATAATTTTTTTTTTTTTTTTATAGGGGTGACATAACAAGATAATCACAACACAACAACTAAACTAGTGAGCCTCTTAGACATATTTGGGAAAAGGATGGCCGCAAATTTTCTGCAAGTGTTCAAGACCAATTTTATCAGAACTAGTCATGCACCGGCACGATGTGTAGCTAAATGGAGTAATCTGAATGTGGCATTTGCATGATGGAGGTAAGAACTACAGACAGTACCTGTTCTAGTTGTGCCTCATGTGAAGTTATAAACTCGTCAATTTTTTGCTGCAATATTGTCAGTCCTGGTCTACTTTGGTGGTATTTTGTAATCCATTCTGCAATTAAGAAGTATTCAGTAAGAAAAACCATAACATGAACCATGCCCTTCAATTGAAGCAAACTATTCTTAGAAATATCCACAAAATAAAATAAACTGTCTTAACTTCAGTCAATAGACTGTTTCAAGATTTTTTTCCTGTGTTTTTGGTTGGGGGGAGGAGGGACCAAAAAATCAATACACATGCCTGAGGTTAAAGGATAGTCATACACATTATTCAGGACACATTCATGACAGAGATATGCAGCCAAGTAAAGATGCTGAACAGAAGAGGTTCTCATGCATGCATATTACCATCATGGTAATGAATGGTGGAACCAGATATTGTGGATACCCCTAATTTCTGATCTAGGTAGATCCTGGCAATCTGTTTTTATAATCTTCATTCTTAGGGGTCTAATCTTCTGTTACCTTTCTGCAAGTATTGTACATCTGGCACATTGACCTTTTCTCTCTCCACAGAAGTGATTTTTTTTTTTTCACAATTGTTTTTCCTCAAATAGCGGCAAATAACCTTAGTTAGTAGTGTATTTCTTGCCACTAGATTATGAGAAGTCAAAAGCACACAGATAAAGGTTCCAATTTCAGTAATTTATACTTCGCATTCCTTTCGTGCAGTCCTCGTCTCCAGAAGAGATTTGATAAACATCATCTTGATCAACTTCTATTGCCTTTTCCTGGGACTTTTCAGCCTCCTTGGATGAATCCTTATCCTTCTTTCTCTTTATCTTCACTTTCTTGGACTTACCTACAAAAAAGGCTTCACTTGTTTATTGACATATCAATTTAGTAGTGTATTTCTTGCCACTAGATTATGAGAAGTCAAAAGCACACAGATAAAGGTTCCAGTTTCAGTAATTTATACTTCGCATTCCTTTCGTGCAGTCCTCGTCCCTAGAAGAGATTTGATAAACATCATCTTGATCAACTTCTATTGCCTTTTTTGACTTTTCAGCCTCCTTGGATGAATCCTCCTTCTTTCTCTTTATCTTCACTTTCTTGGACTTACCTACAAAAAAGGCTTCACTTGTTTATTGACATATCAATTTAGTAGTGTATTTCTTGCCACTAGATTATGAGAAGTCAAAAGCACACAGATAAAGGTTCCAGTTTCAGTAATTTATACTTCGCATTCCTTTCGTGCAGTCCTCGTCCCTAGAAGAGATTTGATAAACATCATCTTGATCAACTTCTATTGCCTTTTTTGACTTTTCAGCCTCCTTGGATGAATCCTCCTTCTTTCTCTTTATCTTCACTTTCTTGGACTTACCTACAAATAAGGCTTCGCTTGTTTATTGACATATCATTACTAGATTGTGGGCAGTCAAAACCAAAAAACCAAATGTTCTCCGTTCAATAATCCATACCTTTCATCACTTTTGAGCAGTCCTCGTCCACAGGAGAGAGATGACAAACCTCATCATGATCAGCTTCTCCTTTTTTCAGTGACTTCTTACATTTTTTTGATGGACCATGATCCTCCTTTTCCTTTCTCTTAGCTTTCTTTGACTTACCCACTAGGAAAAAGGAGAAACCAATGAAGTTCGTGAAATTTAAACCATGATCGCAACAGCAATGTTAATGTCAATTTTTTTCACAAATCAAGTAAAAGACATCACATATTTACAAGTTTTCATCTCTCTTTCAAAGTCAGTCTCTCTGCACCCTTTTGAACTGTTTCTCTTTCCTTCGGTTTGAAAGTGCCTTCCATTTGCTACTCCATCATCTAATGAACCAAGAATCAAGTTAATGATGATGAACAGTCACAATAATAGACGAATGTCGACTATACAGCTTTGAGACATTTTGCTTTTAGGACTCGTGTAAGAACTGGAGAATAATGATCTCTGTTAACGAGAAAACATCACACTCAAGGAATCAAAATAAAGTAAGACACTGCAAGCGAAGGCATAATAATTCAAAAGCATCTCTATAACCGCTATATCTATCATGTATCCAAGGATGGTGAAAATGATCTATTTATGATCTAATGTTGACACACCAAATTGGTATAAACTTGCCTAGTACCGGCACACACATTAGTCAGCTCTTGCCTTTGGGCACTCTTGTTGTTTTTCCTTTCTATTCAGGTTGTTCCTCCCTCTTTCAGTGCTATAACTAATGTTTATTTAAAAGTAGAAAAGATAACTATAGCCTCCATTTGGATAGCATATTTAAAAGGAGAAATTTCATACTCTAAAGAAATTCCCGAGTTAGTAGATTCATGCTACATGGTTTCATGGACTGAGTCTTGCATAGACGTAAAAACCGTGCTTAGCCTCAGTTCCGATTACTAAACTAAACACTTTTTAAGTAAATTAATAAACTAAATACTGTTAACCTCCCAAGATGAACAAACCACTAAATCAAATTTCATGATGGTCACGGCCACAATTGATTATATCAAATATGAAAGAGCAATTAATTGCTTAAGAAATCCACTAGGCCTAAATCTATGAACAAAATCTAATGTTTAGATCTAAAGAGGATCAAAATTTTTCTCACACCATTAGAAAAAATACCAGTCGGGTTTATACGACGGACGGATTCCTCTGGACGGAATGACTCAGTCGGTCCTGTGCTTCTTCTTCTTCTTCTTCGTCTTCTGCTCCAAAAGCTTGAAGCGGAGCAATAAGTTCAAATGAAAATGGCTTCCGCAACCTTAACGGTGTCGTTGGGTTTCTGGGTTCGACTGGGTTCTTCCTCAGAAGCTCTGCACATTTGGTGGCGGCATGGGGGCCAGAGGGCACGGCCACTCGAGAGATTTCTGTTGCACGGCGCCGACAAGTGAAGCTGAAGAACACTTGAGTTCAGTCGAGTAGAGAACCCTAGGGTTCTGATGAAGCAAAGTGATGGGGGCCTGGGCCATGGGCCGTGTAAACAGATGGACCAAAGGACGTTGCTTACGGGTTGTAGACCGTGGGCCTTACTTAGTAGTCTTTAAGTGGCCTTGGGTCCAGTTGTAATAAGGACTGTTTAGTAATTTCATTTTACTAGTATATGGCGGTCTGTTGGGGAAAGAGGGAAAATAGTCTGGAATATTATACTGTTCATACTACTGTGGAGGAGCTCCCTCCAAGAGAGCACTGTTACGTTAATTCTGTGCAGAATAGTGTCATGCACTATCAATAAATTTTATCCAATTATTACACTCTACAATACATCTTTTGTGCAAATTTGAATTTTTTTATTAAATAATTTTTATAGGGCAGTAAACGCTCTTTTTGAAATAGGGTGAAAAAAAATAAATTCAAAAATTTTTTTTTAGGAGAAAATTTTTAAAAATGTGAGGTGTGGGCGGGGGGTGAGAAGTAAGAATTTCTACAACATATGCAATCAACTATAACTAATAAAAATAACAGTAATAGTTTTATTAATATATTTATAAATTTCATCAAGTAAGAATTTATAATTTATTAATAATTTAAATAGATTACATATTTATTAAATTATATAATTTAAATAGATAAATATAGGTTTGATTGTATTCATGCTAATTTAAACCTGATTTCATATTTTATATTAATATTGACCATGTTAGGCTAATATATATATATATATATATATATATATATTTATTTATATCTTTCTATATATTAAATGTCACATTAATTTATATATCATTCTTCAATAAATAAATTCATTCATCTATAACATTAATATTACATTAATGGAATGAGTTAATTCGTTGGCTTCTTATTTACATTTTACAGTTCAGGCAGTTAGCCTTTTTCTACCTTCTTACAGTCTCCGTTTCGTCGGGAAGAAAAATCAGGTCTAATATTTTCATTCCATCTTTAAATTTTATTAAATTGGGTTGGCTTCCAAATATAATACCTGCATTTAAATCTTTTTCATATATTTATTTTTTCTATGACTTAGATATATATTCATCTAATTTATTAATTCAACTGATGTTGTTTTCTTTTTACGCAACAAATATACTGTTTTTTCAAATTTTGATTACTCATTATAATAATGCTTTTCAACTAGGCCAAATATTTATTAAAAATATCAAACAGATCATTAGGTGAAGATATTTATACATCAGATAAATCTCTACATGATATAATAATATAATAATGCTTTTCAAGTAAGGTAGATATATTAAGGCTTAACAAAAATTATTGAAATTAAGGCAAAATATATCATGACATACATATCCATATAAATTATGTAATGAAGCATTGAATATGGAACGCTTACTGTTTTGAGCTTTCTTTGATAATTTAGAAAATATCCATTCCCATTATATAATATATATATATATATATATCTATTTTATTATAAGTTCTATTACTAGGTGATGAATATTGGATTTGTTTCATCGAATTTTCATTTCTCTCTCTGGCCTTTTTTTCCTTCCAAACTCTTGGTGATGTACCCAATTTGGAGAACCACAAGATTTATATTAGATCAGGTATTGGTTTAAATCAATGCGTCTATAATGCTCAGTCAGTTTCACAAGTTACAGTTCTTTGGATTGAAAATGAAGATTCTGAGAGTTTAGGGGATGGAGACAGTGTGGTGTTCAATCAGGCAGGTCAAAGTCATATAGTTCAGTATTATTTTAGTTTTTATGATCCACTACAATATCCATTATTATTTCCTTTCTATGATACTGGTTGACATTGATATTGGTTGACATCAAAGCATACAGAGAATAAACAAGAGGAAAACATTGTCACATGCTAAAAGAAGAACTACAATTGATCCTAAACAAGGATTCCATTCCTACCAAATATAGATAAAAATAATGGATTCCATTCCAACCTCTTACCATTGTGGCAATGATGTTGTTGTAGAGGAGCACATAAATAATTCTTTTTCTTGAATATCATCATTTGCAATTGCTCTCCGTTAAACATATATTTCCCTTCTTATACAACATATCTCATCTTTTTTTGTGGAGTCAGTTCTATACATCCGCCTACACAGCACACCTTATGTATAATGATAATAATATTATTATTTATTTTTGATAATTAAAACGTGCGTTTTAGTATTCTTCTCCGCCTACACAGCAGATGTACCTGCATAGGAAAAGAAGCAGCTGGAATCAAAATGAAATCTCTCTCACTGAAACAGCTTCAATTTCTCTCATTTCCCTCAAAATCCATTGTCTCCCATGTCTTCCAACCTTTCTTTGCACCACTTTCTACTATTACTGCTACCTCTTATAGTGAAGCTGCTTCTTCCATCGCAACTTTAATCTAAGAGGAGCTCACGAAGATCAACCTCATCCTTCCATGCCTCTGCCTCTCAAACTACCTCCCCACAACAATCCACCTTACCACCACTGCCCTCCTCACAAACCCACCTCCAAAATCTCTCTTTTTCCATTATCGTTGATTCCCTCACTTACTAAGCCAGACATGGCCCTTTCGAGCTGATGGGAACAAAAAACATATTCAAACATTCTTGTAAAAGTTAAAAAAAAAAATCACAAAAAAACTGCAGATCTAGAATCAAGTATGGTTTCTCTTCGACGTTAACTTGACTTCACAGATTTGGAGTATGAATGAAAGAGAGAAAGAATACAATTCAGTGGGAAGGAAGAGACAACTTCCGTGGGACAAGTTCTGAGGAAGATAGCAAGGAAAGAGATAAGTTCAGAGGAGAAGGAAGTGATGTCATGCACTAGCTGATCTGAGAGAAGAGATGACTTCTGGTGTGACCGTGTGATTATGAGGGAAAAATTTTTTTTGGTGTGATTACAAGTTCTAGCAAAACAAAAAATTTCCGAGAGGAGGGAAGAGAGAGACAAAACAAGAGATGAGGGTGATCGGGTTTTTGTGTTGAACCGTGACAAGGACTTAAACCGGATTTAGACACATCAAGTGTGCTGTGTAGCTTAAAGGACTCGGCAGATGAGTAGCTTTATTCTTTTTTGTGATTATGCAGAGTAGGAAAATTTTTTCCTGATTGTTTCTCAACACCTTTGAATTTATTTTGAACAACAAAATAAATGTGACGAAAAATATTGGTTATATTTAGGTGTATTTTTAATAAACTTTTTTCCATGATTGTTTCTTAACACCTTGGAATTTATTTTGAACAACAAAATCAAATAGAATAATGGGATGGAAATTATTGGTTATATTTAGGTGAATTTTTATTCATATATTGATATGTCTTGCTAGGTTTCATTGCATTATTGAACAAATCGAAAGCAGAAACCCTAATTCCCTCTTAAACTCTAATATTCGTACCCGCCCTGTCTCCCTCTTGTAGAACAAATCGTGAGCTCTCTGTTGCCAAAACTCAAACCCCTAACAACATGAGACACCAATAGCAATTGCTTCTTCTCCGACCCCACCACCTTCTCCGCTCCCAGCTCCGCATTTACACTCAATCCTCACATTTTTAGGTACTCTTCAATCCCAATCTCCCACCACTTCACACTCTCACTTAATTCTTCCACTTCACAGCTCCACAACCCATTTTCGATTCGCAATTCACGAATCCTATGAACCCCATTTTTCGTAGATTCTTGTCTGAACTTGCCCTTGAAGAGAAAGACTCAGATCACATGGTTTTAGCCTATATTTTTGCAAGTGACAAGGGTTTCGGTGACATTAAGAAAGATTTGGCGTTGAGCGAGGTTGTGGTTAGTCATGAGTTGGTATTGGGGGTTTTACGAAACCTTGAATCGAGCCCTGGTGCGGCGAAGAGGTTTTTCGATTGGGTTTTGGAGAGTGAGAGTGAAAGGCTGAGCTCTGAATTTTTTAATTTAATGATGGGAATTCTTGGTAATAACGGGTTTGTGAATGAGTTTTGGGATTTGGTTGAGGCTATGAAGAAAAGGGGGTATGGGATATCAAAGGGCGTGCAAAATAAGGTCTTGGGGAAGTTTGAAATAGATGGATTTGGTAGTGATGTTGAGAAATTGAGGGATGTATATGCATCTGGGTCAGTGGATATTTTAGTGGAGAAAGTTTGTTTAAGGGTCTGTAAAATTGTTAAGAGTGAGGTGTGGGTTGTAAGGGTGGGCAGCGAGAGCTTGCCCCTGAATGGGCGGGCGGGTTACCCTGCACCGCCCATGCGGGGGCGGGGCCCCTTGCCCCAAATGGAGGACCCTTAGCGGGGGTGGGGGGCAGGCTGAGTTTGCCATGACTAGTGCACGTAAGCTTTCAGTGAATTGGTGTACCTTCCTATTGAGGAAAGTAGCAGTTGGTAGACAATTCCATATGCACCTATTTTCTAGGGTTGTGAGGATCTTTACTGAAAGTGGGAATGTGATGAAAAATTCTATGCTTGATGCAGTTCTCAAGTCTTTAACCATTGTTGGTAGATTTAGAGAATGCAATAAGGTTTTGAAAGCAATGTAAGAAGGTGGGTTTGCTGCCAACCGTCATATACAGAGTAAAACTGTGTTCAGACTTAGTAGTTCTGGTAAAAAGGAAGAGACAAGTGAACTTATGGAGAATTTGAAAAAATCTGGGTTCAATCTAGATTACAAGACATGGACTTCTTTCATAGAGGGGCACTGTGTAGATGGCGACCTTGATAAGGCTTATGATTGTTTCCAAAATATGGTTGAAAAAGAGGGAGTCTCTTCTTCTGGTTATGCATTTAACATTTTGGTAAATTCGTATTGGCAAAAAAATAGGGCAATAGACGCATGCAAGCATCTGGTTGATCTGGTCAGTGTAAAATGGTTAAAACCTTGGTACATATAAAGAGTTGATAAATAAGTTGCTGGTTCAGGGTGGGTTTAAAGATGCTTTAAATCATGTTTGAAGCCTTCTTCAAGGCTGGCATGCCGAAGCCGAAAATTTCCTTTCCAAATGCCCAAGTTACATTCGCAACCATGCAGATGTCTTGAATCTCTTTCGTTCCTCTCAGCCTAGAAAAATGTGGCTACTTAGGCATTGTTGGGCCATATTTTGTGATTTTATCATGTGAGGATAACGTAGCATGGTATTTCTTCAAGAAATTTTGGTATGCATGTTTTATTTTATCTTCTAATCAGAAATTATTGGCTATTGGGACATGATAAGCCTTTTAGTGGTTGATAAAATTCATGGTGTTTTACTGATAAAAATGAAAAATATAATTCATGATGTTTTATTTACCAAGGTTTCCTCTCTTTGTGGTATTTGTGTCATGGATACAATATTGTGATTACTATGACAACTCAAGTGCTTAGCAAATGAATAGATTATTGAGGAGATACTAGAACTAGTTTTCCGTAGTGGACTAGGGAATGTAATGTGCTGGTATCTAAAGCTTCAATTAGGCCTTTTGCAATTGTAACTAGTACAAAAGAGGTGGCACCCAAGTCCACCTTTGCTCAAGGAGACAATGCAGTCGGTATATTAAGGGAAGAGTAGATGAGCGACTATCCCGATCTTTATAATGTTTTGGCCCCATCTGCTTCCATGATGAAAATAAGTTAGAATGCCATCCGGGTTGAAAAAATAGGAGATCTTATAAAAATATGTTACTCCAATGCTCAAGGAGTAACTTTTCCCATCATTTCTAAAGGAATAAATGCTCCTCTTTTTCTCAGGACCCTATTTCATGAAATGGTTATTCCATTCTAGACTCTATTTCACGAAACCAAACATAGCCTTGATCTCTTATTGATTACCATCAGCAACAGGAGTTAGTGGTTCCTTTGTTTAAACTGGATTATAAATGGTGGCTTCTAGTTGTTTGTGGCTGCCATTTTTCAGTTATAATTTTGTTGAATCACAAATAAAAAAACCTCTTGCTTTTATAAAGCAGTTGTGCATGCATTTAATAGAGATTTTTAAGGTTTATTTTATTGGTTGCTAACAAAGTGTCCATAAGAAGCTTAAATCCATGGTTGATATTAGCGCTTCAACCATTCTTCTTAAGCTGGCCTTACGTGGGAGGATTATGTGCTGCTAATTCATAGGGCAGGCACATTTCCAGAGGGAACCAAACCGCAAATAGGGCAAATTTAATTTTAGCTGTAATTTGGCGTAATGTACGTGATTTAGCGGTTTAGGGTCGAAAAGGAAATCAAATTCAAGAAGAGAATGGTTCATGTATTGCAAATGGAAGCGACAAATGCAGGTTGGCATGGCATTCAGGTTTAAAATGACAATGTTGGGGCAAAACTATGACTTTAAAACTTTCTCGTGGTTGCATACATTACATGGTGGTTGTTGGAAGTAAGGATGTAATAATGCAACTGTTTAATACGTTAAGCAGGTGCCAAACCATGTGGTTTCTGTCTTATCATTCTTCCGAATGAAGAACAATTCGTACTTAAAAAAAAAAAAAAAAAAGATAATGGAGCACCTTATGATCCTCACCGAATCTTCACGTGCGTTCAAAGCAAATACAAAATTTACAAACACATTTTCGCTTTTAAATTATGAGTTGAGAGAGGATGGTTTAAGCTAACTACAAGACAAATAAACATGTTTTGAACTTTTATAAAATTTATCAGAAGATTCATTTGATGAAATAACTCAAAAATTGTTCAGTAATTATTCCATATTCTTATTTCCAATAGGAAGGAGGGATAGCTTAGTACCAAATGCATATTTTCTATATAAGGAATAAAAGAAGAAGAAGAAGAAGAAGAAGAAGAGGACGAGGGATAGGTTTCTGCAGGCTTAGGGTTCGTGGCTTAACAAGTGGGTAATCCAAGAACCACTTTTAGATAGCGCATTGGGCTAAGCTAATCAGTAGTTGCACCCCTTGTTGGACCTTGGGCGACCCTCATATGGGCCAGAAGGAAAATTGTTTGTTGTTTGATCAAACAACAACTCAGTTTTTGAGGATATATGCTCATGTTCGGAAAGTGGCTGCTGCTGCTGCAATTTCCACTCGAATAATTATAATTATAAGTTTTAAATAGATAAATTTTGTAAAGATTTTTTGTAAAAGTTTAGGTTTTATTAAAAAATAATAATTTTTAAATATTTTTTAAAAATATTGTCTACCTTTTTTATAAAAGTCTTTATAGAATATGTCTATTTAAAATTTGCTTATTGATATTTATCATTTAAAAAAAATTTCTTATACAATTAAGAAAAGCAGTGTCGGTCTGCACTGATGTGCATTTGTCGGACTCGTCGACACTTCATATCTGGTAATATATATTTGGGCAGCTTATTTGTTGGATGTCTTTTACTAATTGGACCACATAAGATAAGCTCGATGTGGGGGCTAAATCACTTCACTGCCGACATATCTGCTCAACTGGCTTCCGGTTGTAACGACAATACTTTTCTCTTCATAATAATAATAGTTATCTATCTATTTAAAAGCCTTATTCCCTTCAGTCATATCTGATTCAATTCCCTTGTTGTCTCTTTCGATTTTTCTACATGAATCTATGAAATTGGGATAGTTTCGTTAGTGAAGTATCCTGAGGTGATACTTTATTATTATTTCTTATTTTATTATAAAAAATTCTTTTCATTAATTATTATTTATTATCATACCTTTCACATTTTATAAAAAATACCTTCTTACCTTATAAGGGGTATATGACGTGAGCAGTGATTGATTTATAGTAAAACTATTTTATTATTATTTTATTATTATTATTTTATTATTTAATATTATATTATTATTTTTTTACTATTATTAACAGAATATATGAGATCACCTCATTATCCAAATGCAACCTAAACATAATATTTTTTTTTCCTTCACAAATAGACTTCGTAGACATAAAGATCAGTTACAAATATTCGTTACAAGTCTTAAATAAAAAAGGGAAATATATACAGATTAGAGGTCATATGCTATTTTAGAAGTTATCCTTTTGAATTCTTATATAAATTTTGGAAGTTTTATTTTTTATTTTTAAATTCTCATGAGAGATGTTGGTTTTCTCGTCTGCAAATTAAATAATTTTCCTCTCAATTATCTATTTCTTTTTAGTTATGTCGTCTTTTTTAGGTTTCTTCGTTCTCAGTTTGGTTTAGTTTCATGGAAATGTTGATTTAATTTTGTGAAATCTTTTCATGACTTCTTTATACAAAATAGGGCCAAATTGTATATTACGATATATAAGCTAAAAAGAGTCAATAGGTTAACATAAAAGTTAAATACTACTCATCTTAGGGATGATTTCGCGGATTTTTTATTATTTTATTTATTATTATTATTATTATTATTAACTGAAGTGAAATACAAAAACCAAAAATATTTTCTATCTGAAAATATCAGTTACTCACATCATATTCTGTACAATTGAAGAAAACATCGGAAGCCCTTTCGAAGCTCTAATCTATCACTATTATACAGCATAGGCTTTCAATCTTCATTACCTTTGTGGAATAGCTTCAACTATAACTTGTTCCTTCAAAATCCCGATTTTCATAAAAAAAAAAAAGAACAAAAATAAATAAATCAAATTTGTAATTTATTCACCTTGGCCCAGAGAGCTCCATTGCTTGGACTAGTAGGGAAGAGTCATCAGTGAGATCAGAATATCTATCTGATGCAGACAACTCATGAGGTTTGCACTTGGTTGATTCAACTCTTTGAGAAGCTTCCCATCTTTCTGCAAGCCCATCACCTTCAAGCATTCTAACCACTTCCGACATTTTGGGTCTGTGCCCTGGGAGGTATTGGGTGCACAAGAGAGCCACTTGAACCATCTCCTCCAGCTCAATTCTGTCATAGTTGCTTTTAAGATCCCTATCCACAAGCATTTCAAGCTTCTTCTCCTGATGAATTTTCTTTACCTGCAATCATAACACAATGCTGCCACACATAAATGAACCATCCAAAACAAATATGCATTGGACTAGTTAGACAAGTAATAAATACTATAAGAGAGGAGCTTGGCAGAATTTTTGCTCACCCAATCGAGCATAACCCCTTTCTGGTTAGCTGCCTTGCCGAATTCTAGTGCTCTCTGCCCAGTTATTAATTCCAGGAGAAGGATCCCAAATCCGAAGACATCTGTTTTCTCCGAGGACTGGCCGGTGGAAAGATATTCCGGGGCTATATGCCCCACTGTGCCTCTCACTGCTGTGGTAACGTGTGAATCTTGGTGATCCAAAAGCTTTGCTAAGCCAAAATCTCCCACCACAGCCTCACAATAGTCATCAAGCAATATATTTGCAGCCTTCACATCCCTATGAATAATCTTCGGGTCACACTGCTCGTGAAGGTATAATAGTCCCCTGGCAGCTCCTAAGGCAATCCTCTTCCTAGTGCACCAGTCCAAGACTGGTTTTCCTGTGAAAGACCAATTCGAGACTAATTTAGAAAACAAGATGCATTTAGCATGACACATTGACAATCATGCTTGCTTGTGTTTTATCAAGTTTACCTCTGAGACGAGAAGCAACACTGCCATTGGACATGTATGGATAAACTAGAAGCCTTTCTGTAGGCGTCACACAAAACCCATATAACCTTAGGAGGTTTCGGTGTACTGCTAGACTAATCATTTCAACCTCAGTCTGGAATTGGATCTCTCCTCCGATGGCATTGCCATCTTTAAGCCTCTTGACAGCCACAATAGTCCCGTCTGGGAGAATTCCTTTGTACACATTTCCGAAACCACCTTTCCCAAGTATGCTTTTGCTGCTGAAGTTGCTCGTCGCAATTTGAAGTTCCCTGAAATGGAATCTCTTCAAGTTTCCAAGGGAGATCTCTTCGTGATGCCGGTCTGAGATTTCAAGTAACGCAGCCAATTATTATCGAGTACACAAACACGTCACATTAATCATATATGCTTTAGTTTATGTAGTGTTCTCATTCATCACCAACCTTTAACATCAAAGAATATCTGTTTGTGGTGCCTTTGCCTCCACCATAAAAGCAATCCAAATCCCAGAACCATGAGACAGAGGCATCCGAGGCTCAAGCCAAAGGCAAGGGCTACTTTGTGACGGTTAGGCCTGCCAGGAGGTAGAGTAGCTGAAGGAGCAAAGAGCTTGAGGTCAGAATCAACATGTCTCGTACACAAACAATGAAATTTCAAATTGGGGAAAGGGGAAACAGTTTTTAAGAAGATATTTCAGCCAAACCAAATATGTTCCATACTTTGTGAACTATTCAAGTTCATGGACATCGGCATGAGTGTTGTCCCATTGCAGTCTGGTTCAGAACCTGTTGGGCAAATCGAAGGGTTCCCAACAATGCTGCAACAATAAAATAAAAAAATTAATATCTAGTTCTATGTTTTTTCATACTGACGCAGGCGCAGAGAGAGAGAGAGAGAGAGAGAGAGAGAGAGAGAGAGAGAGATTTACTTGAATGTCTTAGCAGGAAATCTGGGTATAGGTCCACTTAGATTGTTGTAAGACAAGTCACTGAATGATAAACCTCCTTCAGATACTTATTCCAGTTATAAGAATCAAAGAAATGCATAGCGAAAGAAAAAGAGGTCAAGAGAATTACAGAAAGGCAAGCTGGGTCATGTTCCCCAATGACATAGGAAATGCTCCTGAGAGACTGTTATTGTTAAGTCTCCTACAGCCAATTCGAGTAAATTGTATCACATAGAGACCCGGGAAACTGATTTCATAGTTATTGTAAATAGCTTTCGAGCATCAAGTCTTAACTCAGAAAATCTTACATGTATTGGAGGCCTCTCAGGTTTCCTAGAGAGAGAGGAATTTCCCCACTGAAGTAGTTATTCGAAAGATCAAGCGTGCGTAGTTTTGAGAGCCTTCCAAGCTCTGCAGGGATTGGCCCTTTAATATTGTTGTTCTGTAAGAGCCTGCAAATCAGAGCGGAGCATAATATTTAAAACCAATTACATGCAAGAACTGATTCCGTTAAGGGATTTTAGTATCTTGTATTGGGAACTTACACACTCTGAAGATTTTTTAGGTTGCCTATACTTGAAGACAGAGTACCAGATAAATTCTGGCTAGGAGTACCCCTGCAAAAAGATCATTTCAAAATCTTTACAACATATTTTCGTTGTTTTTCTTATATGAAATGTCGGCTCATTTTTCATTGAGCAGAATGTTTAACATCATGCTTTTTCTTGATAACATTTCCTTTTCCTCCCTAGTGAAGCAGAATTGCAATATGACTTACAGGCCGATGACTAGACTCTCAGAAGAACAGGTGACCATAGTCCAGCTACATGGATCAACAGAGGAGTCATCCCAATTATCAAGAACACCATGGGGATCCTTTAAAGAAGCTTTTATTGCCATTAAAGCTTGCACTGGAAAGAAAACACCAGGATGAAATTCTCCATCCATACTTGAACATAAAGAACATCATTGTTGCAGATTTCAAAAGGAAGGAGGTACGAGATTTTGGAGTTACCTTCAAAGTTTACACCTTTGGGAGACAGTAATCCATTTACAGAAGCCCAAAAACAGAGAAAAACCAGAAAACGTAGATAAACTTCTCTTCTCATCATTGCCATTCAGTTGAAGTTCACTCTGACCAGAGGTCACAGATACTAAAGCCTGCTTATGGTGGGTGATGGAACTACTAGGAAGACTAGCCCTCGAAGTGGTCTTTTTGGTTTGAGGTAATATCCAGATCAGAACCCCACATCCTGCTTTCCATGCCAGAATCCCATTCACCGAAAATCTTATGTCAGACCCAAATTAAAAAACCGGTTTTTGGGTTGCATAAAAGGAACTAGCACGCTTGTCATTGAGTCGGGAGGTTGCAAAGAGAAGAATATATAATAGCCTTAATCCTAAGAGAACACATATAATCAAAGCTAGATGAGGAGAGAATAGGAAATTCCCCTAAAGATTTAATCATTCATTGCGTAAAAAGGGTGTGCTAGTTTTCTATTCACCCTGCTTCAATTTAAAGCAAAAAGCTCTTATGCCTGTTAGTGAATGAAAACTAGCGGAGTATTATACATACTAAATACGCGTTATCTCGATACGAAATTCATCACCAGTCAGTCATGAGTCATCTTGATGCCAAATTCTGTCAGTATATATCAGTAGATTTTTTTTCTCTATATATATATATGATTGGATTACTCGACACAAAATGGTCAGTGTATGCATGGGTTTGGGATGAATTTGCCTTACTTGGAACTGTAAGGAATCCAACATTCCTTGAGTTTGGCCACTCAGTAAAGTCCCGAATACAGTCCTTTTCTTTCTAAGGGACTGAGAATGTGAGAATCTCAAGGTACTGGGGCTCGAGATTGATGATGGATTTGGTCACCCACTATCTATGACCCATGAGGATCTTTGTTGGCTTTTTCCATTTCTTTTTCTTTCTTCCGTTAATTTTGAGTATAATTTATACACAAGTATACATTACATATTCATATCTTTTAGGCTGGTGAAACGTTGGTTGTGCTTTATAGATTCCCCAAACCACTATCAGCTAACAATCACACATGCTCTTGCTTTATATATACCTTAAGCAGACAGTCATTCTTCAGACACTATTCAAAAAAGAGTGAAACTTTAAAAAGCAAAAGCTGCCATTCCTCCTTTTTCTAGGACACACACACCCTCTCTCTCAATTATGGAAGTAAGTGATACTATTTCCAGCCGTTGCCAAGGCGCGTTTTAACATACTGCTGCCTTACTGATGATCCCCATAAGACAAGATTAAATGGGTTTAGTCCTTTGCATTTGCAGTTGCATAAACTTACCCCATTCATGTTTCCACCCAAGTCCCGGACGATGAACAGATCCAGACAAGTTCCTCTTTTTTTTTCCTGAGCAGATCCAGACAAGTCATTGGCAACAAATAGATAGACTCACTGATTTTGGATAGTTTAATATAATAATAGGATTAAACCCAGCACATTTTGACTGCTAAGCCTTTGCACGTCCTTCAGTTGCGCGTGGAGCTAACTTTCCTGGTGAGAGTAATTCAAGTTACTAAACACATGTATGCACAACGTATGTGGATGAAACAGCATGCTGGCAGGCCCGTGCCTTTGCAGATGGACGGGGACCTTCACCTAACGGGCAGGCCGAATGGTCATTGACTCATTTGAGATTTTTTATAGCATGATGATCTCTTCTGGCGTCATCCTATCTCATCATATGTCTTGAGGAAATTGGAACGGTTCACTCTAATTCCCAATCCTTTCTTAACCAACACAATAATATTAGACAAATATGTCGTTGTTAAACAACGAAATGAAATAAAAGCATGCATGGTTTCGAACATTGTAGGAGAAACGAGATGATAGCCAAAACCATTCATTCACACAACTAGTTCTATCGCTAAAATTGCATCCAGGCATCGGCTAGTTGATTAGAAAGAGATAAGGGAGGAAGGGCCCCCCTGCATCTTGATCGCCAATCAAACTCCATGCAGAGAAAGATAAATTGACCGAACTAAGAATAAAACAGGGTTATTTATCACACTGACAAAAATGTTCAAGGATTACGGGCCAATATTACTGATAACAGCTTGGCATTGTTGTCCCTTTCGTCATATATATCACCTCAACCAACCCCAAAAGGAGGATCTTCGTTAGTTAGATGTTCACTACTCACGACCATAAGCTTAGGTTTTGGATCAAATTGTCCAAGATAAAGTTTAACCCACCATTTGTCCGTATTGGATGCCTTTTCTTCCTTTTTGTCCTTGGAAACCAACAATTATATATAGGGCGACTGCATGCAAGAAGAACATGGCTATTGTGGCAAGTAGTTTTGCATTGGACCACACGGCTTCCTGTGATTAGTTTGGCTTGATTGTTCTATCTTGACAGTGGCTATTGTCTAGGGAATACTACGCCCATTTTATAATGAATTTAAGCTTCCATTTGAAGCATATATATATATATATATATATATATAATATGTAAATTATTGAAGTATATGATCGGAATATAGATGAGACATACTTGGGAGATTGTGAGTATGAGAAAATTATGCATACAAAATTCGTTAGAAAGGTCACATACAAGATCGTTTATGCGGCTATGCCTCACTGGAGTCTTGAGCATAATAATAAACCATCAACAAATGAAACAATTACTGGGTCCATGCAACAGACCTCAAAAGTCAAGAAAAAATAGGCCCCAGTAGAAAGTTGAAAGGAGTTGTTATTAGCATATTTTAACAAGCTGAAATGATAGGAGAGCACTAATTGAAATGATTATTCCTCGTGTTCTTATTCACTCATTGACAAGGTTGCAAAATGAATAATGATGTTAATTTGGCTTTAGTTCAATAGACAGGTGGTAACAGATATATATACTCTTAATGCTTAAATCAAAAGGCCACATGGAGAGAGAGAGAGAGAGAGAGAGAGTGCATTAAGTGCATGCAATTATATTTTAAGCTGTGGATTAGGACCTAAGAGGGAGTCAAACCAGTGGGATAGCCAGCCAAATGAGTAGGAAATAATGTTCTTTCTCAATAGTCGTTTAAGCTTTGAATGGAGGGACGAGCCATCACCTTCACTTTTAAGTACATGAGATCCACATGACACTTGCTTTGGCACTACACTAAAAATTAAGACTTTCGGACCTGCTCAGAAATAATAGGCCCCATCTTGTCCCCGTATCTCTGAACTCACTCTGAAAGTCTTCCCTCCACAAAATAATATATCTGCTATACGCAGAATACCGATATCTATCACCATACCCTCGGATCTTTTATCATCGTTTTTGGTTTTATGGGGCTCTTTTTAGTACACTAATTGAGAGTATCATATGCCTTGATTGTTTAATTGGTGATGTTAAAAGAGCTGGAAACATCTCGATGATATTTGTTCTATCTTCATAATGTTAGTGATATCATGACAGAGGAGCTTTCTGTGGGGGTAGGGATAATGGGCATCTTTTGTTCGCCCATAATTGGAGAACTTCTGGTCTTCTTTCAAAGTTTGAATTCGTACTCTGTCTAAAAGGTGATATCTAAATACATTTTTATGGAAGGAGCATTAAAATCCAAAAGGTTTGAATCAAATCCATTCATTGTGTTCTATGCATCATTCCATCTGCTTATTGGAATGACAAATACCACTATATATCAGAGTATTCCAGCATGCGGTTTCAAGTTTGCCACTGTATGTATATAAATATAGAATAATGTAGCATAATTGTACCAACCATATTGAGCAAAACAGACCAAAAGTGCTGTCTTTTTGAAACTGGAAGGTTAATCCCTCACATTTCACTGAATCGTGTAATAATATTGTAATAGTAATAGAGATAATCATGGAAAAACATGAATATTTTCTTCAACTGTGTTTGGTTATTAGGTACCATATAAAACATAACAAAGAAAATTAATTTCAACAAGAATGTAAGATACAAGAACATAAGAAGGGATGCCAGGTAACTATGTTACCAAAATGGGACATTCCCAGCCTATTTGGAGATGAATTGATAAGACTTTCAAACAAGATGGAGGAAAAGCTGATTAATTATTCCAGTAAAGAAAGGAAAAGGGAGAAAACCATTATTGGTGGTTTTAGTTGAAACATAATGTGACAAAGGCGGGTCATTGACAGGAAAGCAACAGCAATTGATCATATGTTCACACGTTGAAAGACAGTCATTGTACCAAGTTCTAACATGGCTTAGATAGAGGCTGTTTTAGGGAACATGGTGATCCATCTTCCTACTTTGCAGTGGATGATGTTTTAACATCACGAAAACGACCCAAACACTCATCACCTCACTTTTTAGCTGCATAATAATTTGACCCAGGGCCCCATTCTCTCCTCTTTTACATTCGCAAAACAATAATAGCTCTTTCTATTCTCTCACCTTGGCTTCTTTTTCTTTTTCTCCCCCCCTTTCTAGTTTCCATCAAGAAAATCTGCCTCCCAAAGAAAATGGATCTTCTCTAGAAAATTTTTGGCCCTGTATCAACAACGTGATGCAAGTGTGGTGGTCTATAGGGGATTTTTGGTGAATAATTCAAGATGTTTGTTACTTTTTTTTTTTCCTATTGAAATCAATGTTAGAACCTTCTTTCTCGGCATTCATATTAGCTAAAGGAACTAAAGAAGTTTGGCAAGAAGCTTGTTTTATAAAAATAAATAAATAAATAAAAATGCCAGCTTTGTGTCATTTAAAATCGCACTCCTTCCACTCCTCCACCCATATTATGTGTTTCATTAGCGTTGGGTTCAAGCAATGCTTTCGGATTGTCATAGCTAACTTGTCAGCAAACTTACCTTAAAGTTGAATATGATTTTAGATTTGAATTAGAAGTTAGTGTAAATCATGATGCATTACCCAATTCTATTTCACACAAAATACATAGTATTTCAGCTGGCATGTTTTTTAATAAGAGGATGATACTCCAATTTTATTATTTCAGTTGGCAATTTAAATCGAATTTTTCTTCCCATTTCTTCTAACAAGATATCCAGATTTTTTTTCCTGACTAATTCCTGAATATTTTTTTATGAATCCTCTTTTTTCCAGGGTGTACCGGAAATCGTGGGACTTTGGAGTGATCCCAAAATCATAGCTCTAATGATATGAGGAAACATAAGTCCAGGAAAAGATTCAAATTTTGGTAACTTTTTGGTCCCCTATGAGTTCAAACTGTTGTGACAAGAAGAAGATACGCAGTAAGCTGAGGAGAAACAGGCAACAGCTAGTATCATCGCAAGGTGATGCCACTTTCGTCACGCTCGCTGTCCTCTTAACCATATATCCCTCATGGTTTATTCAGCAGATGTCGCATAGAAAGAAAGCTCCAAAAAGAAGTTTCACATCCAATATTCTTAAGGAAAATGAATATACAGATATCATAAACGCGATGAAGAATGGGGGAAGCTGCCCATTCCATATTAATATATGGATTGTTTTGTCACGCTCATTGCGTTTTGCTCTATCGATAGGTCTTAGTCGATCTATTGGGCCGACAGATCAGCAATGCTGTCTTGGCCTGGAAAAAGCTGCTTTGTACATATCTTGTTTCATTGAAACGATGAATACAAAGAGCTAAGAGATAACATCTATATATTATTAAGCAAATGAAAGAATCTTTTCCAAGGGAATAATACAAGAAATATAAATCACGCCAAAGAGAGATATTGATGTATCAATTTTTTTAAGGTACGATTCAATGCTAAACACCAAAATAAAGTTAGGAAGTAAGGCTGAAAATTGCATCCTCTGCTGTAGGAAAGTAACAAAAATAACGTGCTATCCTTGGATAAGTGCACGGAGTAAGAACTAAGAGGTGGATCTGATAAACCCCCTCTTTTTTTTAACTTTTTTTTGATAAGTTGATAAACCACCTCTTCTTATGGGATTCTTTTGAAGTTGAGATAGACTCGTGTGTGTGTGTGTGTGTGTGTCTCTCTCTCTCTCTCTCTCTAATTTTCCCTTCTAATTTCCTCCTTTACATATAATCGTAGTTCCCTAAAAAATGTCATTAACTCAATTTTAAAGTTCACTAACATGAATCTTATAACTTTAAAATCACAATGAGCGCGTTTGTGGATTCACATTCAAGTTCTTTATGACATTCGACATTTTTGCACTCTATAAACCCGTTTTGCGAGATGTGATGATGATTGTCCAAGTCTATGATTTGAGCTAAAGTGGCCAGCCCTGTGACAAGTTCAGTTAAACCATTTTGAAAGTGGATGACCAGAAATAAAAAATAAAAAGTGAATGACAAAGGATCAAAATATGAAATAAGTCATTAAATTGTTTTTCAACTGAGGACCTAAGACTCCCATCAGAAAAAATATAGGGCACATCTATTTTGATTTGCTCTTCCATTTAAATTATTTCTTGAGACATACCTTTTCATGTCAATCAATTCTTCAGAGGGCCAACGGGCGTAGATAAAATGAATTTACAAGTAGAAGAATCGATACGTGAGGACTGATGAGCTTGACAAATCAACTACCAACCAACATTCGGAAGAATGATAAGACAGAAACCACATGGTTTGGCACCTGCTTAACGTATTAAACAGTTGCATTATTACATCCTTACTTCCAACAACCACCATGTAATGTTTGCAACCACGAGAAAGTTTTAAAGTCATAGTTTCTTTAGAATGAAGAAAGGCCCATTCAATATGCAGACCACGCATGTACAGATACAGAATTAAAGCTACTTCTCTTTTTTTTCTGGTCCCCCAACATTGTCATTTCAAACCCGAATGCGATGCGAACCTGCATTTGTCGCTTCCATTCGCAATATACATGAACCATTCTCTTCTTGAATTTCATTTCCTCTTCGACCCTGAAGTCTGAACTGCTAAATCACGCACATTACGCCAAATCACATCTAAAATTAAATTTTCCCTATTTGCGGTTTGGTTCCCCTTGGAAATGTGCCCTATGAATTAGCAGCACATAATCCACCCACATAAGGCCAGATTAAGAAGAATGGTTGAAGCGCTAATATTAACCATGGATTTAAGCTTCTTATGGACACTTTGTTAGCAACCAATAAAATATACCTTAAAAATCTCTATTAAATGCATGCACAACTGCTTTATGAAGCAACAGGTTTTCTCATTTGTGATTCAACAACATTATAACTGAAAAATGTCAGCCACAAACAACTAGAAGCCACCATTTGTAATCCAGTTTAAACAAAGAAACCACTAACTCCTGTTGCTGATGGTAATCAATAAGAGATCAAGGCTATGTTCGATTTCGTGAAATAGAGTCTAGAATGGAATAGCTATTTCATGAAATAGGGTCCTGGGAAAACGAGGAGCATTTATTCCTTTAGAAGTGATAGGAAAAGTTACTCCTTGAGCATTGGAGTAACATATTTTTATAAGATCTCCAATTTGTTCAAAACTTTATTTTTTTATTTTTTGAAAAAATGGGTCCCGGGTGGCTGCCACCCACAAACCACGGATCAACCTGGAATGGCATTCTAACTTATTTTCATCATGGAAACAGATGGGGCCAAAACATTTTGTTTTAGGCACTGGGTGTCCGGGAATAGCGTCCCAACTAATCCTGGGGGTGCATGGGCTCTTAGGAAGAAATTTTCTGCAAATGCACATAAAGTAATTTAAGAGAAAAATATCTCAATTCAATAGCCCCTAGAGATTATTTTCACCTAGTGGGATTTGAAGCTCGGACGTTGGAGGAAGAATACCACCAAGACCATGCATTTACCACTTGAGCCAACCCCTAGGGGTTGATGGGGCCAAAACATATAAAGATCGGTATAGTCGCTCATCCAACGGCGGACCAACGTTATGGCTAAGGGCCCCCCCAAAATTTTTTAAAAATTCAAAATATACCCTTTATTTTACTTATAATTTTATAAATATAGTAAATGACCCCCCTAAAAATTTACTATCCTCATATATGTTCTCTAAAATTTCAATATATCTAGAAATGTCTTTCTACAATTTTTTCATATAGTCTTGAAATTTTGTATAATTTCTATATATTATTTATTTTTAAGGATGTAGCCTCACCAAAATTAAATTAAAACTAAGTTTAGAAAAAATAATAAACTTATTAATATGGATCTCAATTTTTTTTATTGACTTCTTAATATGGAATCCAAAGTAAAAATACAAAAAAAAATCATTTAAGGTTGATGATTTACATGAAAAATGGTTGAGAGGTTTTATCCTCTAGACTTCATTGAGTAAAAAAAAATTATTTAAGGTCTCAATTATAGCATTATATGCTTAATGTGACACAAAAATATTTAGATTTTGTATGAAACTTGATTAACTAGCTTACATACCAGAATGAAAGATGACATTCTAAAAGATCACTTAATAGTTTCTATGAAGAAAATAAATTCTAAATATTTCATTACAAAAATAATAATAGATTAATATTATTCTATGAAACATTATCGTTAGAAATTTGAAACATATATTAAGTTTTATTTTTTAGAATTTTATTTCTATGTATATATAGCAAATTATTGAGATCTAATTTTATATATAGTTATATTTTTATAATTTTATAATAAACTCTTCCCTTAATATACTGACTGCATTAACTCCTTGAGCAAAGGGGGATTTGGGTGCCGCCTCTTTTGTACTAGTTACAAATGCAAAGCTAGTTCCATTCAATCGATATTTCAAGAGGCCTAATTGAAACTTCAGATACTAGCACATCACATTCCCCAGGTCACTAAGGAAAACTAGTTCTGTTAAATCTCCTCAATAATCTCCTCATTTGCCAAGCACTTGAGTTGTCATAGTAAGCACAATATTGTATCCATGACACAAATACCACAAAGAGTGAAACCTTGGTAAATCAAACATCATGCATTATATTTTTATTTTTATCGGCAAAACACCATGAATATTGACCGCTAAAATGCTTATCAATAATTTCTGATTAGAAGAGAAAATAAATATGCATACCAAAATTTCTTGAAGAGATACCATGCTACATTATCCTCACATGATAAAATCACAAAATACAGCCCAACAATGCCTAAGCAGCCACATTAGCCATAGACGCACCTTTTCTGGGCTGAGAGGAACGGAAGAGATTCAAGACATCTGCATGGTTGAGAATGTAACCTGGGCATTTGGAAAGGAAATTTTCAGCTTCGGTATGCCAGCCTTGAAGAAGGCTTCAAACCTGATGTTCCCGGGTACCTCTTTGAAGTCATTTGCTTCAGAAAGACAATCGCATCATCACCAGTTCATGACTTTGATACAAACTTGATAAATGGATCCACATAAGGCAGAAACCCTTGATTTTTCATCAAACCCAAAAGATTTAAAGCATCTTTAAACCCACCCTGAACCAGCAACTTGCTTACCAACTCTATGCCAAGGTTTTAACCATTTTACACTGACCAGATCAACCAGATGCTTGCATGCGTCTATTGCCCTATTCTTTTGGCAATACGAATTTACCAAAATGTTAAATGCCTAACCAGAAGAAGAGACTCCCTCTTTTTCAGCCGTACTTTGGAAACAATCATAAGTCTTATCAAGGTCGCCAGTTACTCAGTGTCCCTCTATGAAAGAAGCCCATGTCCTGATCTAGATTGGACCCAGATTTTCCCAAATTCTCCATAAGCTCACTTGCCTCTTCCTTTACAGTGCCCTAGGAGGAAGATGCTTGCATCTTAGGAGGTAGCAAACCTTTTTCTCCATCACCTCATTACTGAACTGGCAATGGCCATTATTTGCAGCACCTTCAGTAAGAAAGCAATCCAAGAGGCAACTTTAAGAATACCAAAATGAGGTTGATATCACAGCTGAATTGGATGGTGTTCCATATCAACTTGGAGAATACTAAAATCACGTTTTGCCTAGCTTTGCCTGCAACGTTAAAGAATAAGGGGTTGCTTCCTTGACTAAAGAGCTCAAACTGATGGCAAAGAGAGTCAGCCTAAGATGTTTCTGTGATGATGAAGAAATTACAGTTGAAATTTGGAAATAAACTCCAGTACGTGTCTGCCATCAAGAGATGAGGAAGAATAGAAAAGCTGGATGGCAAGTGAATTTGCATTCCCCAAAATGATAACCTTCATCATATTAGGTTCTCCACAATGATGCTTGGCTGGCAAACATTATAGAGACCAGTTATCAGGGTGTCCAGTCAACAGATATTACAACAGGCTGGAACCAGGAGAGGTTTCTGTTACCATCTTTTCTGGGATGAAAAAAAGTTGTGTTCAATGCATAAACACCTCCAAGGTTCCTTCAGAAAGCTAAACTCATCTGCCGCATTTCTTTAATAATATTTTTAGACATTAACCCTCTCTCAACCACATGATCCCAAAAGAGAGGTAAGATACCGTTGTCACCAGCACTAGAAGCATTAAAAGATTTATAGATCTTAAGTGTTATCATCAACCTCCTTTCAGCCATTTCGTCCAACATTTTGGAAGCTACGTTTGCCTTCCCAGCTTTCAAGCAAGCATATGCCAGACTAGTGTATACAACACTGTCTCCCAATATACCCTTCCCCTGCATAAGAACAAATATTTTTTCAGCACAGTCAACCCTTTCTCTCCTGCATAACCTTCTTATCAGTGCCCTGTACACTGAGACATCAACACACAGACCTCTTTTCACCAGCTCATCCAGGAGTCTTATCACTGCATCTTCATTCTCTTGGTTGCAATAACTGTCTACAATCCAAGAGTAGGTGCAGTAACTTGGAGAAAACCCTGCATCAAGCATGCAAAACAAGAGCTCTTTAGCACTGTTCATCTCCTGCAATTTGCAAAATCCATGGATCAACGCTTTGTAAGTAAACTGGTCCAGTTTTAGTCCACCCTCCAACATCTTGTCCTTCACTTTCAATGCAGACCTCATATCTCCTATCTTGCAGTAAGCATTGATCAGTGTGTTACATGTAACAGTGTCCGGTTCAACTTTTCTCTCACTCATCTCATTCAAGAGCTTATTTGCATCCCTTATCCTGCTATCCTCACACAACTTGCGGAGAAATGTATTATATGTAACAACTCCAGGGTACAACCCCGTAGCCTCCATCACCTTGCGCAATCTTAAAGCTTCTTCAAGGTCATTTACTCTGAGATACCCATCAATTAATGTAGTGTATGTCACATTATTAGGATTAGCATCTTTAATGTCATGGAAAAGCCTTACAGCCTCTCTCATTCTACCTTCCCTAGCCAACCCATAAATAAGGGAATTAAAAGTTACAATATCAGGACTCACTCCTCCTCTTTCCATTCTATCCTGTACAGCCAAAGCCTCATAGTGCATACTCCTCTTGCAATATAAAGAGATCAATGTATTATAGGTATAAATGTCAGGAAAAACACACTTCAATTCCATCTCACTCAACAAATTTTCTGCATTCTCCACATCCCCAGACTTGCAACAAGCATGAATTAACACATTGTAAATGTGTATATTGGGAACAACCCCCATCCGAAGCATCTTCTTATAAACTTTCCAAACCATATCAGTCATCCTATCCTTAACCAAACAGTTCAAAAGCACAGTACAAGCATGCAAATGAGGCTGAAACCTATGTGCCCTCATGTGCTCAAAAACTTGTATTGCATCCTGGGTCATCTTCGACCTGCCGTAAGATATCACAAGCCAGCTCAAAACCTGCGAATTCGCATCCAGGTCATTGTAATCTCTCACTAGAGCATTCAAAACTGATGGAGACGACAGAAAATCCTTATGCGCAATTTTCTCAAGCAAGTCTTGTGCGGTTTTGAAGTGCTTGTGCTTAGTGAGGATGTGAATCATAGTCCATGAACATTGCAAAGAGTGCTTATAGTCGGGAACCGATTCAACCCACTTGAAAAATGCCCAAGAAAGAGGGGCAGGATCATTACTATAAAGGGAGAGCTGCAGGAGTACCTGGTGGGTGGCGGTTGAAGTGAGAGTGGAACTAATCTTGGGTTTTAAGAGGTTATTCCAATAACCCTTGACTACAATTGCGCATATTGCTTGAACCAACTGGGTCTCGTTAGTTAAACAAACTATGGCTGCCATATGGTTGTAGTACGATGTTGTGGCCGGCTGTCTGCGTCTCGGATTCAAATCTTGATTTGATCTGAGCAAATATGAATGAAATTGTGCTTAAAATAAGAATTTAAACTCTCATAGATTTCAAGAATTTTGAAAACAATAATGAAATTGTGTCAAACCCGGGGCGGTACCCAGAATAATCTGAATTTTTGAAACCTGGAAATCCAGGTACCCGGGCTGTACTCGGATTTTGTAATTTTTATTTTTTAAAAAAAATTGTATATTTTATTAAAATTTAATGGCGTAACTTATTGAATCTTGTCCCGCATAAAACTGGGAACTTCAAAGATTTGACAAACCTGTGAAATTCACGTTGTATCAGTCCAACGAATTGAACTCTACTGCTAGTGTATTATCCAGCATATTCAAGCACAACTGAATAGATTTGGCAAACCTTGTATTTTTCTTTTGCCTCCTCCCTCCAGGCAACCAAACAGACCCAAATCAAAATAAAATGCAGAGAACAAAACAAGCTAGAATCAAAACGGACATAGAACATCTACCAATCCGACAGACTCTTCCAACAGAGAGAGAGAGAGAGCGTGAAGCGGAGAGAAACTAACCTTTGGGTTTGAAGTCGACGACGGAGAGGCTGTACGTACGACTGGCGGAGCGACACAGAGTGATGAAGACGAGGGCCATGAGGCAACGGAGCTTCGATCGGCAGAGGAAGAGTGGCTAGGAGCCAAGGGTTTCGGGGAGAAAGAGAGAGAGAGAACGATCGCCGGAGGGGTGGGTTATCGGAAAATTTAGGAAATATAAAGCCCACAATCAGAGCATAAAACTAATGCTTTCTCTGATAGTAAATCGAATCTTAGTAGGTTTGAAGTTCTCTAGTCTATACAAACCCAAACCGGGGGTGGAAGAAAATTTGACAATTAAGTGTGTGTTTTTTTTTTCTGCACAATTTCAAATAGATGTTCAGGGCGGTGTGATCCAGCAAAGATGTAGATATAAAACCCATTTGCCCACAGACATCTTTTATCCTGTTCTTGATTAAAAATTTAAAGGGATGAGAATGGGGGACGAGGATTCACAGCCCTGGCTCGCTCAAGCCTATCCTGCAATTCAATAGTGCAATCGATATCCTCCACCACAAGAATCTATCGGTTAGCCATCGAGATCAGCAAATAATTTTTGAGCTCAGAATTACGTTTCGGTTTTACGTCGGTTTCCGAGGCTAGGGTTTCAAATGAAATCCTCCCTCCCACTCGGTTTCGGTGTTTTGTTTTGTTTTTTTGTTTTTTTTTTTCCAAATAACTATGCAACGTGGTGGCATACACATAAGTGATTAATTTTTTAAAACGACGTGGTTTTGTTATTAAAATTAATTTTTTAAATAAAGCCCGGATACCGAATTTTAAACTCGGTACTTGGATCCTATACCCGTAACCGGACTGGGTACGGGCGAGTGTGGTGATCACTGAAAGAGGTTTTCCTTCTGGCCCATCTGAGGGTCGCCAAAGGTCCAACAAGGGATGCAACTTCTAATTAGTTTAGCCCAATGCGTTATCTTAAAGGGTTTCTTGGATTACCCACTTGTTAAGCCATGAAGCCGTAGGCCTGCATAAACCTATCCATCGTCCTCTTTATTTTATTTTTTTTATCCGTTATATAGAAAATTTGCATTTGGTACACAACATACATATATATAGCAACGTATCAATAATGGCAACAAGGATATAATAACCTCAAGTCAATGTCTGCTGGTGACTAATTTGCATTTCCACTGCCAAGTACTCCTGCCAATTATTTGTCTGTATATGCTTATCTCCTGATGATCAGCCTCATGATCTCCAGACTCCAACGACAATTAATGAGTATTGCGAGTATAAACACCCACAAAAAATGGGTTCTCATGCGTATATCATTGCTCTCTCACGCCAAAACCGGGATGTGAATCATGTATTTCTTGCTGTGTTAATTGCTTATTATTGAAGGTTTGCACTGAATCGTGTTTTTAGGTCCAGGGGGGAATTTTTTCCTTTTATAATAATTTTAAGGAATTAATTTGAATCATAATTAAGTAGCTAGCTAGCTATCTAGTCATTTTTACATATATATATATATATATATATATATAAAATATAAAGTACGTCTCATGAATTAATACAACTTCATGCATGCACTTTTTATTGAGTTGTTATAAATGATCATATCAAAATTAATTTCTAATCATAATTAATTATATATAATATAAGTACTCGTGCCATCGATCCGCAACGAAATCATGACCCCGTGAGTGAACGAATTTGACGTACAAAAACCCTACCAAATTAGCTAGGGTCTACTAGCTAGTACGTAAATGAATTCATATATAATTCCCCTTTCAAATGATCTATTAATTCAGGGAAAAGCGATAAGATCAGTGAGAGAGTAGCTTTGGTTTGAATGATGGAAGTTGCCGATGATGTTGATGTCGTTGTACAGATGTTAAAAGGGTTTGTATTACTGACAAGGGACAAGGATGGCTTTGATAGGGCCCGGCAAGCATATATGGCATGGCATGGCACATCGATATCTCATATAGCATTAGTTAATAGACACAATTCTCTTATTTTATTTCATTTCAATTATTATATAAAGATATTAAAAATAATTTAATTTTTTTAAATTTATAATTAAAATAATATTAAAAATATATTATAATAATATTTTATTTAATTACTATTTAAAACATTTTATTTTATCTGAATAATCTACCCATTCTCAACATAAGTGTCAATAATCTTTCTTGGAAAGAGCCGGCCCCATACGAGACGGAGTCGGTAAGCAGCTAGCATGCAGCTAGCTACCTCCCTCCCTAGCTATGTACGTGGTGATCATCACCAACTTGTGGTGGAGCTGCATCCTAATCTTCTCACTTCTCACGTGGCGCTTTTCTACTGGCTATAAGAATTTCCAAACAATATGCATGGGGTTGTCTGAGTCAGCTCTTTCTATATTTTGGTTGAATTGTGGACTGATTATTTCCACGTGAGCAGGGGGGTGTTGTAGCTAGCAATACATGTCAGCATAGATGGGATTAATTGGATAGAATGTCTTGTTGTTTGTGGCTGGGCAACGAAGTCAGTTTTGTTTGGCTGGAAATAATTTTAATCATCTGCATTACCCTTACATCCGTGGGTGGAAGAAACGTGGTTTACACTTACACCACATATATGTATACTTTTGTCATCTTCTGATCGCATGAATGCATCACCCTCTCGTGTTAATGCATGATAACGATCGATGGCTTCCCTTATTTTATATATTCAACTCCCTAAACCTCAATTTACAGTACTGTATGAGTAGGTAATATAGATGCTTTTGCATTAATTATCTCTTCTCGATATTGAGAAGGATGTTTTCGGTCCAAAATTACGATTGATTTTCGGTTGTAGGATGAGATTTAAATACGATGTAAGGGGGTCCACTCTACTATTTGGAACCCGCTAGAACACAGTCAAATGCGTGTGTGTTTTTTTTTATTTTAATGTAAGTATATACGAGGTAGGATAATACGATCTACTGACATGAGAATGTTGGTAAGAGTTGATGCTTTTAGTTCTACTTTCCTCTTCTATCACGGGCGCCGTATTATATCACGGGAAGGGAAAGAACATGAACTCGACCCTAACTCTGATCCATCTGTCTGCAGGCAGCCCAAACCTGACACAACACCACGTGAGAGACAGAAGTAGGAGGGGCCCGCAGGGCAAGGCTCCCATTCGTTTTTTGTTAATTATTTAAATATATATATATATATATATAACTGAAAAAAACTTTTATACCTATTTAATGTATATATAATTGAAAACAAATTTAGTACAATAATAATAATTAAAAATTTTGATAAAATTTTTTTTTCATCAATTATTATTTATTATCTCACACTCTATATTATAAAAAATATTTTTATATTTTATAAAAAACACATTTATATCTTATGAAAAAATTACAAATATGAGGTATAAAAATAAATAATAATTGATAGATAGCATTTTTCCATCTTTATATATTGTTAAAAAATTCAGCATGTTTATCCTACAGTATATTTATTTTTATAAATTATGTCTAGAAAAAAAAATCAATTTAATGTATAGAATAAGATATATATTTTTTGTTTTTTAAAATTCCCAAAATGAATCTCTATCCTTTTGAATTATGTTGTTCGATTTGTTTTAATTGTTACTTAATACAATTGGATTTAAATATCTTGATGTCGGCTGATTTCATATGCGTTTCTTAAATTATTGGGTTTGATTGGGTTATAACATTATGCATATATGTATTTTATGCTATCTTTACTAAAATACGAATATATGTCATTTACGTTAAGAAGAATTTTAAAGAAAACCTAAATAATAGTTTTATCTAAAAAATAAAACATTTTTACGCCCCAAAAAAAAAGAGGTTATAATCTTCTACTCTTTTATTTTTGTACTCTATATGGATAATGGATTGAACGCTTTCAACATGTCCTCAGTGTATGACAAGTGTAGATGCCAAATCTTTAGCAATATTGTCCCCATTTCCACCATTAGGACAGCATTCCAAAGTGCAAAGTTCGACTAACTTGAGATTTTAACTAAAGTTAAAATTATTAAAGAGGTCAATTTATATTGAATTTTTTATTTAAAAGTTAAAATAATAATATAATATTAAATATTTTAATAATAATTTTTTATATATTTTTTACACTATATATATTAATTCATAATTTAATTTTTTTATTTAAAATTATTATTTTCTAACTATTTCTTTCAACCTAATTATCTAATAGTAGTCATTGAAAATATTGTTAGAGTAAAATATTATTATAAAGATAAATAGTGACTGTTTAAATTTAAAATATATATATAAAAATTTATTATAGTTCAAAAGTAAAACCTTGTCTTTAAAAAAAAAAAAAAAAACCCTTAAAATTTTAACTAATCCGATACAGATCACTTCCGAGTTTCGTAGCCAAAATCTGGCTAGGGACCGGTTGCCAGGGCTCTTAGGTCCACTGTCATTCTTGAGTACTTTATTTATTTAAATATTGCTGCGTATAAGTCATTTTCAAATGAATCTAATAATTCTCGAAAGAGCTGCATGAAATTTGTATGCCATAAATTTATATAAATTGTTTTTCTATTTATTTTATTTTTTATAAGAAATTGAATATGAAAAGTGTTTCCTAATACGTTTATTTTATTGTATTTATGTGATCTGATTTACTATTTTTTATTTTTTAAATAAGAATCAATCTAAAAATTCGGTATAATACTGCATAATCAAGATAATAAAATAAAACTAAAATAAAAATATAGAGCAATGTTTTTAAATTTTTTTGTTATGCTCCATCAACACGTGGAATGCAATGCACTGTTAAAGTATTATATGTCATCAATCAAAACTTAAAATAAAAGTTTAAATTACAATAATATTTATTAAACATAACTTTATAATGAGTTCAGTTATTTTTTAATAAAAAACAGAGGTACAGTCGGATTATCAGGACGCAGGCGCTTTCGTCTTGTGATCTCACAAGCCACTGCCATTGCCAAAGTTGTGGGACCCACACGAACCTCTGACTCTGCTATGGGCCCACTTAAAGCAAACCCAACCACATAGATAACGTAACAACTTTTTCTTACCACCAATTTTATGCCACGTGTCGATCCCTTGATTCTCTCCTCCCTCCCACTTGGTCCTCCCCTTTGCCTACAGTAACACACCCACTTCATTCACTGTGTTCACACTTCACAGTTCACTCACAAATACTCAAAAGCTCAGAGCAAGAGAGAGAGAGAAGATAGAGAGAGATATGATGAAGGAGGAGAGTAGTAATGGTGGTGATGCCGGCGGTGGCAATAACTGGGCACGTGTATGCGACACGTGCAGGTCGGCGGCTTGCACAGTGTATTGCCGGGCCGACTCGGCCTACCTGTGCACCGGGTGCGACGCCCGCATCCACGCCGCGAATCTCGTTGCGTCCCGCCACGAGCGTGTGTGGGTCTGCGAGGCGTGCGAGCGCGCCCCGGCGGCTTTCATATGCAAAGCCGATGCCGCGTCTCTCTGCACCGCCTGCGACGCCGACATCCACTCCGCGAACCCACTCGCAAGCCGCCACCACCGCGTCCCAATTCTCCCCATCTCCGGGTGCTTACCCGGCCCACCTGCTGCTGACCCCGTAGACGGGTTTTTAGCCCATGATGATGGGGACGAGACCATTGACGAAGAGGATGAAGATGAGGCAGCATCGTGGTTGTTGCTCAATCCAGCGAAGAATAACTACAATCAGAACAATGGGTTCTTGTTTGGTGGAGAAGTTGATGAGTATGTGGACTTTGTGGAGTACAACTCGTGTGCTGATCAGAATCAGTTCGAAGATCAGTATAACTACCACCAGCAACAACATTACACTGTTCCCCAGAAGAGTTATGGGGGTGACAGTGTTGTGCCCGTTCAGAATGGTGATGCGAAGGCTCAGCTGCATCACCAGCCGCAACAACAGGATTTTCAGTTGGGACTGGATTTTGAGTCCTCAAAATCTACATACAGTTACCATGGTTCCATTAGCCACAGTGTAAGGTTCTCCTTGCCACGTATATAAGTCGGTGCAAACTTTTTTTGTTCTGCAGCTTCTGAATTTCCATGAAGTCTGATCATTTTAGGTCCATTAATTGAATATATAAATTTGGTTCTAACAAATCTGTGTATGACAACATGCTCCTGTTACCATTCTTATACAGCTTTAGAGTCATGGTTTCATATCCAACTTTTCTAAGTCATTTTTTCGAATTCTTGTCATTTTTAACATTTGAAGATCTATGACCAACTCCAATTACATCAAGTTCTCCTCTTCATGAACAAAGTTTTCGTACGTTTTCTAATATAATATGAGGTTATTTGAATTACTGGTTAAGGACTAGTTTTCTTTCATGTCGACTTGCTGAGCTAGAGGGTAGTATACGAATGGATATGTGCCCTGCTTCTACAAGTTCAAATCTTAGAGGAATCTTTTCAGATTTTCTCTTTATTGGCTCTTTTGCTCTTTTCTTTACATTTATCCTTTAAAGGATGGAATCTGGTAGCATAAACGTTTCAGTACTTTTTGTTCTCTTTCCCTTTTGTTCCAAGTCATAAAGTTGGGTGGGAGCTTAGTTTATATGTCGAATTTGACGAGTAAATTGCAGTCAAAATTCTTCTTGACTCACTTACGAATGACTTAAACAGTTAAACTCTAACAGACGTTTCAAAGTTATTCTCTCACTTTATCACCCCATGCTAACTGGTAATTCTGTGATTATGTAAACAGGTCTCTGTTTCATCTATGGATGTTGGCGTTGTACCAGAATCAACGATGATCGATATCTCAATCTCACACCCAAGAACTCCCAAAGGGACAATTGACCTTTTCTCTGGACCTCCTCTCCAGATGCCACACCAACTTACCCCACTGGACAGGGAAGCAAGGGTCCTAAGATACAGAGAGAAAAAAAAGACAAGGAAGTTTGAGAAAACAATCCGGTATGCTTCTAGGAAGGCATATGCAGAGACCAGACCCCGGATCAAGGGCCGTTTTGCTAAGAGGACGGATGTAGAAGTTGAAGTGGACCAGATGTTCTCCACCACACTAATGGCAGAAACTGGATATGGCATTGTGCCATCATTCTGAGACTAGTGAGAGAAGAAGAAAAAGAAAAAGAAAACCTCTTCAGATGAGATTGTACCGCTTATTTACTAAAGCTCTAGTACTGATATGTATTTTCCTAATCTAATTGGTCTAAGTTAATGAAGATACATGATAAGTCATTTTGTATACTTCTTCTCCTCATGCCACTGTCTTGTAAATGCATGTAAATTTCTCATTTCACAATGAATTCCTTGCAGTTACGAGTCCCCCTTTAATTTCTTTCTTATCATTTATTGGACTTCATATTTGTACTTTGAGGGAAGAAGGAAGCATAATCCTAAGAGATAACTATAAGAAAACGGGTTTATACAAATTTCATTCACATGCTTGAATGTAACTAATGCTTTATGTAAGGATTCCCCCCCCCCCCCCCCACATTAGTTCTGTACATGACTTGTGAGAGAGATGGTACAGCAAAGGATGAGACTCGTCGGGACTCGTTGGTCTAAGATTTTTCAGATAGTGTCTAGTCATCAAGTGTCTGTCCACACAGAAAGCGTGACATAAGGACGATTGTTGATCTACTGACAAAAAAAACATGAAGGACTAGGGAAAAAACAGACTATGAGGAGAAGGTTGAAGAACCATGCTGCACTTAATGGTTTTGCCGCCCAGCCGACGCATCACATTAATGGAGCTGTTGCAAGGCCATGCCGGATGTAAAGGTTTTGATAAAATGAACAGTACAATGATTCCGGACCTCATAGTAACAGGCATGATCTGCTCTTCGAACTATTAGTATAAATAGCTGATCCTAGGTACAAGAAAACTCTCTCCGATCTATAGACTTTCTTACTTATTTACTACACTTCAAGAACACTTACTCACTTTAGCATCGTAGGCTCTCCGGCCCCTAAGCTACCCTCTCAAAGTCAGATAAATTATTCTCTCTACAAGGCCCGACGTGAAAATCTGAATTATTAGAGCCTGGTTCAAGAGTGTGCGAAACACGACATCAACACTCTCTATAGCTGCTTGTATGCTACTTTGTTTATTCAAGCTTTGAAAAGCTTTTTGGCTTTCAATGGGCCCCTGACACTTCTACACTTGGCCTTTTTTTCAAGGCTACATAGCCATCTGTGTGCTATCAATTGGCTCCAGCTATTTTGGTGCACTGGTGGCCGAAGATTCCTGATCTATGATAGGTTATGGTGGAAATCATAGTCTCATAAAAAACAGAAAGAACCAAATGGAGGTAGAAATTGTCAAGAATTTTCAGCTGTTAGAAAGTTGATGGATTAGGAAAGGGTACTAATCATAGTGAGCGAATCATGGAACATAATCATATATTGCTTAAAAAATAAGAAAAATAAAAGTTCAAATCTCAGCTTTAAACAACTGATCCATATCAGCTACACAAGTGGGATAACCAAAAATTAAATACTAGGTCAAAGACAAAAAGTATGTTTGGTACTATGTCTACAAGGTAAATTAGGTTTACGTAGATTGTCTCATCAGCCTCTATAAGAACATCCTGCATGCCTGCTGTGAAATTCTGATTAAGATTCTTCGATCATGCGATGCCATGCAGTGAACTGACCCAACTTTTTAAGTGAACTTTGTCATCATTCGAAGGACACGATACCATTATAATTAATACACAATAATCTTCTTTTCATTGGCGCAAGGGAATTATCCACTCCAATTTCTTTATTTTCTAGTTGGACTTGGGAATCATCATGTCTTAGACTCTAAAATTGACACGAGTTTTTCAAAATACTTGTTCTTCTTTGCAGTTGCCTTGCCTAATAGCTAGGTAGGATAGAATATTAGATGGGAAGCAAAGGTGTCATATGATAATATATATAATATATAGAAAGCCATTGCTCTTGTGCTGAGCCTTTGAGCAAAATATACATTAATCTTTCTTGAAGACGGGCTAATTCATATATACTCATCTCCGTAATGCAAGCTTCATCCAGCAGATCAATGATCGCCTGCTCTTTTACCCAGCGCGCGCGCGCGCACAGAGAGAGAGAGAGATAGAGACCCTCCTCTTGGTCTTAGAGAACATATTCCATATGATAAATCAAAAGCTCTTAGGAAACGAGATCGCATTTTCGCAATCAAGCGAGCAAACCCGTGATGAAAGGAGAGGAAAGTTAAAGCCCACAAAGGATTAAAGACGGGGAGTTCGTGGAGATTATCAGTTCGTGGCTCAAACACTTCACTCCTGTTGCATGCATATTCACGTCAACAAAATCCAGCGGAGCATGTTCACTTTACACCTCACTGATCGTAGGAATGTCCATTGTGCAAAATCATTTGTCAGGTACAAGTATCGGTTCTCTTTCTCCACTCAGGAAGCATCGAGACTGAGATTCTCATTTATTGAATGTGAAATTATGCCACCAGTTTTTGGATGTACTCAGCTGAGGGCTGAGATTGGTCTGGATATTCTTCATCTGAATGCTTGTTTTCTAGGTGAAAGAACTTGCGCATTTACAAAAGAGCTAAAAGCTCAAACAAAGAAGGGTCCAGTGCCATTGTCACATCACAGTGAAGGTACTTGATGTTACACTTTGCTTTAGGCCATGTTTACCTATTGAGTATTGAGTAATGTTACGTATAGTCGTCGAGTGTGTAAGTATCGCGCAATAGTTTTGAAAAAGAATAGAATCTAATATTAAAAAATTAATTTTTTCATGTGAATCTTATATTTACTCACTTTTTTCAAAGAGATTACGTAGCGTTTGCATACGACTGGAAATAACATTTCTCTTACAACATTATATATGTATATATAATATATTTTCATGGCAAGGACCCCTAGCCCTAAAACAGAGTAGAGAATATAATAGGTCCAGTAGTTTTTTCTATGTACAATATTGGTTCCATGATAATCTTTATTCGCTAATTAAATAAAAAGAGTTTAACATCATTCTAAATGCCATGATTTTATGTAATATTGAATGATGGAGACGTTTCCAACATGGTCATGAACAGACGAGAATAGATCTGTCTAGGTTTTGCCTGTTTACCAATTGAGTAGAAGAAGACTACTTTGGAATCGAGTGGAAAGAGAAACAAAGATCATGGAGGTATTCAAGTGTGAAAGGTAGGTTCCCAAAGCAGAGTGAACTTTTTCACTTTGCACTTTTTGAGAAAAGTGAACTTCATTCTGCACTTTTTATGGAGGTAAGGATATGGGAGAACAAGGTTCAACCATGGAAAGTGGAGATATTCTTCGAGGTTATTGTTGTTGGGCAGCGCCAGGCTTGATATCCTCTATTTTGCTGCAGAATATCATCCAAGAATGGTAAAGCCTTCCACATGAGCTCCAATCTGATCCCCACCGGGGCCCTCAAAACATCAATTTCTGCTTTGTCATAGGTTGAGCATCGGTGCTTTTCCTTCAATCTTTTGGACAGATTCTTATTTCAAAGGCATTTACGCCAACAGAGATGAACTTTCATATATTCTTCATAATGCCCTCTAGTCCCATCGATCGCCCACGAGGACTAGTTGCCAAAACATAAACTTTAGATGAGTTTAGATGTTGAGTTAAGTTGAGTTCTTTAGAAATAATAGTGAGTTAAGATGGTAGAGTGAGTTTTGTGGGATCTATTTAAGATGAATTTAAATATGTTTAGATATTAAGATAAATTTAGATGTATTTATGAGAAGTTGAAAAAAGTTATAGATTTAACATGTAAAGAAGTGTTGAATTGAAAAATTAGATTAGACTGAATTGAATTCAAATGAATTTAATAACCAAACGAAATTTAATCTATAGATAAGTGGCAAAGTCACATGTAAACCAGAGGCCCCCTGGCCACAAAAACATTGAAAATAAGATATTTTACTTATCTTCAACTTATTATTATTATTTTTTTAAAAAAACAAATTATCTTCTTTCAAAAAACTTGAGAAACTTCTGGAATATGAAAGCTCTCTTTTTAACTCCATCTAAAATTCTTGGGTTCTAAGGAGTATGTGAGAAAAAAATCAACTTAAAAAGTGTCGAAATTTTGCCTCCAAATCTAAAATATATATATATATATATTTATATATAAACGAACTTAAAAGAGCTCAAAAGTCATGAAGGAGAAATATGTTACAAATTTTTTATTTTGCTCAAATTGAAGACGTTAATATGTCTAATTATCAAACTCGATAAAAATGGTTTGTTATGCATTGAGTGATCATGAAATGAATCACATCTATTGTTGACGAGTCATTGTTGCCCTCTATCAGACTATTTTATTATTTTCATCAACCTCCCTCCCTCTATCTTTCTCTTGTTCTTTTTTTTCTCTTCAATCCGCAAGCTTCCTTGCATTCTGTTGTCTTGCTCTTCTTCAACCCTGCTCCTCGTTCGTCCCCCTTCTCTCCGTCGGTTGTCTTCTTCTCCATCTTCTTCCAAGTCAAATGGTAAGTCTTTATTCCTCGCTCTTCTCTCCCTATTATCTGTTCATTTTCTTTAAGTCTCTCCTCTCCCCATTCTCTTTCTATTTTCTTCAATTCTGATGTACTCCCTCCCACTCTTTTTCGTTTTCTCGCCCTCCAAACACTAAAACACATCAACCTCTCTTCCCCTAATAATTATTTTTAGCCTACACGAGCATAGAGAATAAAAGCTTTAGATAGAGATCTTTTTTTGTTTGGATTAATTTGTGAGTTGTTCTCATTTGATATTTGATTATCGCTTGAAATGCCGAGGCTCTTTAAGGTTTACCGGCTCTTCTTCACCATTTTTTTTTCTGGGCTTGAGAATTTTAGTTCCTATAATTTACAATCTGGATATCTTGATTTTGAATGAACCCTCTGTATATATTATTCTTCTTGATGCCTTGACTGAGATCTAAACAAAGCTTTAATCTTAGTCATTGTCTAACATCATAAAGTTTATTGTTTGATTGGTTGCAGAGTAGCATGCTCCAGGTTTGGTGTTGAAGTCTCGGTTCCAATTAGTGAACCCTTTGTGCTTGATTGGGTTGTTACCTTTGTCATTGAATGTATGTTTATATTGTTTCAGAACATCCACAAGTAATCGAATATAGTTCTTCCCTTTTATCAGTTGATGCATGGTTATAATTATCTTCAACTGCTTCTTTGATGTTTAATAATTATGCTGGTTTTTTAATATGTGTTTACATAATGAAATTAGTAACTCTAATTTCCACTGGTGTGATTGATAGGATGGTAGCCTGTGTTTAACTAAATTATTCTTATTGATAGGATGGTAGACTAGATTGAATATACATGTATGGCAAATGTTAAGAGTGTAGTGATTAATCTTGAGATGTACTCACCTTCATATATGCCAAATAGTGGAGGTAGCTTGAAATTTTGGAAGACTTCTCTAACTTTGAGCAACATAAAATCTGAAGATTCAAGTGACCATGATGCTTGGATGGCATTGGTGATACTGAGAACAACTTTATTAGCATGCTGTTATTATAATTATTACTAACTCTTTCCAAGACAATGAACAAATATTGAATGGAAGTGGAACATTGAAAAAAAGTAGAGAGTTGCCCCCTTCCCTTTTTATTATAAAAGTCCCCATCTGCTATTATTTCACTGTTGCATATTGTGTTGTCTTCCTTTAATCAAGTAAAGGCTATTCCCTTTTCATTTGAAGGAGGCTAATACCTTTTGATTTATAATTTAGGATGCATTCGTCGAGTCTAATGTAATGTGTGCATGCATGTAACTTTTCATTGTATTGTTTAGTTTTGATTCTGATCAATTTCTAGAAGTTCTTGATTTGGTGTTGGTTTAGTCCTTGGAACTAATTGTGGTTTTGGTTTTGAAAATAGTCGACTTGACCATTTAAATAATTTTAAATAAAAATAAAATTATTAATTAATATGTGAAGTGTATTTGTAAAATATAAAAAAATGTAAAATATTATTAAAATATATAATATTATATTATTATTTTAACTTTAATATGGCTAGTTTAATGTGGATTCATCTAGCCAAGGTTTAATGCTATAGCCAAAATTTGAAATTCTAGCAAAACTTTGGACTTAGCAATGACTAGACCATTACTAATGCTTTTAGAGTAATCGCTTTGGATTAGTCAAATATTAGTGAAATCCAAAATATTGCTAAGTTTTGTTAAATGACTTGCATTGGACTTTGGCTTAGACTTTGAGCTGTGGTGACTATAAAAGAATTTTCAAAGTTAGAAAGTCACTATTTATCCATCAAACTCATATTCTATTCACAAATAATCAACAAAGATTTATTAAATTATTTTTAAAACTTTCATTAGTAAACAAGGCTATATCGTCTCCAGATTTTTCAAAAAATATTTTTTGTAAACAAGGCTATAATATGTTGGATAATTAACTTGATATAAAAAATAGCTGAGAAACAATAATTTTAAATAAAAATTAAATTATTAATTAGTATATAGAGTATATTTACAAAATATAAAAAAAAGTTATTATTAAAATATATAATATTATATTATTATTTTGATTTTGAGATGAATAGTCTAATGTAGATTACTATCTTTAATAATTTTAACTTTAACCAAAACCTCAACTTTTAGCCAAATTTTAGATTTATCAATAGCTAAACCATTGTTAATACTCTAATCCTTTAATTTGAAGGAAGCTATAACTTGGTTTATTTGTCGCTGAGAGAGTGTCCGGCCCACTACTTTGCTCAACCAGGCTTTAGAGCATTAGGTAAGAACTGGGCCGGCATGAATCAGGTCCACCCATGTACCCATACCTATAATACAGCAAATGGCAACGGTTCTTACAATTCATCAAATTTTATTTTATTTAATTATTATAATTATTTTAAATTTTTATATAAAATAAGATAAATAATAAAATTTTTTCAAATTTTTTTAAAAAATATTATTAATAATATTTTATTTAATTTTTAATTTTAATCCTTTTTCATCTTATCTGCAAAACACTCTTTTCCAATGGGCCCTTTATTCATTCCTTGAGTTTTAACTTTTAGGACCTTTGATAACGTAGACCCAACATACCCTTGTAATAACCCCGCAAATGCGAACTGGACAGAGCGGAGGAGGAGAAAAAAGGGGAAAGGGTGATAAAAGGGTTTTAAACTGAAAAGAGTGGAGAAGAAGGCAAGTACGCGAAAATGGAAGTGGCTAACGCTTCGAGGCAGTCCTCCAAACGCAAACGAACCGACGAAAACGACGTCTTATTACCTACTCCGGGTTCTTCCAACGGCGTCAGCAGCAACGTGGACCTGTCTCTACTCGAGGCACTGGAAAAATCTCAACACGCAGTCGAAGTGCTCGACCTAAGGACCCTTAAGCGACTGGTTCTCTCCTTCGAGCGCCGCCTCAAGGAAAACATCGAGGCCCGCCTCAAGTACCCCAACCAGCCCGATCGCTTCGCCGACTCCGAGCTCGAACTCCACGAGGAGCTCCACAAGCTCAAGATTCTCGCCGGTGGCCCCGAGCTCTACCCGGACCTCGTCAGTCTCAACGCCATTCCCTCCATTCTCAACCTCCTTGCCCACGACAACACCGATATCGCCATCGACGTCGTCCTATTGCTCCAGGACTTGACCGACCCCGACAACGATGACGACGACGAGAACAACGACGAGCACGCGCGGATCCTCGTCGACGCGCTCGTCGAGAACAACGTGCTCGAGCTTCTCGTCCAGAATCTGCACAGGTTGTCCGATACGGGCGAAGCCGCGGATCCCGACGAGATGGCCGCCATCTACAGCACTCTCGCCACCATAGAGAACCTGATTGAGGTGAAACCGCCGGTGGCGGAGTTGGTCTGCGAGAGGACGAAGCTGCTCAAGTGGCTGCTGGGGAGGATCAAGGTAAGGGAGTTCGATTCCAACAAGCAGTACGCCTCAGAAATATTGGCGATTCTGTTGCAGAGCAGCACGGCCAACCAGAAGAGAGTGGGGCAGATGAACGGCGTGGATGTGGTGCTTCAGGCGGTCGCTATGTACAAGTCCAAGGACCCCAAGACTTCTGACGAGGAGGAGATGCTAGAAAACTTGTTCGATTGTTTGTGTTGTTTGCTGATGCCGTTGGAAAACAAGGAGAGGTTTGTGAAGGCTGAAGGTGTGGAATTGATGATTATCATCATGAAGCAGAAGAAGTCGGCTTATGGGTCGGCCATAAGGGCACTCGATTTTGCAATGACCAAGTACCCGCCCGCCTGTGAACGTTTTGTGGATGTTCTGGGCCTGAAAACTGCGTTTGCTGCTTTTATGGGTAAGGTAAAGCATTCTTACAACTATTTAGTTTTTATATTTTACCCCTTTTCTCAACCAGAAAATAATTAAGTATTTTGGCTGAAGTTGGTATACCAATTTGATATCTTTTATGTTATGATTTTATTCTGGACATTGCGTTTACACTCAGCGATTTCTATAATAAAGCATTTCACCCTGGACTTAAGGTACTCAATCCAAGTCTCTTCGCAATCTTCATTGGACATGGTTGCTTGCTTCTTGTCTCTTCCAAGCAAAGCGTTATGCTTCCCATGAAGCACTAGGACATCCTATTGTCTCTTCCACGCTAAGACATCCGCTTTAGACCTTATTTTGCACAATGCATTTCTAATCTGCATCCACTATCTGGTGCGTGTTTGTGGAGCAAGGGATGTGGAAGGATTGGACTTTTTTGTTTCATGATACAGTAGATCTGCAATCTGTTTATTTTTTGCTTTAACATTTTCTTTTTGGTCATAACATTAACATGCCTTATCTCTTATTATTTAGATACCCATGAGTAAGAAGAACAAGAAAGAGCGATACCAAGAGGAGTTAGAAGAGCGCATTGTGTCACTGATTGCATCATTATTTGGTAAGTAGGAAGTGAATGGCATCTCCTCCCCTTCTAAAAAAAGAGTGGTGGGCAAGTCATGGGTTCTATCTTGCCTGGCTATGTGAGTTGCATTGGACCGTGCAGTAAGAGAAATTTCTATGTACTTATCATACAAGCGGCTGCTACAGGGGTCACATTGGGTTTTTTTTCGCTTACTTTTGACTTGTGGACTGTGACTGTGGCATGACTCACCTCAGATGGTTTGAAGATAAAATCAATTTAATGCTATGATGATTTTATGTCCCAGACAACTCCTCCATTTAAATGCATTTTACATTTACCATATGCCTATGTCACAATCATCTCAGCTTGGAAATCTGTGTCAGAGGAGGAAAGTTGATTTAATATTTTTAGTTGATGTAATTAATATTCACCAATTTATTTAGGATCATGTATTCTTGATGAAAAATTCTTCTCATCAGCCACTATTCACCATGCCACACCCCACACCCTATGAAAAACTCCCCCATACCCTATGAAAAACACCTCAACACCCTATGAAAAAGCTATAGGTGTGGGGTGTTAGAGTGAATAGTGGCTGATGCATAGTAAATCCCATTCTTGATACGTGCCACTTGATCTATTAAACGGTAAATCTTTTCAATTTTATATCTATCTTTTGCTCTGGTCCAGAAGTATTGAAAAACTCATCCTATGGTAAACTGAGTATCAGTTTGTTACCAAGGAGTTTCAATTAAGCCTTCTGAAGCATACCTTTGTGACTCTGCCTTGAGTGGATGTGTTTTATCAATTGAGTAGAATGGCAAATAGATGCCCAATGATATTTATTTTTGCTTTGGAAGGAAAGGAATAGCAGAATGGTTGAGGGTGTGGAACTTTCATTTAATAAAATGAAGTTGGTGTTTCTGGGATTGTTACATGTTTGGCTGTTAATATATCCTCGTTTTAATTCTGTTGTTCCTTTGAGCCCTTAATTGGCGGCGAGATGTTTATTGGTTAGACATCTTCTTGCACATATGTTTTCATCAGTTACATACCCTTTTGGGGTACATGCTTCTTGCATGTACATAACGTTTTTTCCCCTTTGAATGGGATCTGCATAAGCTCACAATATTAAAATATACTGGGATCCTACTTTTCATATTCATCTTTTGTACTGGCCTATACTGTAACATTAATGATGATAGATGTCATCTGACCTTGCTCTATCTTGCCATTCCAGGTGGAATCTTGAGGGGTTCTAGAAGGGAAAGATTGTTGAGTAAGTTTGTGGAAAGTGAGTGTGAAAAAATAGACCGACTTATGGAACTCTATATGAGGTGGGCTGGCTCATTTTTTTTCCCTTCTACTATTAAATGATCAGGAATAGACCTGGGATTGTATGGAATTTGATGATCAGGCTCTCAATAAGGACCTTTACACAGATAATTTTCATTAAAAATTAGTGACTGCTTATGCATCCACCCCGACCTTCACAGCCAATGCCAACTAATACCATGGAGTTCATAGCATTGGTGGTTTCCGTCAATGGTCACATTTTATCTCTGGAATGGCATAACTCTGTACTTGCCTACCCTGTTATAAGTTAGAAAGACCTCTTTGAGAGCCATTATCTTCAAATTAATCTTATTATTGATAATTGTTGATTGGACCCCAATCCTTTTGCTATGATAAGAAAGATTCCAGAGATTGATTGCCCAATAAAAGGAACAAAAATAATTTGGAAACTGCATTCAAAGGCTTATATTCTCATTTCAAGAATGTTGAATTTTCAGATATTCTGATAGAGTCAGAACAGAGACCGACCGGCTGGACAGTCTTGAACTTGATGATTTAGAGGTTATTTTCTATCTGCTCTGTTTCTGATTTCTGTATGCCATTTGTAATAACTTCACTTTCAATTAGAATTAAGGTTCATTTTTCTTCCATTCTGCAGATGAATGAAGAAGAGAAGTACAATCGGAGGCTAGAATCTGGACTTTATACCCTTCAGGTTAGGTTTTGTTTTGATGACCTGTCAGTTTTAACCATCAAAACGGGTTTTTTGGACACAAGTATAGGCTAACATAATGATCAAAATCATCAGTGATACCTTATTAAATCACTGGGTTTTCTTTTATTTTGTTGGGGATCCATCTAGCATTGCCATCTTGCCAGTAAAAAACCTGAGGAGAAAACAGAGGACATGTTTTTTCCATTAATACTTGTAAAAGAAATTAATTCAAATGTCTGAAAATGGGTACTTTTAGTTCAAAGAAAAAGCTTTAATTGCATGGTGACCCTGATTCCAATCATGTTTGGCAAAGATTTGAGTCCATTAAATCTAAATTGTAATTCCATGAATGGGTTATCAAGATAAGGAGAAAAGACTGTTTAGCAAATGAGAAATTTCCAAGGCGAATTGGGTTTCCCCTTGCAGATTTCTCAATCAACTAATACTATTCCTATTAATCATAGTTACCTGGAAAAAGAGGGTGAGAGGTGGGTTTAGTTTCAGGTAGCTTACCATGATAATTTAATAGAAAAAAAAGGAGAAATTTAGCTTACTGTAGAGCAGTTCGATAGATGTTTAAGCAATTTGAATTGTAGAAGATCATATGGATAAAGCTAAACACTGGGCTGGTCAAGTCACTTTATACATGGTAAAGGTGCATAATCTCTCGCATTTTTCTAATATTTCTAAATTTATGGAATTTGTTCTTTTCATTATTGATGGGGTTATTATTATTTTTTTGTATATATTCTGTGTACAAGGGTTTTGCTGCCTTGCACATTTATTGAAATAAATACTAATAGAAAGGAACTGTTCTTGCCGTTGTTAAGAATTGTTTGGGACCAGCAATTTGAATCATATCCAGTTCTGTAAACTTATTTGTATCCATTTTTAATGTTAAAGAATGAGTAATCATCCTCTAAATATGAATTGAACACAACGGCAATACAATATTTGTCTCCAATCTCCCCATAAAATGCTATAGGTGATCCCCATGAAAATATACTTCCCATTCCTTATTGCTTTCAAGTTCTCCATTTGCAATTTTGGGTTTGACCTCTTTACCTATGATCCTGCAGTTAATTGCCGTAATCCTGGGTCATCTTTGGTGCTCTGAGTAAGCGTTTCTGTCCGAGTTTTAGATGCTATTCCCTTTTTTTTTTTTGGTCTTATTCCATCTGTTAAGTTAATATCTGTACGTGCAGGCACCCTCAAATGAGAGCCAGAATTGAATTACTACTAAAGCAGCAAAAGCTTGCTCGGAAGGACGTCAAGGATATACTTCAGGTATGTATATGCATTCAGGCTGCTTTTCACTCCAACTGTGTCAGTTCAGCCTAAGATTTCTGACACTGTCTTTGTAGGTCTTATTCAAATTCCCATACTTGCCATGATAGTTGCTATATGATATGTACATTTGTGTACTTGGGCTATGCCTTATCTTATTAATACTACCGTTTACTTATAAAAAAAAAAAAATGATATGTAAAATTGTGATTTTGTTAAATTTTTCTTATTGTAAACCAATTAAAGCTTCAAATCAGTAAAGAATTATATAACACCATTTTCGCCCAATTTTTGCCCCTAGGTCGTCTGTGTTTTAGCCTTCACCTGATTGTGTTTGGTACTCCTGTCTTATGATGCTGTCATGCCTTTGTGGCTCACAGGAATTTCATGACAATATTGGTGATTTGGATGGACCAGAAGAGAAAGAGCGAGCACAAGGAAAGATTCAAAGGTTTATTTCAGCCTTTTGATTTCTTAGGTTGTAGACTAAACTTGTGCCAAACTGAAGGTAGTTCCGCTTAAGGTAATGAGACTACGAGAGACATGTTTGTTTCATTGTAAAATGTTCCACCGTTTACATTCAAAGTAATCTTTTTATGAACTTCCATTCTTTGGAACTAATTTTGTAAGTCTTGTGGGAACTGGGGACAACATTTTTTTTCCTTCTCTCAAGAATATATTTTTAGTTAGTTGGTGCCAAAATTGTGGTTTTCTATGACTCTTGAACGGTTGAAGGATGGCATAGAGTATCGCACGATTCATGGAAAGAAGTTACACTTATCCATTCAGGGCAGAGAAATGAATAGGTTTTACTAGGATTTTCTTGTGAGGTTGTTGTGCTAGGATCCGATAAGAGCTGATATATGCTGCTTAATTAGTACTTCTCATGTACTCTTCCTTTTATCCGTGAATTGATTCTTAGTTTTGCCCTGTAAGGATTGGCATGTTTATATAACTATATATCATCACTGCAATGTGATTATGGTAAACCCCTTTATTTTCACAGGGCCATGTCCAACGCACACTAGAGTTTATATATATACTGTAAACAAGGAATACTAATAAAGTTTAAACATAGAAGTCGCACTTGAGAATTTCAGATAGCCATATACATTAGCGACCTGAGAACTGAGAGAAAGAGGTGGTGGCATTAGACGTGGAGGATGCGGTTGAAGTGGATATGTCTGCCCGGATTATCTTATCAGAATCAACGTAGGCTGGCCTAGCTGGTGGCGGGTGCTCCGTTGACCCCTTGCTTTTCAGTAAAACAACTATTTCAGACATTGAGGGCCTTTGTGTAGCCGATGACTGAGTGCACATCAGAGCTATCTCTATTATTTTTTTCACTTCTTCTGCTGTATAATCGTTTCGGTCTAAGGTATCGTCAACCAAGTCCAAATGCTTGCCATTCTCGTGCAGATTCCATACCTATTTGCACCATAAAAACAAAATAAATAATGAATTGGCAAATTTGAGCATTTGAATTAAAAACAAAAAATATACGATACAATAATTCAAGCAAGTAGATGGAGAACCCAATTGATTTGGGACATTACCCGTGAAAGGAGGTATTCCCCTTCATCTTGAATCTTCAGTTCGCTGCTTTTTCGGCCGCATATAATTTCAAGGACAACGACACCAAAGCTGTAGGTATCTACCTTTTCTGATAGCTGACCATGGATTGCATACTCGGGGGCCGTATATCCTCTGATGGATATTCATACCAAATCAGTTACTATTTAATAATCGTAAAGAACAAAAAAAAAAAAAAAAGTGATTACAGAGTTTGGAATACCAGGGCAGCTATCCTAGGCCATGACTCATATAACCACAATAAAGTCGTCATACAATTCATGCAAAGTTGTCTAAACTGCGAAGGAATAGGAGTGAGCTGACTTACAACGTCCCTGCAAACCTGGTGCTGAGATGACTTTGATCCTCCGGTAGAAGTCTTGCTAACCCAAAGTCTGCAATCTTGGGCTGGAAATCATCATCCAGAAGAATGTTGCTGGTTTTTATATCTCTATGTATGATACATACGTGGAATTCCTCGTGTAGATAAGCAAGGCCCCTGGCTGTGCCCAGGATTATATCATTTCTCTGTTTCCAGTTGAGAGATCCTCGTCTTTCCCCTGTATCCCATAATTAACAGTGTCTAGATTAAGTTTTAAGAAATTCAAACAGGGTTTCAAGGTTTCCAACGATCAAAGAGTTGAGCTGAAGTTACCAAATAAGAACTTATCCAGACTACTGTTTGCCATGTATTCATAGACAAGAAGTTGTTCTGGTCCTTTGCTACAACACCCAAGCAGACGGATCAGATTCCGATGGTGAACATTACTTATAAGCTTCACTTCACTCTCAAAATCTGCCTTTGCCCTTGAGGATTTCCCTATATCTAGTTTCTTGACAGCAACTATTTTCCCATTTTTCAGAGTGCCCTAGTCAATGATGCAAAGTTAAAAAGCAAGGAAAAGTCGTCAGCATACAACCAGCAGAGGATTAAATGCAATACTAAATGTAGATAAAGATCTGATAACTACTAAAATGGTAAATGGAGGTGTAAAGAGAAAATCGATGCCTTTTCATATTGCACGACCATAGTTTCACAGGATTAAGGAAAAGAAAAGGAAGGGGGAATAAACTCATGGAAGAAGTGATGCAAGATGCGCACGATTTTTTATTTTTGATTTTCTCTCTTATTTTACCTTGTATACATCACCAAATCCTCCTTCTCCGAGTTTGTTTCTTTCGCTAAAATTATTTGTTGCCGATTTCAAGTCCTTGAGCTTGTAATTCACAGGACCTCGCAGTTCAGTTGCTCCTAATATGTCACCTGCTATGGAGGGAAGCAATTACAATCGTCTCATAAATGCACAAAACTTGTTATAATTACTGATAAATGAGCTGCGTGCATCCAAAGTTAATTATTATCATATATGAAAAGAAAATGACAAAAGCTTAGAGTGAAGAAGTAGAAGATCACATGGTTTTGGAAATAGACAGAAATTGGACTGACCAAGAAAAAGAGAATAATTGAACTTTATTCCTTCCAAGTGTCTTGTACTTTGATGGTAAATATGGTCGATTGCGTATTCAGAATATGTACTTACAGTCATTAACTTCATATATGATGTCAAAATATTAAAAACGTGATTTGAAGAAAGAGGAGAATACAAAACATTCACAATTTTTTTTTTTTTAAAAGTGTACCAAGTATCTGATAATAAAGTCTCGACTAATCCCAAGGGTGCACAGGTCCTTGGCAAGGAATTTTCTGCAAGTGCATATCGGGTAATTCAAAAGGTAGTTCCCTCAATCTCATTGCCCCTATAAATTGTTTGCATTTAAGAGAATTTGAATCTTAGACCTGGAGGAAGCATGTCACCAAGACCAAGGTCTTTACCACTTGAGCAAAATCAAGAGTTAAATTTACAAATTTTATAGCTAATTTTCCTAGAAGAAGGAAAAAAAATAAAATAAATCGTCATAATTAAAATATTACTGGAAAATCACAGTGCTCACGTAGCTTTACCTCTAAAAGCTGCCTTGGGCCTTCTTGACAGTGAAAACCAGACTAACAAAGCTATAATGAGAAGAGCACCTACACCTCCAACTACTCCTCCAATAATGGCTTTCTTCTTATTCGAATTTCCTGTGATTGAAAATAGGGGGGCATGAACAATTACGACAACGAGATATTTGAAGATAAAATCATGGCCCAGCAGTATGCGAGAAAAAAATGATATATTGGCTAATTACAAAGACCCACCATTTCCAAAGAAAGGGCTGATATTAGTTGTTTGGTTATCAGCAAAGAAGGCGGTGTCCGAGTACCTAAGGAAACACCCAGCATCAACTGCCCTACCATTTTTACCAGGAAGACATATCTGTGCATTGGTGTAAGCAAGTTTCAAGCAATCCAGACAAGCAGTCTCACTAGCTGTTTCCACACACTGTGCCACACCATACACAGTACCACCACCAACCGCAATTTCCTTCTTACTCGCAGCAAAGAAACCATTTATCTTAGGAGTTGCAACTTGGAGATCCAATAACAATGCTTCCACAGCTGTAGTAAAATCGGTGCCTTGGGATGCCGTCTGATTCTCACAAATCCCTTCGCTACCAGGCAGTGTGGTCTGGTCATAGAAGCTGGCGCTCTCGTACCTGAAAGTATTGCAGCATCCAACATCAAACTTCTCTGTTGATGCACCACATCCATAAGGTTTCTAGTTACCACCCAGAAGCGAAACTTGGCTGTTTGTTAGAGCCCTCTTAACATAGAAATTTAAAAACAAAATTGATTTAACTACCAAAGTACAGGAAGCCTGATCAGTTGTTTCTCTCTCTCTCTCTACCTGTGTGAATAATGACTGATTTATGATCAGAAAGTTGGAAGTAGTTTATGGGTTACTAATTGTTAGATGGTTGGTAATTAGTGCTTTAATTAATAGAAAAATGATTCCGACATGGATCGATCAAAAGAGGGAGTTCATATTAATTTTATTACTAATGACATGATTTAAAAACGCTAATGACATAATTAGGCAGGCATGTGTAGCAAATAGATCCAAGGCCAGCGAAAGTCAGAGAATGACAATCTTGTGGTCTTTATTAGTTCTCTTTTATTTGTTTCATTTGCTTCAAACTACAAGCTAGCTGGCCAGCAATGAATTCTCTACTACTGATAACAATAATTAAAAGCGTCGTGTTGGATTTGGCATCCATTTTATTAGTTTATAATTAATATGGTAATATAATATTGAATATATATATTGTGCGTTCTTTATTTAATTCCCACTACTCAAAACCATGGGGATATATTATAACTCCACAGTCCAGACCTGGTTAATAAGAAAAACAGGAGCGGATATATATATCGGATATATATATATATATATATATATATATATATATATATATATGTGTGTGAGTAATGCTACTCATCATCCTATGATGTGGCATTAGATGATTAGAGATTATTTTTTATATTTTACTTATAAACCTATCATCTAATACCACATGAGATGATGGGAGGATGATGGAAGTTGGGATGATGAATAGATTTTTCATATATATATATATTCATTTTGGGCAGCGCTGAATACACTAGCTAGTACCCCATGGTCAATTACAGGGACAGCCGGCTTGTTTAAAGTCAACACCGGCAATAATGGCGGCACGGTGAAATTATCTGTAGGTTCGGGTCTATTAGTTGACAAGGACTGCATACCAAATATTAATGCTACCAACTGAGAAGATACATACAAATTCTTGATTATTAGTTACACCTAATCATGCGCGCCCAGTTGAATACTCAATAAACTAAAAAAAAATTATAATTATCAACCCAAAAAAAAAAAAAAAGTTAAGAAAAGTTTGTACCTGAGGAAGCAGCCGTCGTAGATGACACGAGCACCGTTGGCGGCAGAGCAGTTACGGATTTGAGACTCGGCTGCGGTGAAACAAGCAAGGCAGTCTGCAGTGGAGAGGTAGTTCCTGCACTGCACCATGGCGTAGGCCGGGCTCGAGCCGCTCACTTGTTGTGCAGTCGCGAAGTATTTGTTGCTGCCGTTGTTCAACTGTGCTCTGAGCTCCGAGAACGTCTCGTTCAGGTTGGTATAGAAACTCGAGACGTTGGACACGTTGTAGGTGCTGCAGCCCTTGTTCAACAGATTGATCTCCGGGTCTGCAACGACGCCCACTCTCAAACACCACCAGTACCATGTTGCGGTAATTATCAATACCATGTGCATGATCTTTCTATGTGGGACGTTCATGATGATCTTCAACCTTTTGAAGATCAAACACAGAATCTGAAAAATAGATAGAATATCTAAAACGACTAACTAGTCTAAAAATAGAATCATTAAGAGGGATAGGAGGGTTAAGTCTCGTGTGATGGGAAATAAGCGGGATAAGAAATGGACGTCAACTTCTACTTAAGGGAACTAAAATGAAGAAAATAATTCCGCCACCAACCAGTACGAGTGGGGCACGTCTCTACAAGATTTCGTAAGGACATAGCCAAATATATATATATATATATATATATTTTTTTTTTTTCTCGACAAGTTAGCTATTTCATTAGAAACTAAGAAAAGAAATACATAGTTTGATTATTAAAATATTGCAAGTTAGGAGGATCCTTTTCTTTATGAAATTTCAGCAGCATTGGTGGAATGGTAGAAAGGTGCAAGTTTTCATAATGGTGATTGGAAGCAACCCATTGCGCTATTTCATGCGCACATCGATTATGTGATCGATCGATTTTACTTGTAACCCATTCTTCAAAAGATTGCAGCAGGTATCTTGAGTCTGATGAAATACCTTAAAATTTCCCAATCAAATCTAGAATTACAGTCCAAAATGAAATCAATCACTTGTTGGGAGTCTCCTTCAATTTGTAATTTTTTCAAGTTTCTGTGATGTGCCTCTTGGATGCCTTCAAACGCTGCTGTTGCTTCACCCACATTAGGATTGATGTTGTTAATGAAACTGGTGGTAACGAAGATGGGGTTGCCATCACTTGATCTGCAGATGGTTGTTGTGGTATATCCGTTTCCTCTAATTGCCACATCAAATTGGAGCAGGTTAAAGCCTTATCTAATGATGTGGGCTCTAATTTTAAGATGATCCAACTTCTAAGCCTAGGCTGAGATATGGTTCGAAAGAAGAGAGGTTACAAATGAGTGAGTTGGCGATAGTTTGAATGCTGTGTGGATGACTTTGTTTCTAAAGAACCAAATGCTGTCGATGGCTAAAGATGCAAAGAGTTGAAAATTTTGGGATTCTTCTTCAGGAATCAAAAGACAACTTGAGGGATTGAGGATGCTGTTAATCCAGGCTGTGGTGGGCAACTCACTAAATTTTGAAATGTCCAGGGGCCAACTTGATTGCCTCCATAGAATTCTGGCAAACGCGCAGTTGAAGAAAAGATGGTGGAGGGTTTCCTCTTGTGAATCACAGAGAGGACAGAGTATTTGATCAACATTAAGGTTGATGGCTGTTTGGAGATGTGATTTTGTGGGTAGGATGTTGTGAGCAACTTTCCAGATTAGAAGTTTGAGGCGGTCTTGAATTTTAAGTTTCTAAAGCTTTTTCCAAGAAATGTTTGAGACAATTGTTTCGGAGGAATTAATCAAAGTTGCATAAGCAGATTTCACAAAGTAATTTCCTGAGTAGTGATGAGTCCATTTTATTTTGTCTTTCACTTAGAAAAAGTTATGCCTTAACAGAGGGATTTTGAGAATTTCTTGGACAGAATGAGGCGAGAACTGGGTGTGAAGAAGGAGAGAATTCCATCTCTTGGGTTCTTCAAGTGTTAGCTCAACAACCGTGAGATTTAGATCAATGATGAGATTATCAGGATTTGGTTCATGAATGTGAGTATCTGTTGTTGGAATCCAAGAATCTAACCAGATCAGGGTTGAGACCCCATTATTAATCTGAAAATAGATACATTTTTTGAGTAAAGTTCTGAGTTTTAGGATGCTTTTCCAAAACCAAGAGTTGGAAGACTTTTGCTGTGTCTCAAAAATGCTGGAATTTTTCAGATATTTCTTTGTTAAAAAATCTTTCCAGAGGCTGTTTGAATTGTTGACGAGGGACCAAAGGAATTTCATGTTGAGTGCCTTATTGAAGAGATGATAGCTTTTGAGATTAAGACCACAAAGAGATTTTGGTGTACAGATTGATTTCCAGGATTTTGGAGTGAAACCTTTTGTGGAATTTTGATCTTTACCCCACCAGAATTTTCTGAACATGCTATCAATGTGAGTGGAAATAGATTTTGGCATTCTGAGGGTAGCCATTGTATATGAGGGGATTGAAGCTGCGACAGATCTGATGAGGGTTGTTCTGCTAGCTTGGGAGAGAACTTTTGTTTTCTACCCCTGAAGTTTGTTTTCAATTTTTTCAATGGTTTCTTTGAAGATGTTTTTCTTTGAAGGCCCGATGAAGAGTGGGAGGCCTAGGTATCTTAGTTTTGGAGGACAAGTCTTGAAATCCATAAAGTTTTTTATTTCCCTTTTTAAGAAAATTTGAGTATTATTGCTGAAATGCAAATCTAAATTTTATATGAGAAAAAATCTTTATATTAGACTAACTAAAAGTCTAAAAACTGAGCTACAATAAATTTCAACTCTCTTCAAATTAGACGAGTTACTATTCATTTTTAAAATGTATATTTTATTATTTCATCTGCCTCCCCCTCGTTCTCTCTCTTTCTTCATCACATTTTTCTTATTTTTCTTTTCTTCATCCTGAAACGTGCGAAACACAAGAGACCTGCGTCTTTTTCAATCGCCCACGCCCTCTTCTCTCCGTCGATCGTCCACGCCGTCGTCTTCTAGCCCACAAGAGACCTGTGCATTTCCTCCACAAATCTGTCACAACAAAATCGTCATTTGGGTATTTCTTACAAACTAATTTATGATTTGGATTTTTCCGTATGTTTTGCTTTACATGGGTATCGATTTATACTCTGTTCAATTTTTATTGTTCTTACATGGGTTTCGATGAACACCCTGTTTCGATTTACATGGATTTCGATTTACACTCTACTTTGATGTGGAATTTGTTCTTTTATTGAATTGGGTTTTCTTTTATTGTTTTGTTTTCCGTTGTCTTGAAAAAGTTGAACAACCGATCGAAAACCATGCATGTCTCTATCCTATACGAGGCCTACAATACAGTCTACATTTTTCCAAAATCTCAACTCTCCTCCATTGTCTGCTCCTGGAAACACTCTTCATTTTTTTCTTTTTTCTTTTTTACATCGTCCGGCAAGTTGATTACTCCGCAGGCAACTCTCCGGTGGCCTTTTTATTCACCGTTTAAGACTTTAGGAGGTGTGTACACCAGTCATCTCTTTAATGTTCTTCCTTTTTGATGCTGAATTAATCCTCTTTTCTTTTCTTCATCTTTTAAAAAAAAAAAAAAAATCTTTGGAGCTAAAATTGAGATCTACGTGTTTGGTTTCAGTGGAATATCGACTGCGAATTGTGGGTTTTTAAAAATATCTATAATTGAGTATAGGGTTTTAAATCTTTTACTGCTTTTAAAAATATCTACTTGTTGATGCACGTAGTTTCATGTTAAAGATCTAGATTATGCATATTTGGTTTAGTTGAAGAGTTCATTGAGTTAGTAATTTGGGTTATCCATTTATCTATCAATTTATTCTATAGGAATTGAATTTGGATTGAGATTTCTATTCAAAGAGGTTATATTGAGCCTGGTGCTTTCAGTAATATTTTCTTAAAGTAGATTTTCTATTTATTAACATCTTTGCTGTGCTTGTACTGTCTGTTGTGGTGTATTTCTCCTGTGCATGCGTGATGCCCTCTGCTTTGATTTTTTGTGCATTCTGTTATGGTCCTTGTCCTCTGCTTTGACAGATTTAATATGGCCCTTTGCTTCTTCCTTAACATTAATGAACATGTGAATAAAGTCCACGTGGACTTGCATATAAAATGATACTGAATGTGTGGACTGTGGATATTATCTTTGTACTAGAAACTGAAATGTGTTGGTAATTTGTGGACTGTTTTAGTAATTTGTGAACTGGATATTAGTTTTTGTACTAGGTGTTGGAAATTATCTTTTGGTATTTATATGGACTATTTTGATAATTTGTTGATTGTTTTTGGACTTGAATTTGGAATCTTGTGAATTTGATTTCATAAGACTTTCACTATCATATAGCTAGAAAGTCATCAATGACTCAAGGAGTATGACTCAAGGCACGTATCATGTTCTAAAAATGTGAACATACAGAGAAATTTACCATTGAGGTGCTTTATAAATAGCAGAATATATTGCCATGATGTCAAACAGACTCCCGATGCGATTAAGAGCAAATGGTTTGGAGTAATTTGCACCTGCTCAAGATTACTTGGGTAAGATGGTTGTTGCAACTTGAGAGTTCTATTCCTCCACAACATGCGTATATCTAATAACTAAAGGTTTCAGAAACTAGTGACTTTGATTTCATGCTTGAGGGTATAATTTTTTTTTTGTCAAATATTATTAAAATATATAATATTATATTATTATTTTGACTTTAAGATGACTAATTTAATGTGGACTCACCTTGTCAAAAGTTGATACTATGACCAAAAGTTAAGATTCTGGCAGGAGTTTGGCAAGTCTATGTTACGAGGTCCAAGTCAACAATTGTTCTCTTCTTGTGAAATCTTTTTCCCTCTTTTGTATTCGAGATTACAGGTTTGGATGTTAAGACGAAATACAAAATTCTCATCTCATCTCATTATTACACATTTTTTAAATCTTCATACAAAATATAATAAACAATTCAATATTTTCAAATCTCAATTTAACTTTTTCAAATTCTAAAACAATAATAATATTAAAACATAACATTTTAAATTTTGAGATTAGATCAAGAATTCTCATCTCACTCTCCAAACCTACCGGGTTTTAATATAAGTTCACCAGTACACTCATCAACATAAAAATTACAAAATTTCTAAATTCAAAGTCATCCTTCCATAATTTCCAATATATTATATGAATAATGCTAGATAAAGTTATACAATCATTTTAAAAAATTAAGTAAATATATCGTTCACATAAAAAAATTAATTTTATAATAGTAGATTCCATTCTTTTTTAAAATGAGTGTGCTACACTTGCATAGCCAATTACTATATATATATATATATATATATATAGCATTACTCATATTACATTGACACAAATCTTCATGATTCTAAATAATTATAACACAAAAATAAAGTATGTTAGTCCATCATATCGATCATCATCCAATTCCTTGTACATATTTCATCATCTTTAGCTAGGTGTTTTCTCTTGTATACTTTTTTGTGTATTTGGATTATGCATGTTCTTTAATTAGTATTAATAAAACCTTTTACTTGAAAAAAAAATCATAATTTTCTAGAAAAGCTAAGGCCCAATTCAATTTAGAGTTTAAATTGATCATTAACCAAGTAGCGATCTTACCATAACAAAAGCATGACATAGCTCCTCACTCATGTATCAAGGATAAGGACGTAAGATTATAAGACCACAAGTTGCCTCGAGTTGTTTCGGCAAGAAGTCAAAAGGTTGGGTACTATCTATAATGTCCAGCCGTCATCCACCCAAGTAAGGTCAATTTTTGGTAACGATCGAGTTGTTCCTCTCGCGCAATAGTCTTGGGTCATTGATTGTTTCTCCACTCTCTTCCTCTCTAGCAAAGTCATCATTCCATCATCAATACGACCCCTCCGAGTCTGATCTGTTTGGAGTTCATGGGTGCACAATCTTGAGGCCGAACCACATTGATGTTTTCCATATTACATAAAGGATGAAGAAAAGACCGTTAGATGAGAGGATCATGCGCCTGTAATCAAAAGCATGGGAGGGCCATGAATGAAATCAAAAGGTGGAAATGTAGAAAATAATTTCTGTATTGAAAAGAACCAGCACATTTGTCTATAGAAAGATAAACCTAGTACATTTGAAGAGAGCACTTTTTAATCATCGGAGCATTCTGCCGTTGGAAACTACTATCAGGCTTTTATGATTTATTCTTTTCTCAGTTTTGCAGGTCTCAAGTCATCGCAGAGTACCGAAGGTGAAATAATGTCATCGGGTATGTAGTGAATGTAGATGCTGAAAACATAGGAGGCATCAATATGTCAATGGTGATCGAGCTACATTTATCAAAAGTCGTTTTCCGAACACCGAAATGCACCAAACAGGAGAGAGCTATTGTCACCCGGATGCACTTATTTTCAATGTCTCAAAACATAGAAAAGTGGGTAAAAAGATGTCCTCTAGAACAGAAATCTTCCAATCCGTTAGTGCCTCAAAGACATTATATGCTTAATAATGCCTTGTGGTGTCCGCATGGGTTTCATGTAGGGCCCGGTCGACCCACAGATGGTCCATGTCCGAATCCTCCAACATTATTATTGCCGCTGCTTCCCAACCACTGCCTTCTTTCCAGTAGCTAAATTATGGAATAAGAAGGACGACCATAAAGTGTTGTACTACTCTGAGGTTCTCAGCCAATCTTCATAGCATACTAGATAAGTAGGAGTTCGCATGTTGTTTAGCTAGAATACTGCTCTTATCCCGGTTTTGATTTGGCACACCACTCTTAGAGAGAAATTACATCAGTCCTTGGATTTTTTTTTTTTTTTTTTTTTTAAGTAGTCCTTTGATTTTTCTACATATGAACATGTAATTTTCTGCTTAACATAAATAAAAAAAAACAGCAAGAGAGAGAAGCAAAATTTAAAGAGGGCAGATAATGATGTCAAAACTGGACAAGACCATGTTTGGTATAATTCTTGCATAAGACCCCTGCATGCGGGAGAACAAATCAAGCCTGGTTGGCCAGCAATTTATAGAAAACTTGAACTAGTTGGGTGCGAATATAAAGAGTTCGTTGCTGGCAAAAAGAAATTTTGACTGATGCAAAGAGATTACTAAAAATATACCAGATCTATTGCAAGCGTTATTTTTTTTTTTTGTTGGGGGGGGGGACCTTTCATTTTGTGAAGCGGAGACGCCTAAAAGAAATGAAGAGCTTTTTTATAGTTTCAAGTGATCAAACAAATTCCTTGCCATTTGTTTCAAAAAACCAAATAAAGTGATGTAGCTAAAACCATAACACTTTGGGCAAGAATCGAAGTAATATTCTCAACAAAAAGTTCATTATTGCTATTATTATTAGTTTACAGGCTGTTCCAACAGTTTCCTCTATTAAAATCATTTATGCTAGTTCCCAAATAAAATCATATTTCAGTTGTGCCCCAAGTCCTACCTTTGAGACAGGATCCTGCAGGTTCAGCTAGTTTACGGTCAATTTCTACCACTTTATTTTCTTTTTCCTTTCTTTCCCCCTTGGCAAAAGGGTAAGACGAAGGAGACCAAGTTTTGTTACTCGCTACACCCCTTTAGCACCTTTAAAAGAGTTGGCAACTTTCAAATTCTACTATTTTTTTTTATTCTTTAAAAGAGCTAGCTTTTATGACAAGGTGATGCCATGTTCAGCTTTTACAACAAGGTGATCTAACAAGTCTAGCCAAAATGAGCTCATTTTTGACAAACCACCTAATGTCCCATGTACTTTTCATTATTCGCAGGATGAGAATCAGAAAAGGAAAAGAAGGATGAGGCAAGTTACCTGATGATTATATTCTGGATAAAATCTCATTGAGAGCCAGAACAATGTTCTCGTAGCACTGCCAGACAAGCGATGCATCTTTATACTTTGCTGCATAATCTAGCTGTAAAGTTCATCAAACATCATTAAGTATTGTGAATTTGAAAGATTTACTTGTCTAGAGTAGCATGTTTTCTGTAAGAGGAAAATTATCATCAAAAGATGACATTTTCCGTGCAAATTACAATGCTATGCAAAGCTTCCCGATGGAAAAAGACATCCGATATCATGAGACATTAAGATGATGGATAAGCACCACTTACTTTGGTAGCATTATTGAAGAGATTGGAATACAACTTCCTTAGCTCGGGCCTCTCACTTCCGGGCTTCCCTTGGATTATGGTATACAAGTCCTGTTTCAGGTAGGACGAGTTCTTCCTTAGCACCTTCTGTGCTTCTACCCACGACTCTGACTCTATCAGAGATTTTATACCTAGCAAAGCTTGAGCATGGCCTCTGATTCCACTCTTTGCCTCTTCGTACGTTGCACCTGGTACTACCATGTTAAACTCGAATCCATCAGAAACCTCCGGACTGGCCAATAGTACTGATACTATTGCTGCTATTCCAGCTATTCTTCTACGGAAATTAGAACCGAGTATGACCTTCTGGGGCATCTCTCTGGACCTAAAAGACGGTTTAAAACAGCAGGTGAAGGTTGGAGGATGAGGATAACGTGACAGGTTGGGTTGTAAGACCAATGGTGTCGTAAATGCCATCATCCTCTTGCGAAATTCTTAATAATATAGCTCAACGGTGTAATTATCTTTCTTTCCAAATTCTGTCGTCAATTTCCCGAACAAAGCCCAAGGATTTATATAAAGAATAGAATAAAGAAATGCACCTACGATCAACTATCGGACAAGGAATTTCCAAACACAACCTCTATCTCAAAAACCCTCCTGCAAAATAATTAACATAATTACATGAGCATTATGATAATAAGTAGAAGTTTTCACGAATAGCATCTGCCTTCCTTGAGAAACACAGTGCGCATAGATCAAGTTAAGATTATGCTAGATTTAAGCAAATTGACTCACATTTAAATCAGTTGCTCGTATAATGAGTTAATTCAAGACAACCGTATAAACTCCGATGTAGTAGCCAATAATCAGAACCCAGAGAAAGAGAGAGAGAGAGTTTGCGCGTACCTGAAAGTTTGCTTTAGAGGGCGGAAGCCGGTTGGCTAACGGGAGGTGGCTGAGCGCTTGAGCTGTTGCAGCGGAATGATTTGTTTAGTTGGATAAAAGGGATTTTTCACCTCATCCACAGCACGTTCAAATGACGCACAACGTCGCTTGTTTTTTCTTTTATTTCTGCACGCATTAATATGTCTTTGTCTATGGTGAGTCAATTTTAATTTAGGGCCTGTTATCTATTCATTTTATATAATTATTATAAATTTTTTAATTTTTTATATAAAATATAATAATTAATTAATTATTTTTTTTAAAATTTTAAATTAAAATTATATTATAATAATATTTTATTTAACTTTTAATTTTTATTTTATCTTAATCAACCGAGACGTTAGATTGTAACCCATAATTTTTATAAAGATTAATTTTACATTAATTTTCATCTCAATTGTTTTATTACTCACCCAATAATTAGGGGCCAGGGTCCATGGATTCAACTTTTATTCGGCCTAAAAGTATTAGCATCAGTTTCGCTATTCTATTACTCAAATTTTACCTAATATTACAATTTTTTTTTTATCTTTTGTCTATCACATTCAAAACATAATTCTACATTGAATTATCTCTCTAAACTTTACATAATAATAAAATATTATTTATTTTAAAGTCTTTTTATTATCTTTTACCTAAAATATAATTATTATTCTTTGTTTGCAAATCTATTTTATTAATGCAAATATTAAATCCATCATAATAATAGCTTCATTTTTATTTTCAAAAACAACAACCTGTATGTTAAAATATATCAAATTAAATAAAATCAACGTCCTCAAATTACACGAAGAAAACAATATAAAAAAAAGAAAATAAATATGACAGTTAAATGAGTGAATGGAAAGCAACGTTTTGGAACAAAGGAAAAAAAAAAAAAAATTAAGATGGCTAAGCTCCAAAATTATCCAAATATACTGAACCAAGTTAACATACTATAAATGAAAGTTAAGATGGAAATTATCATGCTTAATCCAGTGCAGACCTATTTTACTCCATTTTAGACATTTAACCGATTGCACTGATTAGACATTTAACTCTAATGCACTCTTTCAAATTACCTAAAAAATATCAAAGATTTAGTTTGTTTTTACGTAGAGATAATAATTAAAAGTTTAATAAAATATTATTAAAATATATTTTTTAATATTATTTTTATTTTTAAATTTAAAAAAATTAAATTTTTTATTTTATTTTGTGTAAAAATTTAAAAATTTTATAATAATAAAATGAAATGAGTTGAGAAAAATTATGAAAATAAATTACATGTAATCTGAAAAATTATAAGAAATTTATCAGGTCGATATATAATATAATAGGTTTCGGAATTGTTTATTTGTAATTTTTCTATCAGCACACCAAAATGTTATAATAAAAAAAAATCATTATATGGACAAAAAGAAAATGATAATAATAAAAGAGAGACATTTGAGACTTCAAAGTTCATACATACCCTCTCGCCTTCTCGGTCCGGCGAGACGATCTGAATCAGCGCGTACATACAAATATATCTCCTTTTTAAAACATAATCCGTACTCTGACAAGGACCACTGCAAGGATGGTGGCACATGCCTGTTGTCATATCAGCTCTCGAAAATGGACGGTCATAGATTCTCTAGTACGGATCTCTCAACGGCCTCGATTTCACTTCCTCTCACCACTCTCTCCGACTCCGGCTCTCTCCTCTCTTTCCCCCCCCCCTCTCTCTCTCTCTCTCTCTACTGCTCTCTCAGCTCCAGCTTGGTCGGGACCCCCTCCCCACCCACTTTATAAAGAGAGCGAAAGTAGCCTTCTTGGTTTTCCCTTTCTCTCCGTCGCTCTCTCTTTCTATTCTACTGTAAGTTCCTTTCTTTCAATTTCAAATATTTCACCTGAATCTAATGCTCTGCCACTCTAAATCTCAATCGATAGTGATAGGGCCTACTGTTGAGTTCAACGGTCTGTGACTCCAAGCCTCAGCTCTCTCTCTCTCTCTCTCTCTCCATGGTTCTGATCTCGAACGACGCGCTCTGTTTATTTATGGATAGTGGAGTCTCGGATCCTTTCCTTTTGGGGTGCAAGTTCGAGTGAATTTACGCAAATGCCTCTCCCGTGAACTCTTTTAGGTTTCATTTTGAGCTACTGTTCAAAGATCGCCTACTTTGAGCAATGACCTGAATTAGTAAATAGAGAGGCGGAGCAATGGCTTTAGGTTGTTTAGTTAGCCTTCTTGTTGCACTACATAGCTTTAGAGTTTTTGTTCCCTAAAATTTATTTATGCTGGGTATGTTGGTATGCCCATGAACGAGGGTTAGGGTTGCATAAATATCTCTATAGTCAGAAATAATCCCCGTCAAAAAGAAATAAACAAGAAAAGAAAGAGATAAAGGAAAGGTGGATATGAAGCTTTCAACATCGGGGTTGAGTCAGCTGGATCATGAAGGTATATATCTCATATCCTTCCTCTTCTTCTTCTTTGGATTTTAATATTTTATTTTAATGTCATTTTCATGTTCCTTTTTAGGACTATATTTATTTTGCTTCTCTTTTGGCTTTGGAAGTAAAAATAGGACTAGTAATTAATTATTTTTCGTTTTTGTTATTGGATATGGAGGAGGAACAGGGGAGAAGAAATGCTTAAATTCGGAGCTGTGGCATGCATGTGCTGGACCGCTGGTGTCCCTACCGACGCCGGGGACCCGTGTCGTCTACTTTCCTCAGGGTCATAGCGAGCAGGTTGCTTCTCTTTTCTATTCGCTCCCCCTATTATTTTTTTAGTTTTTTCTTCCCTTTTCGATGAACAAAATAAATTCCATTTTTAGGACTATTTTTTCCCCAGAAAAGACACTTTGTTAGCCTAGTTTAAATTGTACTTATTTTTTCCCCATTGTGCGATTAATATGAAATGTGAAAAGTACTAATTGTTATTGCAATTATAGGTTGCTGCTACTACTAACAAAGAAGTTGATGGACACATTCCCAATTACCCGAGCTTGCCACCCCAGTTGATTTGTCAACTCCATAATGTCACAATGCATGTGTGTTTTCTTCCTTTTCTTTTCAGCTGTAAAATTACATTAATTGAGATGTGTCTTATTCTCATTAAAATTTTAAAATAAAAAAACAATTTTGAATTTTAAGTCACCTATAGATTATTTACGGGATTTCAGGCTGATGTGGAAACGGATGAAGTATATGCGCAAATGACATTACAGCCTTTGACAACGGTATTCCTGGTTTTGTTGTTGTTCAAGTTTTTTCCCCTTATAGTGTATTGGAAACTCATCTGAATGGAATGGAACTCTTTTTTCCTCTCCATGCTGCAAATAGGATGAACAAAAGGACACGTTCCTCCCTATGGAATTGGGGATTCCAAGCAAGCAACCTGCCAATTACTTTTGCAAGACATTGACAGCGAGTGACACAAGTACCCATGGAGGGTTCTCCGTTCCTCGTCGTGCTGCTGAGAAAGTTTTCCCTCCACTGGTAGTGTCCTTTACTTCACTTCTTTTTGTTTTGATTCTAAGTGGGATGTTGTTGCATTTTTTGTTTTGTTTTTGGTCCTGCAGGATTTCTCACAACAGCCACCAGCTCAGGAACTTATCGCAAGGGATCTCCATGATGTTGAGTGGAAGTTTAGGCATATTTTTCGAGGTAGCTTTTAATTTCTTTTCATAGCAGTACTTGTCAGGAAAATTAAAAAAGAACAAAAGAGGATCCGTCCATTAATAGAATTTCATGAGCTTGTAGTCTTCTATGTATTTGTGGACCTGAGAGAAATGATATATTGTTTGCTGCTGCCTCTATAGAAAAGTTTCGTATCATAATTTTGAATTTTAACTGGTGGAAATTAGAATGTTTGCAATTGGCCAATCTAAGAATGTGGTAAGATTGTTAGCTTTCAATGTTGTTGTTGCTTTTCTTTCTCTTGATGGTGATTTTTTAAAAATAATTTTCTATTGAAGGTGAAGTGATAGAATAATTTGTGCAACTCTGTCACTAATATTCTAGAGGCATGCTTTTCATGAATTTTCAAAATAAAATTTGGAAGCACTGAGGATTTTAAAAGTTCGGTAATTTTGTCTTAATGTCCCAGTAGATTTCTGGGCATTATTTACTTGAAATGCTGGTAAACTATTGAAACATCCACATTAGTAGACTCACATTCCTAGTGCATCTTCGCGTCTGGCCCAACACAATGCATTAGTTCTTATTTATTTCTATTGTTCTCCATGTATACTTTCTGTGTAATTGGGCTTTGCCTATTTACTTGATCAAATAAAATCTTATTTTACCTATAAAAAAAGGTCTGGAATATCTCTGTGAATATCTTAATGTATTACCTACTTATAAAAAAAAAATCTTAGTGTATTACCAAAATTCAGTTATGTTGAGAGGTTTGCTAAGCAATTTGAATATGTAAGTCATTTTCAAAAGTTTTCAAGTCTTATGATTCTTTCTATTGTTCTTTCCACAAACTATGTTTAATAGAATTGGGTATGTAAATCGCAGTGCCAATTTTTTTTTTGGGGGGGGGGGTAAAATTAAGTATGGCATGCTAAAGATTGATAACATTATTTGGAAGAGTCAGTTGCTAGATATTTAACTTAGCTGGCAACAAACTGGCCTGGCTTTTTCACCATTGAGATTCAAAAGAAAAAAAAAATCCTTTATTCACTGCTGGAAAAATCTGCTTCATATTCTGAAGCAATCCTGAACTTACTTTGTTTTTATATATTGAAGATGGAATGACAGTGATCAGATATATTTGTGTTCAAGCTGAACATATTCTGAGGTGTAGCGAGTTGTGTAGTAGTACTCCTATTTTCGGTATGTGAAGTGTGAACATTAGGATGATAACGGATAACATTTTATTTATCAAAAAAAAAAAAGGATGATAATGGATAACAGAGATCTAGCAGCTCAAGGATCAAATTTTGGGGGACCATCTTCAAAACTTTTGGACCTGTGGAAGGGGAATCTGTGCAGGATTTTTTCACTCTGTCGTGAGGGTTTGTTTTTTCATTTGTATATTTATTTTGATAAATATTACAATTATATTAAAACAGATAGTGTGGAGTAACACTAGTACACAAAAAGTTTACCAAAGGATACGCCCAACTATTAATTAGATGAAAAAGAGCAAAAATTTCTGAAATATAAAAAACTACAATGTTGGTAGCTGTTGTGAACAGCCATCCAATCATAGAGAATGCCGGATAATTGGGCTTTTAATTTTTGTCACCATTCTCTCATGGTCTTCAAAAGTCCGGCTGTTGTGTTCTTGCCAAATGCACAACATCAAGCATGAAGAAACCATCCAAATTTACTAGTTTTTATGACTTCCACAAAGACTGCAGCACTAGATGTAATTTGTAGAATATTTGTTTAGTTGTGGGCTGACAGAGATTTGGTATTTGCTTTAGCTACTGCTCCTTTTTCTTTTTTGGTACAAATGAGAGTTGGTGGGTTTTCTGACCATCATCAGAAAGCTTTAAATGAGCTAGCTGCACTACTAATTTATTGTTGAATGTACACTGATGGTCTGTTAAATCGTGTAACAAGTTGACACCCCTTTCATGCTCATCTTGCAGGACAGCCGAAACGTCATCTTCTTACTACAGGCTGGAGTGTGTTTGTAAGTGCCAAAAGACTTGTTGCAGGGGATTCTGTTCTCTTCATCTGGTAAATACACTTCATTCCCACATTGATTTTTGGTTGGTGCTAGGGAATCCTGAGTTTTTTGTTTTGGTTAATTGCTATAAATAGGAATGAAAAAAATCAGCTACTTTTGGGAATTCGCCGTGCCACTCGACCGCAAACTGTGATGCCATCATCTGTTTTATCGAGTGATAGCATGCACATTGGACTCCTAGCTGCTGCCGCTCATGCTGCTGCAACCAATAGCTGTTTTACTATTTTCTATAACCCAAGGTGCAACACAGTTTTCAAAGTTTGTTCTTCATTTTGTTTTCATTTTCTTCTGTAATTCTTGTTGCGCCTTTTCCATTATGTACAGGGCCAGTCCGTCTGAGTTTGTTGTTCCCCTTTCAAAGTATGTTAAAACTGTATTTCACACACGTGTATCAGTTGGGATGCGTTTCCGGATGCTTTTTGAGACTGAAGAGTCAAGTGTCAGAAGGTGATATTGTTCGTGACATATTTCATCTTCTTGTGATGATGGTTCTTTTGTTATTGTGCATGTCTATCAATTTCTTGCATTTTATGTGCTAGAACCCTTCATATCTGGTAAGACATTTGATGAGTTTCTTAGTTACAGTGCTGGCACTGCCACATGATACTGTTTCTTGTTGTGGCTTAGATTAAGAGGGTACTCAAATTTAGTCATGATACGGATTTAGTATATCTGTGACACATTATCTTGGTTGAGGTGGCACATGCATATCTACACAATTTAGGCAAGTTGCTTTGGTTGACTGAGTGGGTTTGCTTCCAAAAGCCTGACATGCATGTCTTCAATCTGAAATAATGCTAAAGATGGAAAACATAACTGCTCATACAAAACAATGTGTTTTTTTAAAGACCATCTAGACTTTGCCCCATGAAACTTTGTTGCTTTTTAGGAAATAACTAATAGTAAAAACTTTTTATTCCTTTGTCTCGAACTTCATGAGGCCGTAATTTGTAGGCAGCTCATAATCTTCAAAATCATTAGATAAATTCCAAACACTAGTTGGAGTACTAGATCAAATATGATTATAAGAAGATCCTTACATTTTAATGTTGGGTAAACTAACACTAAACATTCTGTCTGCATGTCGGTGTTTGATTGTGGTGACTTCCTTGCAGTTATAGGTGCTTTACCACATAACATGCATGTTCTTAATCTCTTGAGGGTTTAGCAGCTAAGGCTGCTGCTTCTATTTATATTATTTGTAAAATTGTGTCCAGATGTGTAAGGCTTATTTTTCCAGGTACATGGGTACGATAACTGGAATAAATGATCTGGATCCTGTCCGTTGGCCAAATTCTCATTGGAGATCTGTCAAGGTAATTGAGCTTTAATCATGGCATGCATGTATTCGTTATTGTCCACTAAACCATTTATTCGTTGCATGTATTACCATGCTGCACGTCTCTTGTCTTGTGCTTATGGATGGAAAGAATCCTGTGCAGATTTCTTTCTAGGTTTTCTGTTTTTAATTTTTGAAAAGAAGTATGTCAGTATATTTCTTTCTAGCTTTGTTGATGCCAACTTTAATTGGCTATGCATTTTGCACTTTTTTCTTGTTTTTTTTTCTTAATGAGTATTGTATGATGTCATAATTCCACTTTCACACATTGTTTTTGTAAATTCTATCAAGCTTTGTAATGTCTATTAATTTTAAAGTCTAGTAAGCTTTGAATTCTTTTCCAAAGTTTTATCTTATCTAAAATTATAGCTCTGTTGTTTCCCTATTCAACATATTCCTCTTCATTACTTCTACACAGGACTATCTTAGGTGACTCTTGTTTTTCACTTGATATGAGTCATCACTGCCTTTGAATGGATGCCTTTATCCCTTGTGGTATTCCCACCAATCCTTCTCTCGAGTCTCATTTCAATTCCAGCTACATTTATTTCATGAACTGTTGCTTTTTAACCACTGATAAAAAAAAAAATGAACTGTTGCTTCTTAACCTTCCAACATTCCACAGTAGAGTATAGCTGATTTATGTAGAAGTTACCCTTCTATTAATAGGTCTTCTATGGTTGTCCAATACTCCCGACCCACATCTTTACTGTAACCATCTCAGTCTTGTTCTATGAGTTGCATCTTTCTCGTTCTCCCATCCCGGAATTATTTATTGATCCAATATACTGAAAGTGACTGCTCTTGATATATCTTGAACATTAAATCATACTATCCCTAAATTATCTTTTTCACTTTTACAAACCCCTAGGGGTTGGCTCAAGTGGTGAGGGCATTGATGTTGTTAGTATGCTTCCTCTAGGTCTAAGGTTCAAACCCTTGGTAGTTTCTAGGGGCCACCTCCAATTGGTGAAAAGCCTATGATTTATTTGATTCGGGTGATGGGGATGCAATATATGGGTTTGGGGTTTGACCGAGTTAAAGACATGTTGCATTTGCAGTCTCTGAGATTCCTTGTCATCAAAAAATTATTTTCAATTTTACTAAACTTGCACTTTTTATACTCTAGTTTACCAAACATGCTCCAAACTTCCAACTTGGGGTTAATCCTGTTGTAGTGTCATCTCTTAATATCATCTGCAAAGAGCACATACTATAGGGCTGCATTTTGAATTGATCTAGTATGCTCATGGATGGCCAATGCAAAGAGAGAGACTTCATATAAAGCGGTCCGTGATTCACATGATTTTTGCTTAGTCAAAATTCCTTGTTGGATATAGAGTTTAGTGTACAAGTAAAGTTGGCACATGGAAACAGGCAACCCAGAATCCCTGATCAAAGATGTGCTTGTTGAATGATTGGACCCTGATGAATGTTTTTTATAAATGATCTTTCGGTATGTTGAATTGAGATGCTTATTGACCATCATTTGAGCATACCTTCCAAAATATTTTGGCCACATTTCTCTACTTTATTGTTTACTAATTGGAGCCTTGAATCTATTTTCTTGACAACTAGAATATTGTGAAATGAGCAAATGGACAACAAAAGTCATATTAAATTAAAAAAGTATGGGAGGCCTACAAGAATTTTGGCTAAAATAAAATGTTTGGTTGGGAAAACTGGATGAGTTTTCTAAGTGTGTATATACTAAAAAAGAATAGAGTATTCCAACCAACATTTACCATTTTTCATTATTTTTTTTGTGCCAGTGGATTTTATAAAATAAATTTGTTTGTATAATTAGAGGGGGGTATTGTCTAGCCTACTTTTTTGCCTTTCAAAGATGGAGTTTAAGGGTCGAAATCTATTGTAAGTTCAGAATTCATACGGTTAGGAATTATTCTGTCGTTTGGACACAATGTTTTTTATGACGATGAATCCTGGAGACCGTGCATACATAACCTGTCTTTTACGGGTAATGCACCCACATCACACAAATTAGGCAAGTCACTGGCAATTATGTATATTTACCTATATTTTTTAGGGGAAGAGTTTTTCCTTCGAATTTGCTCTAAATTACTAGTTAGTGAGGGTTTATATGGGTGGGTCCTAACTTTTTTGCAATATTTATGAAGACTATAGAGAAACATAGAGAAGTTAATCGTGAAAGAATAAAAAGAGTCACCTATGAACACCTAAAAGCACCTTTTTGTGAGGGGTAATATGTAGTCATATTGTGGATCATGTGCAAAGCAAAAAGGGAATAATTTTTATAGTTTCCCTTCTCCAACGTGTCTTGTGCATTGCTACTCCCATCGATTCTGTCTTGTAAATTGCAAACACTTGAGGCTGCATTTGAATGATTAAACTCTTAGTAAAATTCATGTTTATTTTGTATAGAGGAACTACTTATAAAAAAAAATTGTATAGAGGAACTATATATATCCATTGCATAGCTCAAAGGCTTTTTACCCATCATTTGTTGTAATTCACTGAGTTTTGATTTGTTCCTTCATCTTTCATCCTTTATGTATAGGTTGGTTGGGACGAGTCAACAGCTGGTGAGAGGCAGCCAAGGGTGTCTTTGTGGGAAATTGAACCTTTAACAACTTTCCCCATGTATCCATCATTGTTTCCCCTGAGACTGAAACGCCCCTGGCATCCTGGGGTCTCATCTTTGCATGGTATTTATCCTTTTAATATTAACTTTACAGCTTTTGTGATGAGGTTTTCATTTTTATTTCTTTCTTCTCTTTCCTTTAAGATTTGAATTGGGCAAATTTATGTTTAGTTATTTGATATGCCAAATCTAAGCATCTGAATTTGAGGTCAACATAGTTACTTTTCTTGCGAGGTCAGTCTTAAGTATAGGTGACTGGAGTGTTTATTCTTGTGACCCTTTATTTCATTACTTTCTTTTCTGTTTACATTATTAATTGATAGGTGATTGAAAAATGATTTGTGCAAGACTTGGATATGCAAGCCCCTTGAAAATTCATGGGACCCATCAGAAAAAATTCACTTTTTTGCTGGGGGGCCCTCTTTGTCCCTCTCTTTTTTCTATGGGCTTGCCCCAGACTTGCATGCCCGGGGCTTGTATCTAGGTCGTTTTTTCCATAAGTAACATCTAGCATTACTCAATAATGTTTAGTTGGGGTGCACACGTATTAGGCTTCTGAGCTTTCTTGTAGTAAATTGTAAGCTCTAGCATGATTGCTATGAATCTTATTGTTGTTATGATGTCACTATGCCTTTTGCAGATAGCAGGGATGAAGGAACTAATAATGGATTGATGTGGTTAAGGGGGGGAACTGGAGAACATGGAGTCAACTCCCTAAATTTTCAGGGTGTTGGTTTGTTTCCCTGGATGCAGCAGAGACTGGACCCAACTTTGTTTGGAAATGATCATAATCAGCAGTACCAAGCTATGTTGGCTGCTGGAATGCAGAACCTAGGAAGTGGAGATCTCCTGAGACAACAAATTATGCAATTTCAGCAGCCCTTCCAGTATTTTCAACAGCGAGAGAGCCATACTTCACTCTTGCAGCAGCAGCAGCAGCAGCAGCAACAACAACAACAGGAGGCATTTACCCAAACCTTGCCTCGTAACATCCTGCAGGCACAAACCCAAGTCTTAACAGACAACATGCCCCAGCACCTTATACAGCAACCTCTTAACAACCAACAAGAAGAACAGGCACGACAGCAGCAACATACCTTTCAGAATACAGTTCATATCCGAAGTGATCAGCTGCATCAAAGACTGCAGTCAAATGTGCCTTGTTCATCTTTTGCGAAAGCAGACTTCATGGATCCAAGCACAAAGTTCTCAGCATCTATTAGCCCTAGACAGAATATGGTCAGTTCATTTTGTCCTGAAGGGAGTAGCAATTTTTTGAACTTCTCCAGAGTTGGTCAGTCTATGCTAGCTGAACAGTTACCCCAACAATCCTGGGTCTCTAAGTACACACATTCACAGGCTAATGCTTATGCCAATTCAATGTCACACACACCATATCCTGAGAAAGATGCTAATGAAGAGCCAGAGAATTGCAATTCTGATTCCCAGAATCCTACTCTTTTTGGTGTTAATATCGATTCATCCGGGCTTCTACTCCCTACCACCTTGCCCACTTTTGCTACTTCAGTTGATGCTGATGTGACATCTATGCCATTAGGGGATTCCGGATTTCAGAGTTCCCTGTATGGTTCGGTGCAAGACTCTTCTGAGTTGTTGCGGAGTGCAGGGCAAGTTAACCCACCAACCCCATCTCGGACATTTGTCAAGGTCTGAGCTGCAAGTTAGTTGGTCTTTCAATTTATTCCTACTATTGCTTGTTTGAAGCACTTGTCCAGATGATGCTCTGTTTTTGTTTAGGTTTATAAATCAGGGTCAGTTGGGCGCTCACTGGACATCTCCCGGTTCAGCAGCTATAATGAGCTGCGAGAGGAGCTGGCTCAGATGTTTGGAATTGAGGGGATGTTGGAAGACCCTCTTAGATCAGGCTGGCAGCTTGTATTTGTTGACAGGGAGAATGATGTGCTTCTCCTTGGAGACGGCCCATGGGAGTAAGTACTTGTGACAGTAATCAATGTGCCAAATTTTCTTGGGTCTCTCTCGATCTGATGTTTTAGGCTCAATCAATTTGAATGCTTTGAAAGTGGTTTGTGTTTATATTGGGTGGTTCTCCTGTTGGGTTATATATGTCTCTGCATATGTATATGAATTTATTTGCCTTTGAATGAATGGAACTGAGCTGTGGACTAAATAGTCGTGGTCTTGTGCAGGGCGTTTGTCAATAATGTTTGGTTTATCAAGATACTTTCACCTGAGGATGTCCATAAAATGGGAGAGCAAGCAGTTGAATCCTTCAGCCCACATGTGGCTCAAAGGCTGAACAACGGTGCTGAAGTTCAAGACCTTGTCCCAGGGTTACCGTCTCCTGGCATGCTTGAGTACTGAGGTGAAGAAAGCATTTGGACAGCTCCCTCACATTGTTCCAAGTTTAATCCAAATATTGGATCTATTAGTTTGGTGCCTGACACTCGTTATTCTGCCTAAATTTGTCCCAAATTTATACTGTACGACTCTTTTTATAAGACTAGTGGAATCGGTCCCGACTTCTGTTGGGGAAACAAAAAAACAATTGCGAGCTCACCACCTCCATGAAAATCCCGAGGACCGAATTTCTATCAAATCTGAACTAATGCCTTGAAACAATGTTGGTGGTACCGTTATTATGAAAGTAGTAGTGGATTCTCACGGTTTAGTGCATTTTACTGTGTTCATCAATGTTGAAATTATCAGAATTATTGATTTCCTGATATCTTGCATTTTGATTAAGCAGTTGGATGACAAACTTGACATGTCCTATAAAAAAGTACAACCCGAGATTATGTACTTGAGAATACGACCGTAAAAGTTCCATAAAATTTTAAAATGGATTAGTCGTGTTCTCACAAAAGCCCCACATTTATGTGTTGATATTTGTCTGTATCTATAACTATTTCGGTTATTTCATGGCCTAATCTGATAGTTCGGTTGACATCAGTCCAACCGCCAAACAATGGTCCACCCAACCCATTCTCCGGAAGTTCCTCATCTTCTCCTATAGGGTTATATTACAAAAATCCAGCAGGGACTTCGGCATCACATGCAAAAGGTACTTGTGCATCCTCTGAAATGAAAGGAATCAGTAATCATGCGGTGTAGGAAGGGACCGCGGGACTCGATATAATCATCCGCCATTCAAATGATTCTCATACTTTCTACAATTCTTTCACTGGATTTGAAAAACATCTCAAGATGATAAGTGCGAGGTTTATATCACAAGAGCCAAAGGGAAGAAAGAAAGGCAAAGAAAGACCAAGCAATACGATATTAGGAAACATTCCCACAACCAGCTCAAGTATGACTATCTTCCGCAACAGTTTCAAAGGTTTCACCAGGAACAAGCTCGGGGACTTCATCATCATCATCATCTTGCGTTGGCTGTCCAGCAGTAGGTGGTTGCTGCTTTTGAAACTGTTCTGCAAGCTTCCTTAGGTTTTCCAAGTTATCTGGCCCTGAAAATTGAAGCCCATATGTGTTAATGGCAAGTGTACTAGGATTGAGTTTAACAAACATACCTATAACAAATTCATTTTTCAAAAAGTACACTTTCTATCAAGACTCTTAGAAATTTAATTCCCAGCCAAATGGTTCTGAAAACGTTTCAGTTATCAATCACTACAAGCTCAGCACTGGAATATGGACATCAATCTTTGTCAAGTGTTACAATCTTTCTTTGAATCACATATGCGTAGAATAGTGAATAAAAGAGACGCTCCCCATTTAAAATCTTGAAATAACATGATATAATTTTCCCTTGTGTTTGACATCAGCAGAGGTAGGGCTACCGAACACAACAAAAATGGATGAGCTCTGGTAATTAGCAACCGTTCAAATCTGTTTAAACGACTTTGCTCAATACTGGCTCACAAGTGGACAATGGGACCCTCAAAATAAATAAATAAAAAATATTGTTGGGACCTTCTAAAGCCAAGGATGTAGGGCAACACTGCATGCACACCTGAATCATCCAAGGGTTGTTTTCTTGGCTTACAAAAACTTGGTATCTATAATTCATAATCAATGGTATATACCGTATTTCTCCCCAGGATTTGCACATAATGTAGTACACAAACAATAAGATCAGACGTGGACCAAATTTCTACATCACATAACCCTAACTAGAGAAAGGAAAGAGGTCAAGACAATCTTGGTAAGATGCCTAATTTTTGAACTTTTTCTCTACCAAAACTAGAGAATACATAAAAAGTCATTATGTCCAAACTTTCAGACCAGGAGCACTTGATGCCTTTTTTCTTTTTTCTTTTTTTATAACTAACAGGAGCACTTAATGCTAATGAGATATCAAGGATGGAAAAATTGGAATTTCAACTAAATGCAGACCCATCACATACTAAAGGCGTGTTTATACAAAACTTAACATCAATTAAATATTGTAAGACAAAAGCCCGAGGTTAGCATGCCTAAGAAGTAGTTTATATATAAGGTAAATTATAAATTACATTTTTTTTATTTTTTATAAATTACATTGAGAGTAGAGATTTACAGTTTCATTCTACTCCAAGTCACAAGAGGCTTAGTGACAGTTTCCAAAAGATGGAAAGGTGAATTGTAATTATTTAAACCACAAAGAGGTAATTATTTGTCCTTGGTCTATTCTAAGGTCCCAAGAAATACTGCTAGCTGTTGAATACAAACTTGGCACTATAGAGGTGATGAACAATCATGATTTAAGTGCAATGAAAATAGGAATAAAGCTATCATACCTAGTTGGTTGATGATCCCTGGGAGAATATCTTGCAATTCTGAAACACAACAAGTACAAGTCTTAGTTCTTGTCCATCAACGTTGATTGAAGTAGATGTGCAACAGTGGCAATCAGAGGCAAAAGTGTAATGCCAAGAAACATCTCTTTAACAGTCACAGAATCCAATTACAGGCTAACTATATGGCAAGGATGGAAATCTGGAAATGCTTGGGAAAAAATTTTTTTGAAGACACCAACAACATCAGAGCATTTAAATGAACTAGCTACTATTTCAGCAGCCCATGTTCGTCCACATCCTGAAAGAGGTAAAAATAGAGGAAAAAAAATCGGAAAAAAGGTCCAAGCATTTTTTTTTTTTTTGGCACCGAGTGTCCGAGAAGAGCATCCCTACTAATCTCACAGATGCACAGGCCTCGGCAAGAAGTTTTCCGCAAGCAAGTGCCTATCATTATTAATACAATTGTTTACTTATAAAAAAAAATTCAAGGGAACAATCCTCTAGTCCGATGGCCCCTAGAAATTGTTTTCACCCATTAGGTTTCGAACCTTAAACCTTGGAGGGAGCGTACCAACAAAACCAAGGCCTTTACTGGCTTTACCACTTGAGCCAACCTGTGGGGGTTAGGTACAAGCATTCTAGAAAATATAAAGGGGAGGACAAGAAAGGAATGAGAAAATACTTTTTGTTTGAGGAGAACCACTAACAACCCAGGTGTTGGCAGCAATTGAAGCTTGAACTGGGAGACAAGATAAAACAACATTATCAGTCATTAGTTGCCAAAATTCGAAATCCAAAAAAAAAAACAAATGGTAGGAAAAGGCTACACAGTCCAAAAGGCAAAAATTTCAGTTATGTATATCAACCTTTGGGATTAAGAAACTGGATGACAGCATCATCCTTGAAAATGTTAACTTCTTCAATGGCCGGGATGGTGTTAACCCCAATCCTCTTCAAGGTACTCTGAAGCCTTTTATCATCAGTAGTAGTGGCTTTGTGCACAGCCTTCTTTTTCCTAAGTTCGAAAGCACAGATCAAACTCAATTAAACTGAACTTCTTTGGAATCAAACTTAAGATATCCAAAAGGAAATAAAAGATATACACAAAAAAAGAAGAAGAACAAAACATATTTGGGAGGGAATGAAGAGAGAATCTGATATGAGACCTTCGCACGCTTCCTTTTCCACCAGTGCGAACGGCACTGGCCATCTTCATGAGCCTCTCCCGATCCATCTGAGTAGGGAAATATATTTTTTCCCAATCCCCACAAATCACCAATAAAATTAATACTTCCTAAATCGAGACAGAAACTCTAATACTCCGAAACAGCATATACAATTGGAAACAAAAAACAGACAAGAAATTACCTTTGAAAAAATGAGGTCTGCTGGAAATGATACAGAGCAGGAAAAGCACCAATAACCCGACGACGATAACAGTGAACAAATAACTTGGGGATAAATCAATAAATAAAATAAAAGAAATGCCCTATTTTCATAATGCCCTTATTACCCTCACTTTATAACTTTTAATTTACTTTTCCTACCCTTTTGTTTTCGGAGAATCCGAAATTAATAAATTCTCGAGAAAAATAATATTAGATATAAATTTCGGTATATAAATCTGAAAACATCACTTTAAAAAATAAATAAAAACTAAAAGTGATTCTTTTTGTAGATTTCACTTTTCTTAAAGGGCATAAAAAATCATTTTCCTTCTATGAATAATAAAAAATTTTATCTCAAATTTTATTAATTTTAAATTATATTTATTGATATAAAATATTTTAAATGATTTTCAAACTACTTAAAATAGTTTCGCTTGTATTATTTAAATTTGTAACATTAAACTCTAATTAGAAAGCATCACCCAATTCAGGCCCATTCAAATATTGGTGGCCCCCGCATGATCTCAAGCCCAAGGATCAATACAAGCTTTGTATTTCAATTAATACTATACTCTGAGCTGGCCCATGGAAGCCCAATCACTTCAAGGCCGAGTCAATGACTTTGTTCCAATTTAAGACATTTTGCAGTGGCATCAAATCGGGGGGTTTGGCTCCAGATACATGAAAGCAAGGAGTCAGAGAGCTCTCTTCCTGTTGGAACAATGCATTACCATGATGCACGTCAAGCAAGTTCAATCCCATCTCACAGTTTCAGGCGCCATCTTGGACCCTCAAGCCGCTACGAAGATCATCTCCTTCTGTGCAGTGTCCAACCACCGCGTCGACTTAACTTACGCCTGCCAACTCTTTCGCCATCTACCGCATCGAACCACAATGGTATGGAACACCATGGTCAGAGCTTTTTCCGAGAGGGATGAACCCCTTAAAGCTTTGTCTCTCTATAAGGATATGCTCGAGAGTGGCTTCTTACCCAACAACTATACATTCTCTTTCCTGCTTAGAGCTTGTGCTGACCTCTCTGATGTCTCCTTGGGCTTCATTCTCCATTCCCAAGTCATCAGATTGGGCTGGGAATCGTATGACTTTGTGCAGAACGGGTTGATCCATCTGTATGCGACTTGTAACTGCATGGGCGCAGCTCGGAAATTGTTTGATGGGAGCGTAAATCGAGACGTCATTACGTGGACAGCTTTGATTAACGGTTATGGGAAGGGTGGATCGGTTAGGGTTGCACGGGAGTTTTTTGATCAAATGCCGGAGAAGAATGTTGTTTCTTGGAGTGCGATGATCAATGGGTATGCACAAGTTGGCTTGTTCAAAGAGGCTTTGGAGCTTTTTAACGATATGCAAGTTTCTGGTTTTCGACCGAATCATGCTGGCATTGTGGGAGCACTCACTGCGTGTGCTTTTCTTGGCGCATTGGATCAGGGAAGGTGGATACACGCCTACGTGGATAGAAATGGGATGGAATTTGATAGAGTGTTGGGCACTGCTCTTGTTGACATGTATGCAAAATGCGGGTGTATTGAAACTGCTCGTTGTGTATTTGATGAGATGCCGAATAGAGATGTTTTTGCCTTTACTTCTTTGATTTCGGGCCTAGCAAATCATGGCTTGAGTAAAAGTGCGATTGAGTTGTTTATTAGGATGAAGAGTGAAGGAGTTATTCCTAATGAAGTTACATTTATATGTGTCTTAAGCGCATGCAGTCGAATGGGGCTGGTGGATGAAGGGATGAGAATTTTCAATAGCATGAGTCAGGTCTATGGGATCGAGCCTGGGGTCCAACACTATGGCTGTTTGGTAGATCTGTTTGGGAGAGCAGGGATGCTAGAAGAGGCAAAGAAGGTGGTGAGGGCAATGCCAATGGAACCAGACTCGTATGTGTTGGGTGCATTGCTCAATGCTTGTAGAGTTCATGGAGATTTTGAGCTGGGTAAAGAAACGGTTGAGCACTTCGTTCAGCAGAGTCTAGACCATGGTGGGGTTCATGTTCTTCTTTCCAACATGTATGCTTCTGCTAACAAATGGGATGATGTGGCAAAGGTAAGGAAGGGAATGGAAGAGAAGAAGGTAAGAAAGGTACCAGGATGTAGCTTGATTGAAGTGGATGGTGTGGTCAGTGAATTTGTTTCTGGAGATAGGTCGCATCTGCTCATGGAGAAGATCACTTTAGTCTCTCGTGGCATTGACAAGCACCTGAAGTTTCTTCGGCACGATCACGATGATGATAAGATAAATGAATAAATCGAATTCTAGCTGAGAATTGATGAATACACTGCTGCCATTGAGGAAGAAAGGTTTTGCTTTATTATCGAACTGTTATGTTCCTCTGGATTATCCATCTGTTCGGCTTTTGGTTCAGTCTGCAGTTTTAAGGTAAGCCCTTTTACGTGTTTTCTCAAAGTTCAATTTATAGTGTGTATTCTTTCCGATGATGTCGTTGTTCCAACATTGACGTGATGCCTCTTTAGCATGCAGAGATATGCATCTATACAACACCCGTGCGTCAATTTTTGTTTAGAAAGAAATTGGTTCATTTGCGGGGAAGAACCTTTTTGCCACATTTCCCTTTAAGGGGAAAAGAATCAATTTGTTGACATGCTGCTTGCCTGAAGTAAATGGAGAAACCAGGTTTTTGGCAGGCTTGATTTTTGTTGACTGAAATTTGAAAAGAGAAGTCTTGACGGATATAGAAAATGCCTTTTTACAAGGTTTCCTATTCTTTATCCCTCCCATCGTTTTGTTGTGTTTGTAAAAATTACAGAGTTCTGCTAAACTTGTAAGTTTTAATCCTTCATGCTATTGGTCATCGGGAAAAAGGACAGAAAATTATATGAAGGTTTGTTACGTGAAGTTGTTGGACCCCAAACAAGAAAACCTTAATGATTGTCAGATGAGGATATCTATTAGTTAAGCTTGGTTTTGATGTTGGTGCTAAGTTCTAACCATAGATGAAGTCTCATGGTCAGAATTTGGAAGACCACTTTGAAAGTGCTTGTTGCAATAAGCTTCAGCATTCTTTAGACAATAAGCTTGAACCCAAACCTGTACTCTTCAGGTATATGGTAATTACTAATTGGTCTTCCTGTTCCTCTTCACCTCAGGCTTTCTGTATGAAGAGTGTTTGAAGATCTTGTGCTTGATCTTGTTCTATTTCATTTGAATCTGTAATTAAAAAAAAGTCTAATCTTGTTCTTGGCTGTATTTTCAGTTATATTGGAGTTGATATTGGGGTATATTGGGATCAAGATTCCCTCAAGGTCCTCAAGTAGGGGGAAAAATGAATCCAAAACTAATGAAGTGAAGAAGTATAGACTATAAATGGAGAGGTCTCCAAAATCTGGACAGCGTATGGAAAAACCGAAAAATAGCTCCTCCTCCAGCATCCTACTATTTTGTCCTCTCGAGCTTCATTTCAAGTTCACATGGATTTCATCAACCCCATTAACGACGATCCTTTTATTGATTAGCATTGAAAACTCATGATCGGACCATTAACTTGGCTCTCACTGTTTTACTCTTTATTTAGGACTATTATGAGTTTGAAGAGGCTTTTGTTGGAGCTCCCCACCCTTCATATTTCAATTAATACATACTTGCCTATAATAAATGTTGTTGTATGAAAGATTTAATTAAAGTTGGTATGGGAAATCAGAGTATCAATTTAGTTGGACTCCGGTTCATGCCTTTTTTTATCAAGAAATACTACTATGTCACCCCAGTTATACTACTTACTTTGTCCCATTGATGTGGCACCACCACTTAGTGGTGTGTGGCTTATTAAACAATTAAAAAAATATATTTTCAAAATAAAATGGCGTCTAAAAATACAAAAAGATGAATACTGAAATTTTTTTAATAAGCCAGGTGGTTTTTTTTAAATGGCTTTTTAAAAGGATGGTTTTCTGTGATGTTTAATTTTTTTAATAAGCCAAGTGGCACTACACATCAATGGAGCAATGTGAGCAGTATAACTGAGGAGGCACGGTGTCGTTACTCTTTTTGACTAATGGAAGAAATTCATTATCTTACACGGCCCTTAACATTGACAAGGAAGCCACCATTGCTGTTCCACGATATATATATATATATATATAGTCATCACCAAATCATGCAATCCTGTAAACTAAATGGCAACAGACCAAGAATAACCTCTTCATTCCTATTTACCTACTACCACGCTCCTATGCTGCCCATTCTGATATCTAGTCCTCACAGTTATAGAACATGCACACTGCTTTTTCCTTCCTACCACAAACCATCCTTATTGCAGCCATTTCTCCCAAACTTTTTCTCAGCCAGGAAATCTTCCACATCCAGATTTCAAGCCATTCCCCCTCCCTTTTCTTCTCTCTTTCTTCATCAAAACCAACCACAACTCCATTCCCCATACCCAACTATAGACAACCAAAAGCAATACTTATGACCAATAAATTACTACTGATCCTGCAACATTTAAACTAATCTTGTACATGCATACACTCTTCCACGCGTGTACAAGTGTATATGTGCATTACCATGTGTGGTATTGCGCACACAGCCTATGATTTAGATATGTCAAGCCCGAACTCAATTTGGCAAGTTGAAATTAGACACGGTTGAATAAAAAGTAATACATGGATGCATAAGTTTTGGAAAGGGATAATACCCGAAGAGAAACACTAGGGACATAAAGGGATCCCATTAACAGGAAAGAAAACTTGTCGGTCTCGAAATGTGTCCCTTTCGATCTAGCTCTCACCAGCTTCTTCCTCCCAGCCAATATGGCCTTATCCATAACCTTCAGCGTAAACAAACAACCCAATCCTCTTTTTTTGATAGGTACAACCCAATCCTCTAACTCGGTCAAATACACACTCCCTAAATCCCCACAGAGAGTGATTTGGTAACCTGCCCCTCCAAACTCCTCAACACGACCCGTAGCCCAACTCTCTCTCTCTCTCTCTCTCAATGAAATTACACAATGCTCCCCAAATACTTTCCCAATTATTTTCACTTTAAAAAGACCTCAAAAGCAAAAGCAGGAGTCTGCAATTAAAGTCTAATAAAACACACACACTAACTCACTCAGAGTCAGAAACACGCAGAGAGCAAATGATTATGGGAATGTTGAAGCTTAAGGCTTTGGGTAGTGATTAGTTTTAGGAAATGTTTGGAGTGGGAAACATATATTGCAGAGTTTTCCTGAGAAAATGACGACGGGTATGGTGCAAGACCAGAAACATATTGAGAAGTAAATGGGTTGCATGGCTGGGTTCCTTCAGATCTTCGACCACAACCAGATTCTCACCGGCGAACGCCCCTACTCCAACAAGCACCTCCCTCCCTCTTCGGTCTCTCTCTCTCTCTCTCTCTCTTTCTCTCTCTCTAGATTCCGTCAGGACAAGACAACTCACCCAAACGAGTTCAGGACCAAAAAAAAAAGAGCTGACATGGCAGTTACCACTTCAGTTTGTGGGATCTGGTGTGTCTGTAGCGGGACTCATATCCAAAATACCAACTGCTGTTCTACGGTCTGAGACAGAAGAACCTAAACCCAAAAAACTACCGCAAGATGAGAGGTGGGCCGGGGGGTTCAAAATTCAACAAGCCCAAATAACTTTTTCTGTTTGGAACCAGAAACTTGGAAGCTAAGCAAAAGTATTTTCTCAACCAGGAGAAACAGGAAAATAGCCAATTTACATATGCCATAGTCTAACATAATGCTCAACTATCACAATTATAGAAGAAAAGAGGAAATTTGAAATTGGATGTTAGCTCAACTACAAATTTGAACCCAAAGAACACATCCATAAGACGACCTGAGGTCAAACTTATATAGACTTTCCCCCGACTCAATTATAAAACCTAACATAAAAAACATAAGATGATTAAGAAATTAGCAGAGATATAAATAAATGGACGACAATAAAAACAAACTGCAAGATCACAAAGGTTGAGATTATAGATCATATGTAGAACAATAAAGTTGGAAATTGATAAATACAGACCTCAAAAGTAGCACTTGTTGTCTCTTTTCTTTTTTATTAATATTAATCCTAGAAATCCACACCTAAAGATTCACAAACTTCATCAACCCTAATTTTATTAATTGTGAATCGTGCACTCTCATACCACTTGCTTGGCCGGGGCAGGCGCCGGTGCAGGAGCGGGCACGGAATCAGCGGCAGGAATCTTCACGTAGCCCAACTTCTTGGGGCTGACGTCTTCATCGTGGTCGTCTTCATCGTCATCGGAATAGGGAGAGCCGTAGCGGAAGTCGTAGAAGCGGTTGGAGAATAGGGACCAGGCTAGGTACATGGTCGCAGCAGTGAGGGCCCCACAGCCGACGCCAAAGAGCAGAGCCACCACCACGCTGAGGATGTCCTTGGTGCGGTCCCGGAGCGAGCTGTAGTCGTAGTTGGAGGAGGAGGACAGGGACTTCTTATACCCCAACCCGAACGGCATGTCGTCCCGCTCTATTGGACGATCCTGCACCTCATCGTTGACCGGAAAGACGAAGATCTCGGAGGGGAAGGCTCGATCGAAGGTAGGCCTGGGACTGAAGCGGCCGATCTCGGTGACAACGGTGACGACTCCCGAGGAGGAAGGGTTTTGCTTGAAGGAGAAGGAGTAGGAGGAGATGAAGAGCGTCTTGCAGGGCCTGGCGTTGGTGGAGATAATTGAGAGCGAGAGGATGACCAACTGGAGAAGGAGGAGACGCTGAGTCAAGGACGCCATGTCCATTGATTTCTGTGGCCTTCGTCTGTGCGTTAGGCGATGAATTGCTGAGGATTCGGGGAATTTGTGAATTTTGGATTGCTCTCTCGTTCCGTCGAACTTCGGTATATATAGGTAAATAAGAATAAATAAAGAAAAATCTTTTTAATTTTTTTTATTTAATGATTAAGAAAGTAATTTTTAGTGTATTGATGTATTTTTTTATTTTTTAAAAATATTTAAATATATTAGAAAAAAAAATAAAAATGAGAAAAAAATAAAATCAACATTTGGCCTAGTCATCAAATTGAGTAGCCCGACTAAAAAAATACATTTTCTAACCTATAATAGATTAAAAATTCTTTAATTTTTTATTTTATATAATCTCAAATTTTTAAATGAGTTATATTTTAATGTCTCTACAATAAATTTTGAATTTTATAAATCAAATATTACATAATGTGTATGATTTGTTCTACATAGCATTTTATAATATAATAACCTTTTTTTTTTAACAAAGAGCATTGTTAGGTTCAGTCTCATTGGGGGCATGCATGCAGACGAACGGAGCTTTTGGTCACTCGCTCTTTAAATTGTGATGAAATGTCAAAAAGGTTCTTAGCATATTTCCCCTCCAGCAATAGAATTCTCAGATTCTCTAGCATTTGCATTCCGAGAGTCATCTCATTCTTCCTTCCATTGGCTCCCACTCTCACCCTCCTCCTACTCTTTCTTCTCTCACCCATCTCCACCTTCTCCGCATCTTTTTCCATTATTAAAGATGACTAGTATAAGACTACTTACATGGTCCAAGTCCAACCTGATGCCAAGCCTTCCATTTTCCCTACCCACGAGCTTTAGTAGTTCTGGTTTTAGTTATATTCATTTGCTCATATTTGTTCATTTTTACAAAAAGCACATTGAATCTCCAAAAGCAATAAAAAAATGGGAGTCAGGTGCATGCCAAGCTAGAGACGGAGCCCTACCCACCATCGACTCTAGCATAAAGACGTGCATAGATAAAACATAAAAGGAAAATCTTCCTAATTACAAAGTTATAATTCATGAAAAAGTCATATATACTCTATACATTAAGGAAAACGAGGACGAAACCATCAGCACACAGCACTACCTTCTCTCGGCTCTCGCAAACACACAACACAGTGCTATCTAACTCCAAAGCTCTCATTTTTCCTCCATCCCCGTAGTTGGCCTCCCGCACGTTATTTCCCTCATCCCCAAGCAAGTCTGCCATGTGCAAACAACATGCTCTCCCAGTTATTGGGCCTCAAGACCACCGTCTCCTCAAAGAATCAGACTTTGGGTATGTCCTTGTCATTGGAGTAATCGATACCGGCATCTGGCCTAAGCGGAAGAGCTTCAATGATTGAGATCTTGGCCAAGTACCCTCCAAGTGGAAAGGTCGACGTGTCGCTGCCAAGGACTTCCCTTCCTCCTCTCGCAACTTCAAGCTCATCAGTGCTAAATACTTATGCTATGGCTTTGAGTCCACCAACGGCAAAATGAACGAGACCAACAAGTTTCGCTCTCCTAGGGACTTGAACGGCCACGACACCCATACCGCCTCCATTGCTACCGACTAGTAGGTCTTCCCGGCCTCTACCCTTGGTTACGCACGCAGAGTTGCCACAACTGGATATCTTTGAAGTCTGATTTTGGGCCCGATTCTTTCATGTGTTTTACTCCATAGAACGATAGTGTTTTGACTATTAATGAAACAATTCGTTCCTAGAATGTGTAGGGTGTCCCAAAGTGCATACTGCATACAAAATTTTCCTTTTACAAATATTATTTAACATTTTAAATAATAAAAAATCATCTATTACATATTCAAAATATGAAACATTATCTATTAAAAATTGACGTTTAAAATTGCCTTATGTTACATATTTTTTATTCATCTTATGGTTATGATTAATTGAGAATATGACATATAGAACTGAAATATACATTATTATATCAATTTTAATTGATTTTGATCCAAAGTGAAAAAACCCTCCTAATTAGGGGTTATAAATATTTTCTTTTCTTTAATAACATATATAGATGCCTATTTTATTTGTATCACAATTCTATCCCGTGGATAATGGAAATTGGAATATACCCAACTTTTTAGGCTATTTGATACGACACCGTTGCCACAATGGATTTTTGAGGAATAGATAAGTGTTTTTTATTAAACAGGGAACGAAATATAAGAAACAAGCGCTGAAATTTTTGTTACTCCATACAAAAGTTCCTTTTGTATTATTTAACATTTAAATATAAACTTTTTCATATTACATTGAAACATTAATTAAAAATTGACGTTTAAAGCTATGCTTCAAGATAATTTATTTAGAATTAATTAATATGTAACAGACCTGTTAATACAATTATATCAATATTGATTTGATAAAAGTGGGTTACCCTCCTAATTAGGGTTATAAATATTTTCTTTTCTTTAATAACATATATAGATGCCTATTTTATTTGTATCACAATTCTATCCCGTGGATAATGGAAATTGGAATATACCCAACTTTTTAGGCTATTTGATACGACACCGTACCATTTTAAGAGGAAATAGATAAGTGTTTTTTATTAAAACAGGGAAACGAAATATAAGAAGAGAAGCGCTTGAAATTTTTGTTACGCCCGAGAAAAGTGAAGTTTGTATCACGGAGCTATTTAAAATATAGACTTTTTCAATACATTAAAAAAATGGTAGTTCTAGAGCTACCGCTCTCAAGATAATTATATTTAGAAGTAATAATATGTAACACGACCTGTTTCCAACAAATGATATGATAGGGTTGACATGAGTTTAGGTTGATGTTACGCACTTAACGGGTGAACAGGGACCTATTATATAACCCATTATGCCCCGTTAAGAAAGTTAAAATTAAAATTATACCCTTATACTTAAAAATAAAATTGTTTAGATTTTAATTTCGATATTTTTATTATTTGAATTGTAATTTTAGACTTGTAGTTAGTTTTATATTTTTTATAGAAATTGTGATTTTAACATTTATATAAAATTATGCTAAATTTAACTAGGTCAAACGAGTTAATTTCAAGTCTGTTCAACCTATTTATATAAACGGGTTAAAAAGAGTTGGCACGAAATAACCCGTTATGTTAATGGGTTGTGTTAGGATTTGAGATTTTGATACGATAAGCTTAACAGACCGGGTTAGGGTTGATCCATATAATATAATATATATGGTTTGACACGAACACGACCTGTTAATATGATTTGATACCCTTAATTATATTAGTATTTTTTTAAAAGAAATTTATATGTATTTTTTAATATTTTTTTAAATAAAAAATATAATATTATTAGAAAATAATTCTTTAATTATTAAATAAAAAAACTTAAAAATAAAAAATTACAGCGGGCGCCACTAGCGGCTCCCAACGGTATGAATAGCTTTTTCCTTAAAAAAAAAAAAGAAAAAAGAAAAGAAAAGAAAGATGTTTAAGCAAGTAGTGGCGAAAACGAAGGCTGTCTTCCTGGTGGGCCTTGCGAGCGTCCTACATCCTACAGAATTAAGGAACGCGTAGAGGCTAAGGAAGCCATTGCTTTGTTTTAGAAGTTTTGTGTCTCTCTCTCTCTCTACTTGCAGGCTTGCAGCAGGGTAGAGATCAAAGAAGATGGGATTGCTCTCGAACAAAATCGAGAGGGACAAACTGAAACCTGGAGATCACATCTACTCTTGGAGACACGCCTATATTTATGCCCACCACGGTCACACGCTTCTCCTTCTGCTACTTTTTTGTTTATTATGTTCACATTTTGTTTTTTACTCAATTTGTTTCATATACGAAGATTATAGGATCCGTATTTTTTTATGGGTATTTTATGTGCTGCTTATTATATCTTTTTTTCTAGTCATCTTATCTTTCTGGATTGAAATTATCTTCTATTTCCTTCTATTTTTTATTTTTTATTTTTTTTTATCGTGTTTGTATGGTTGAATCAAGCTTCGAGTTCCCCGATTCTCTTACTTAGAATGGTCATTTGAAACTGGAATTACGTTTCTGGGACCACCTCTTCTCTGCTTCAGGAAAGAACAGAAGGACAAACTTCTTGAGTGGAGAAGCAAAACGAACGTTGTTCTTATTTATATCTTAATCACTACTTTTTTTTTTTTTTGATAAGTAAGAAGAAATATATTAGATCAGGAAAAGGGCGAGGCCCGAGTACACAGGGGTATACAGAAGTGCCTAGGTACAAGTTAAGGCTGCGAAAAGCAGCATAAAGGTCGTTGAAAGAAGTGCCATTCAGATAAAAAAAGTCTCTAAACCCTTCCGGTGCACGCTCCTTCTCCTCAAAACAGCTACTATTCCTTTCGTTCCAAGTGCACCACATTAGACAAAGAGGCACCATACTTCTTAATCACTACTGATATAGATGTTATGCTAAATGTGACTTTAAAGCATTGGGGTGCCTTTCTATATATGTTTATTGTTGTGGTAATTACGCAGCGAAATCTTATAAGAGCTCTACCAATTTACCTGCTATAAAAATTTTGCATTTTTTGTATGAACAGTTTTTAAAATTGGGTCTGATATTGGCAGAATTTACTGTTCACTGCAGCAAGGCTATAGCTTGTAGAAGCCTTGCACGTTGAGTTCCTTTTTTTTTTCCTTTGTTTCTTTCTTTCCGGCTCCTTTGTGGATAGATCCTTGAACTTAAACCATGCTCTCCCTCTCCCCATATGAGATTCACTTTATTGAAGCACTGAAGTTGCACATTTGGTTTTTATGTTATGATTTTATCCTTTCAATTGTATGAGGAGCGCTTGGAGTTGACTCAAATTAACATTTTAGTAGGATTAGAGTTGAAAAACCAGGATCAAGTTTATGGGATAGGCTGTTGAGACCATAATCAGTGCTAAATCATCAGTATCTAATTATTCTGGAGTTAAGAAAAGGTTATTTGCTCAGGATCAAATGCCTGTGATTCTCTTTTCTTGGTAATTGTTTTCTATGGAAAGTAGTGGTTCATACTCATAGTTTGCTTGATGTATACACTTTTTAATCTTTGCAATTTCATCTAAAAACAACTATAGATCTCCACTCCCCCTCCCTTTTGTCCTTCAGGAGCCTCATTGCAAGGTAAGGCATTGAGTGCATTAGAATATTCAAATAATCAGTATCATGGCGCTGCTTTATACCATGATTGGGATGAGCTAGGGACATTTCCAAGACTAGTTCCTCTTATGTGGGTTGTTTGCTGGCATCATAATTTTGTTTGAAATTAATGAGGAGGGGAGTTAGTATAGTTTTTTTTAACAATGCTTATTATGCCTTACAAGCAAAATAATGTGTCAACTGTCAAGTATTACATGGAGATGGCCAATCTATGGAGTACACAGATTGATGGTATGAACATAACTGACGTAATAGTTTATTTACAATTCATGAGAAAGGGAGTTGATCTTAAATTGAAAAATGCCCATTATGCTTTACTAACTGGATATCTGTCAAGCAGTGTACGAGATTAGGAGATGGGACTTGGGAGTGTAGCAATCTAGGGAATGCAAATGATTGGCGAAGAAAATATGTTTTTTTTTTATAAGTATTGGCGAAGAAAATATGTTCCTTTCCCTATGGCCTTTGTTTTACACTATATTTCTTACAGATAGGATTGGAGCATCCTTTATGCTCTCAGAGATTTATATGAACTAGATGCACAAGTACACTTTCTTTTTAAAAAAATTTCTAATAAGTATGTGTAGGGAAAATAGAAAAAAAAAATGTGGACAAGTCATTTTATGGTGCATAATGCCAGGCAGGTAAAAGGAAACATGTCCATTGACTGACTATGGCTAAGAATTGTTGTTCTATAAGTTTCCATGGCTAAGAATGATGTTGTTATAGAGATGTAAAACTTCAAGGAAGGGGGTGCAGGAAGTGACTGCCACACATAATTGACATTAGGTGATGGCCCTTGCCCCCTTTTCATGTTTCTCTTTTTTTTTTTATGAGAAGCGCTTCAGACCGGTCCGGCTGTTAATCCCACAAAAACAGCCCTCCATTCAACTCAAGACACGTAAGAAAAAACACTGAAAGAGAAATATGCTAGACCATAGAGAATCAAGCTAGCCCCTTTCTCATTTGCACTGCCCAAGACACGAGCCCCTCCTTGCATCTGTTCTTCTTCCCTCTTCCACTAAAGCCCTCAACCCCAGAAATTCCCCTACCCAACTTGTGCGACGGAGATGGACCAAAAGCCGCAACGGAGCTCGAGTTCACGGTGTGGCAGGAACACGACCCCGAGCATGTTTCTCACGGTGCGGCAGGTCATCCCCTTTTCTTCTTCCCTCTTCCACCGAAGCCCCATCCCTAGAAACTCCTCTACCCAACCTGCGCTTTTTTGCTTGGCTATCACTTTTCCTTTTCTTACAAAACTTTCTTTGATTTGGACAAAGTTGTTGGCTTCATTTGCCCATCCAAGCAGAGCTCTTGTTCAAATGCCATCATACACATGGCAAGAAGCTGATGTGAAACGGCGATGCAGAGTTCTATTTTTTGCAAAAGCTTTCAATTTTGTTTGCCTCTGCTTTCAATTGCCCAGATTACAAATATACTATAACAATTACAAAGTGGTGAAAATCAAACCATTGAGTGGGCAACGGAAACTGTGGTGGGTGACGCCGAGTGCATTAAAACTAAAGAGACAACCTATGGTGGGCAACGGAGCTTGGTGGAGGGGCAACGGCTACTGTGGTGGGCGACGACAATGCTCTGCTTTGGCATGGACGAGTAGAGTTTTTTTTATCTTAGATGGTTTAATCAACCTATGGTTCAATCCACTTTTGTAAGCTTTTATTTCAAACAATTCGATTATTCACAACAACAATGAAAAATTATTTTCTTAAAATCAAATACATTTGACAGATTGTGGTTTGAGGAGAAGGGTCAATGTCGGTGGACTGGTGGATGGGCTGGGTTTCATGAGGGCACGGGGAGAAGATTTGGGAGTTGAGATTCAGGGGTTCTAGATGCCCCTTTGGGTTGAGCTTCGACAAAGGGGTGCGATTCGCGATTTGTGGGGAGTTCTCCTTCGGGTTGAGATTCGACGAAGCCAACTCGATTCGTGGAGAGTTCCTTCGGGTTGAGTTCGACGAAGGGGGGTGCGAGGGGAGTTCCTTCGGGTTGAAATCGCGTAGAAGAGAGATTGCCATTTTCTGATGTTTGCTGGTTTAGAATAAGTGTGGTGGAAGTTATACGTGTAACTATGCGATTGGCAGACTGTTATTTGACTAATAACAGTCAGACCGGTCCTAAGGAATTCTCTTTTTTTATTCTATGGATTCTTTTCGTTTTGATTCAACTTTCTAAACTTGTTCTCTCTTTTAAAGCTCTTTTGTACTTTTGTTGCAAGCTTTTACATGGTGGTTTATTATTGAACAGAGGCTTGGCTTCAAATGCCATAGAAGCAAAAAGGCAAAAGTCACGAGAGCCGAGAAGTGTCAAGACTTGCCAAAAAAAGAAGTGCAGTATCATTTTTTTAAAAGAAAATAATGAGGGATAAAACATATATTAAAACAACCAAACGTTGTATGGAATTTTATTGTCACTTTTCACATCCTTTTTCTTTTCTTGGAACAATTTTTCTTCTCATATTTACTTGTGAAAGGTCACATTTTTAGATATTAGGAGAATTGTGATATTTTTTGTTTAACATATGAATTATGAACTGGATTGGTAGTTTGATTTTGTGAATTGTTTTATGTTACAGGGATATATGTCGGCGAGGGAAATGTTATCCACTTCACTCGGGGCCCAGGCCAGGAAATTGGAACAGGAACTGTGCTAGACCGCATCATTTTTAGCTCATCTCCTTCTCATGTCGTGGACAACCCTTGCCCAATATGCGGTGATCAATCAAAGCTTGATGGAGTCATCTCTTCTTGTATAGATTGTTTTCTTTCTGGTGGAAATCTCTACCTTTTTGAGTATGGTGTCACACCAGCATTGTTTCTTGCCAAAGCCCGTGGAGGTACCTGCACTCTTGCTTTGTCTGACCCACCACAAGATGTTATTTGCCGTGCTTCTTATCTCCTCCAGAATGGCTTTGGTGTCTATGGTATTTTCAAAAACAATTGTGAAGACTTTGCTATATACTGCAAAACCGGTTTGCTTGTGTTCACTAACATCAGCGTGGGTCGAAGTGGACAGGCGGCATCCTATCTAGCTGCTGCTACTGCTGTCCTTTCTTCACCACTGCGATTTCTCACGACCAGTTTTAGCGGCCTGGCAGCTGTAGGTTATGGCATGTATTGTGTCAGCCGCTTAGTTTCTGATATTGGAGTACGCCGTGATGTCAAAAAGGTTGCTGTGGAAAGACTTGTTACCCACTCTGGCTCTAGCTTAGATGAGCCAGAGGCTGCAATTGAGACGGCCAAGGAGGAGTAATCTTTTGGCATAAGCAGGAAGTATCTAGTTTGCGAGGATGCTGTAACAATTTGATTGAAATAACCTATCAAAAAAGAAATATAGGTGGCAATTATGATGATTTATGCTTTTGCCACGCATTGTTTAATGTTGTCGTTGTAAGTGTGAAAATTGGCTTGCCACTTGATACCGATGCTTATTGTTAATTACCCATTTGTTCTGCGAGGTCTTCTTCCATTTGGATGAAACGATGGGATTATGTTGGGAAAGTATTTAAGGTTGTTTTTCGTTTTTGGTTAACAATTGTTTGTCTGAAGATGAACAATATAGCGCTTCTATGGAGTTCAATTTGTTGTCACGTGGGTGTTTTATCCCAAGGGTTTGAGCATCCACTGTTATTTTCTTGCTAATTTGTTGCTTACCATGGTTAATTTGTGGCATTCAAATCGATGTGTACTCCAATCATAGGAATGTAATCTGCTTTGAATCTGTTCCAAGTGATATTTCACACTCCGACTGTCGGATTCATTGGGTTTGCTGGATGGGGTTACAAACATTGCGTTGCCATTTTGGTTAGTAGTTTAGAATCCAAAATACTGCGTCAGTAGCCTGGTCATATGCAATGGACTTGGTTTGAATGAACAGGAACAAGGCAGAGTAGGAATAACTATAACTGCGAGTTCAACATTTTCCACCCAACAGCAGGGTTTTCAAAGATCATTGTAATGTATGTATGGAAGATGACACACTGCTGCAAGGGAGATTACTAGACAAACGCTGTAATAAAGCATTAAACCCCGCTGTCTCTACTGATATCAGATGGTGCCATATAAGTACCGCCCAAAAGTTTAACCATCGAATTTTAATGCATTGGATACTCGAAACAAAGGAGAAGGAAAAAAATTACCAGGACCTCGTGTAATTAAGCAACATATTCAAGTGCTGATAAACTCGTACCATATAAAATGATCGATCTATACGCATCAGACGAGGACCCAACCTTGGCCACCCAGCCTATGATTGATTTCCAACTGTCTAGTTCTATGACAGCTACCCAACCATATACACACAGTTGTAGGAATTATCAGGATGACGGAAAAAGTTTTCTTTGGATTCCTATTGACAGGCATTGTCCTTTGTCTCGCATGTATTCATATTATAAAATGCATACATAAATTCAAAAGCAAGCAAAAAGTACTGTGACATTACAAGCTGTAGACAGAATATTTCCCCTAATTAAAGCTGATATAAAAGACATTCGTGCGACCTAAAACATATCCATCTAGTAAGGCCATAGACCAACTCCACCGGGCTTCTTTACAAGCATCTGATTGTATTCAGGTCTTGACGTCTGCAATTGATTTGAACAATTTTTAGAAGTTATCAAAAAGCAATTTGGCCCTGTCAATATCAATCAACAGTGATATATCTTTCCTAGTTCTTTTCCATTGAAGATGGCATAAAAGATGCCTGAGATATATTTATCTACTTAAAAGAGAAAAATATGAAAGAGAAGAGAGTAGGATGGAAGAAAATTGAAAATTGAGATCGAGGAATGAGAGACCAACCACTTGTGTAAGATACCAATTGAAACTACTGCAAATATGTACTAGTATAGATTCTCTTGCACAACACCAAAAACTTGGTTGATATAATTGAATTCTGATATTTCGTATAATTGAATTCAGTTTCTTGTACAAGTCAGCCAGCATTCGGCTCAATAGTGGTTGCTCATAAAACAACGGAGATGGATAATAATCCTCCATTGGGGCTAACTTCTTACACTTTAAATAGAGAAGTATCGCCCCAGATTTTTTTTATAAGTAAAAAGTATCGCCCCAGATTTGAGGATCAGGAAGCGAGGAATCCGAATTATAGTTTCAAACGTAGGTATAACCATAATGTACGCTTTAAAGTTGTAAGGGAAAAAGAGTACCGATTGGAAAAAAAGAGAGAATTTCATGAAACCATATAAGTTTTGTGCATTCCATAACTTATTCAGACAGGTTGAAGAAAATATTAAACTTTCTGCAAATTCTCTTAAATGCATTAGAAGTTCAATTTATGACCCTTGCCAAATAGTACGTTTCACGAAACTTGTAATGCTTATGCATTCAGCTCAATCAGCTCACAACATAGAATAGACTGGAACTGTTTACAAACACACACATATATAATAAAGAGCATGCCAAGGTCGTTCTCTAGATCTTCCGTTGCTAGTTTCTTAAACATGCTGTAGAGTTTAAGGAGTAAAGTAACCTTGTTCGATATGCTTCATAATCCTAACGTAATGAAAATACTTTAACCACTTACATAAAAATAAATCTATAAACTGATATATCTTGATATGATACGTCAAATTGTAAAATTACTTTTATTATAAAATAGATCTAACAGATTCCAAGAAGTTACCTCAATTTGTAAATTTACTTTACATAATTTTTTTATGTTTATATCAGTTCTCTTTTATTACGCAATATAATGCACTATTCACTCCAAATTTACCCATTTGCGCTGCTCTATTCTCATGAATTTGTTGCAAATTTCGATCAAATTCTAGTCATTTCAAGGATGAAAATTAGATGATAAATTTGATCAAACTCATCCAGAAAAGAAATAACAATTACAGGAACCTAGAAGGAAGAGAGAGAGGGAGAGAGACTGACGAGATCTTTGAAGAGGAGAAAAGCGATCATGAAGAAAAGAATGAAGAGGATCTCAAACTCAGCAAATCTGACGAAGGCGAACACCGAAGTCACCGCCCGAGTCATCGCCGACTCCTTGTTCCTCGCCATTCCCCAAACCTTTTACTAATTCCGACCGCTAAGAAGAAGTTCAAAAAAAGAAATTGGAAACGACTCTTGTTCTTCGAGGTTCAATCGATCCTTCCCCTGGGGCTTTGGTAGGAGTATTCAACATGGGCGTGCTGGTCCACCTTATATTTTCCAGTCTATTAAATAATATATATTAAAAGAAAAAAAAATATAAGAAGAAACGGGCCGAAGGGTGGCCCTGTTCTAAATAATCGGCACGAACAAGGCGGATGGCCCGCGAAGCATTAGAGCAGTATTAAGATTAGTCAAATGTTAAAAAAAAACGAAAGTTGAGAGTTATCGAGATAAAATTCAGTCTATATTGAATTAGTTAAATTTTAAATAATTAGAATTTAATTATAGTGACTTCTAAAACTATTTCTAAACTTGAAAGTGACGGTTGATACATCAAATCTATATTTTATTTTATTTTTCTCTTTTTTTTCTTTCCCACAACTGCCACTTCCATTTTAATAAACCAGAAAGTTCTTCCTCAATATGGAGTTGCAACATTACCGTAGATTTTACTAATATGATAAAATAAAACAAAATAATAATTAAAAATAAATATTTTTTTAATTATTAATTACTTATTACTATATAATGAAAAAATGAATAATCTAATATGCAAATTTAATGTGAATAGTCAAAACCAAATTCATCCTATATTATTTTATTATTATATAATGAAAAAATAGCTATTCCAATATGGAAACTTATATGAATGAAATAGCCAAAAGTCAAATTTATCTTACATTCATTGAAAGTGTCATTTAACTTTGACTAATCCATTGAGGATGCTCTTAAGTGCTTGGATCAATGTCCCACTCAGTCACTTTCCTTTAGAATAGAATTATTGCAGCCTAATAGCTCTCTCTCTCTCTCTCATTAAATAATTTGTATAATTTAGTGGCGTATCTGCTCCAAGTCCCTCGCAATCTTCCTCTAATGAAGTTATGAAAGCCGGTCGTCACCAGTTTCTTCACCAATCCGGCATTAGCAATCTGTCGCCTACCAGTAATTTTGAACCCCATTCAGAAATCAATTTGAGCCCCCCATTCAGAAATGGAAGAACACCATCTCCCTGTCACCCATTGCCGCATGACACCATCATTTGTTCGTCGACACCATTAGTAATAAATAAAGAAAAGTAACATAATTTTTCAAAGAGAAATAAAAAAGCGACTTTCGAATAAGAAACACAAAACATAGGAGGAAAGCACCGTGCTTGTTGCATCACAATTTCATGGTCTTCCATCAAAATCATATTCAGTTCATGATCCATCTCCTCTATAAAAAATGTTAACTCCTCAACGTTTAGGAAAAAGGGAAGTAATCACTGAAACCCCTGCACCCAGTGCTAAGTGCTAACTCCCCTTATATTTCTCCCTCCTCCACTGCATGATGACTCTCAATATTTAGTAGCAGTCAATAATCAAAATATATTGTTGACATAGATTTGTAATTATACTGCAAGTTGCCCTACCCCTTCAACTCAAGAAGCCAGATATTCATTTCTAGATGCTTCACTTTCATTGGGAAGTGCTTCGTATTGTGCATTGAAGTTTCTGTTGAATTTGCTCTTTTTGTGAATCTCACATCAGTGGGAGAAGAGAGAGGAGGAGACCTCAAGGCCTATAAATAGGGTGCTTGGCTTCTTAGTTAAATACACCAAGTCATAAGCTTAAATAGTAATTTGTGACTCCAGTAAAAATCCTCTATTGACCTTTTCTTGTAAAAGAGAAAGAGGTGAGAGTTAAAATTTTGCTAGTGGAGAAGCTTTTGTGAGTGTGATTTGGGGTGAGGAGAAAATTTGTGTGATTGTAATAATTTTTCATATAATGTATTTTCTTCTTTGGGTTTGCTGGTTCTCCCTCTTGTTTTGGGAGTTTTCAAGTAAATTCTTATATTATTATTATTTATCTGTTTTTTTTTATATTCCTGCATAGTGTGGATCCTAGGGGGTGAATTTGGTAGAACCAAATTTCCAACAATTGGTATCAGGGCTGGGGTCCTTTTTGTGGGGTGGAGTTTTGGTGTGGTAGTGTGGATACGTACAGTCTAAAGAGGTTCTGTCTAAGGAGATTGAAAATTTAAAGTGTGTCTATTGTGACCCTCCAATCTTTCTTAGGAATCTTGAAGTTCTGTTTAGAAAAAAGTAATCTTTCCTGGGAACTTACTTAGTGAGTATCATTCATTTATACGGTAAAATTCATCAAGACAATGTCAGGAAGTAGGGCTTCCAATCCTATGAGATTTGAGGTGGAGAAATTTGATGAAAGAATCAATTTTGGCTTGTGACAAGTTCAAGTCAATGATGTTTTGATTCAATCAAGATTACACAAGTCGTTGAAGAACAGACCAACCTCTGAAGTCAGCAGTAGCGTGACTAGTGAAACAAAGAGTAGATCTGAAATGAGCGATGAAGATTGAGAGGATCTGGATTTAAGAGTAGCAAGTTCGATACGTCTGTGTTTGGCCAAGAATGTTCTTGCAAATGTGCATGGAATATCTACGGCGAAGGAACTCTGGGAAAAGATAGAAGAGTTGTATTAGACAAAGGGCGTCTCGAATCTGGCGTACCTGAAGGAGGAGTTTCATACACTACGAATGAGTGAAGGTACAACTATTTCAGATCATTTAAGTATTCTCAATAGCATTGTCTCTGAACTAGAATCTATTAGAGTTAAAATTGATGATGAAGATCAAGCCTCTTAAGGCTCATCTGGTCTCTTTCACCTTCATATGAGCATATAAAACCTATTCTGAAACATGGGAAAGAGAAAATAATTTTTCCAGAGATTACAAGTAAACTCTTTTTTGAAAAGAGAAGACTAGTTGGTGGAAGAAATGGTCTACCTAAAAACTTAGCAATGGAAGCAGCTGGAAATGGAAAGAGGAAGAACTTCATGAAGAAGAAAGTAGTCTGCTGGGGGTGTGGACAATCTGGGTATGTCAAGAAAAATTGTCCAAAAGCTGGAGCAGGTACAGCAAGTGGCTCCAAATTAGTAAATGGAGATACTAATGATGAAACTAACTTTTCGTCTCTCTCTATACAGAATCTCCTTTGAAGAGGGACATGTACATCCTCATGGCATGCCGCTAAAAGTTGTCATGATAAAGGATGTGTTAATGTTAGTGGGTCCACAAATTTGCACACAGGCATTGGTTTGACATTGATGCAAGGTGTGTTGTGGAAATTCATTTTGATGGCTGATGAACTTTCAAGAAAACCAAACGTGGAAGTTACACCATAATTTTCAGCAAGATTATTTTCAACATGGGCCAAAGTAAAATGCTTAGAATTGGTTTATTCTAAGTGGGTATGCTTTTATGGTAGAGCATGATAGAGAAAGCTATGGAGATCTTCATTGCGGTGGAGCATAGTTGTAGAATTAGCCAAAGTCGCAAGGTGGAGATTGTTGAATTTGCTCATTTTGTGAATCCCACATTAGTAGGAGAAGAGAGAGGAGGAGGCCTCAAGGCCTATAAATAGGGTATTTGGCCTCAGCTTACTTAAATACATCAAGTCATAAATTTAAATAGTAATTTGTGACTCTAGTAAAAATACTCTATTGACATTTTCTTGTAAAAGGGAAAGAGGTGAGAGTTAAAGTTTTGCTAGTGGGGAAGCTTTGTGGGTGTGATTTGGGGTGAGGAGAAAAATTGTGTGATTGTAATAATTTTTCATATAGTGTATTTTCTTTTCTGGATCTGCTGGTTTTTCCTCCTATTTTGGGAGTTTCCAGGTAAATTCTTGTATTGTTATTATTTCTCTAATTTTTTTTTTATATTCATGTATAGTGTGGATCCTGGGGGGTGAATTTGGTAGGACCAAATTCTCAATAGTTTCCACCCTCGAGATCCGATACATGAACGTTTTGGAGAAGGTGGCCGTAGAGGCCACGTTAGATAAGGTGAGTAGATTGGAGAGGAGGAGATTTTTCATTTGGGGAGATTTCAATGGAAGAGGGAGGTGAGAAGGCTTCGACTTAGGGAAGGGTTTTTCGCTTGGGAATTTTTCACTTATCACCTGTAGACAGGTCCATGAAATGAGCGACGTGGCAACATGTCATTGGAGGACTGTTATTTGAGCTTCAGCATACTGACCGCTTTGAAGATTTTCTCTTAAGTTATTGTTTGTTATATCCTGGATAGGTATGCGTTTCTTTGGGCTGTCAATTGTCTCGTTCTGAAGTTTGGAGCACTCATGTGCTCGTATTGATAAGAGATATCATAAAATAAATGAAAAAATTTATACCAAAGTCTTTAACTATATACCTTGATAGAATTAATATGTGCTTTTTTTTTGTTCTTTTATTTAAATGCTTAAATATGTGTGTGAGTAAAATACTTCACAATTTTTTTGTGTAATGTCCAATCACAATCAATGAAATGCGCAATCAAAGACATGTAATTATAATTTTAGATGGATGTCCAAGATCGATAAAGAGGCAAACTACTTGACCCGCCAATTGGCCCATCAACAAATCTTTCTCTTTCTTGTAATGTTTTTAATATCATTTATAACTGTGTGGCGAGAAGGAAGATTAAATCTAGATTCTAAACAATTGGAATATTCTTGAAACCCTCTCCTCTCCACAAACTGAAAATGTAGCTCGTCCATGATAACCATACGAGCTAAATTTCTTCTATACTCATTGAGATTATACTTAGTATACCCCTTCAACGTTGAACCCTTTACTCCTATCTAACATTTTTTTTAGTCCAATCTTTAGTCTAGATTGACTCTTCTCTTGTAAAGATTTTAATATTAGACTCTTCTTACATTGTTCTTCTAAGTGGATCTTTAATTGTGATATACCATGTTTCCTATATTGACATCCATAGAGTTTACCACAATAGTTACACTTTGCTTAAGAGTTATTGGGGTCACTACCTTCTAGTTTGGTAAAGTGAGACCAAACTATAGAAACAAGTTTCTTATTTTGTGTGGGCTTAGGGGCCGGACAAGGTTCCATCTCCGTAGAGTTAGGACTAGGGTATGTGGGGTTGGTGCCAGGCGTAGAGTTAGGTGCTTGGGTAGGGGTAAAAGAACTACCACTAAAATCTTCTGGACTAGACATTCATGATTTCCCAAAACAGTAAAAAATATGAAATGAAAATATGCCACTAACATCAACAGTCAACACCATAAATTCACATCAGCACCAAAGATTCACAGAAACACCACAAACTCACAACCACTAACATCAATCATCAATGAATCAATGATTCAATTATATACTCAGCAATTTTTAGCAATTAATATAGGATTTCCTGAATGCATGTTAATATATGTGTCTATGACTAAACTATTATATTCTAATATATTTAATAATTACTTGTTATGTAATAGTGGTTACTATAACAAAGAAAATAATAACACTGCAACACTGAATTAATTACATTTCTTTCACACACATAGTTGCATTTCTCAAAAATGCATTGTAATCATCCAGATCTGCCACCAATTTCTTACTATTTCTTTACAGTCACATGATTGAATGTAAGTTACCAACTACCAAGTATAGCAACTCTTAAATTAAACTCAATAAACAATATGCAATCTCATCAAATTTGATTCTTTCTTCTGTTAACATGGTTGCAAGTATATGCATATAGCAGATTGGATTGGATTGATGAGGTATTAATGAATGGATATGTACCAAAGTCCATTAATTATAGCTAGATGGAACTGCATTAGACATATTTTGTGAGATCCCTAAATTTTCAAGCTTTTTAATTATCTATTATTTATTTGGTTGTGTTATTTTATTTAAAGTTATTTTAATTTATTTTATTTTGTAATTTAATTTTTGGTTGGGTTTATGTGTAGTTAGTTGTAGTGTTTTATTTTTGGCGGGTTAATTATAGTGGGCTGTGTGTTTTGTTTGGGCCGTGTGTGTGTTGAGAGAGTAACCCAGCCCATGTAAAACCAAAACCCAGCCCAGCCCGTGTGTGTGTGAGTCAAGCCCAACCTGTGCGGATGCAAACCCAGCCCCCTCCTCTCTATTGATACGGTGAGTTTTGATGAAAACCTTAGGTTTCCATCTCATTTCCTCATGCGCCGCACAACACTTTCATCTTCTTCTCCTTTCTTCTAGTTTAGTCTCCTTCCAGGTGCTGCCGTGGACTTCTCTGCTTCAACGCCACTCGTCTTCTTCATCAAATTGAAGCCATGTTATGCTGCCGACGCATCAAGCCACCACCTCCTTCTCCCATTGTTCTACTCCGTGTCGTTCGGCAATGGAGTCCGAAAATTTGCACTGTTAAGCCACCGCCCCACACGGCCACCTCCATTTTCCACCTCAAGCTTCCTTGGCATCTTTGTGTCGTTCGGCAATGGATTTCAAAGTGCGCTGTCAAGTTGCTGCTCCACATGACCGCACCACCTCTGTTTCCACCTCCATGGCTTACACTGTCGTTTTCTATTTCTCTGTTCGTGAGCCATGCAACCTTCACTTTATGTGGCCGATATTCATCTGTGATGGCCGAACCACCATACTCAGTCTATAAATAGACCGAGTTTCTTCAATTATTTTTCATCTCTCATTTTAGTTCATCTCTCCCTATTAAACCAAAATCTTAGTTCCTTAAATTTTGTAGTAGTGTCTCAAAATTTTGTTAGTCAAAAACCGTGAGCTTCACTCGGTTTCCTGTGATTTTTGGTTGTTGCCGAGAGTACATCACCCTCGCGATCTTCCAGAATTTTTCATCTTCGATTGTGAGTAGTTCTCCAAAATGCGACCCATGAGTTTTAAATGACATTATTATAATTGTTGTTATTTATATACTATTGGTTTGAAATAGGCCTTGGGCCAAGTGTTGGGAATAAATTGTATTTGATGTTGAGTTCAGGCCTTGGGCCAAATTGGAGGATAGGATTACGTGTGTAGTTGATTGTGAAATTGTATATTTGTAATTGTTGTGATATTATATAAATGAGCAAATTACTATGTCATCCAATAATTGTTGTCATTTATTTTTATCGTCTTTAATTAATTATGTTATGAAGTCACGTTGTCTGTTGGAAATTAACATTTATGGTATTAATTGTGTGGGTGTGTGTATATCACGACCCCAAACCGAGATGGGGTATTATCTCGGTAGAGCTCCTCTGTTCACTCGGGAGTATAACAGACTGACATAACGTCCTTTGAATTGTCGTAGGGCGACAACGGGAACGGACGAGACAGTAACACTCTCGTACCGATTCCGTGGCCTTTCGCTGGCCGGGTTAGAGGATGCTTGGCCATGTACGTGCTAGGCGCGAAGCTGGGCATCGCTTGTTACGAATCTCATGCACGGACGTTACCCGTGATATGACAATGAGAGCCATGGTGTACATATGGTCCATAGGGGAGGCCGTAGTGCATGCATAATATAATAATAGATATATACATATATGGGCCAAATGGGATTTTGGCGTGAGTTATTAAATGTGATATTTTGGGAAAAATGTGGAAATTGTTCCTTAATGTGACTGTATGTGGTCGAGTTGATTGTAATAATGTATTATAAACCTCTTGGATGTTATTTTGGTTAAGTACTTGCTGAGATGTCATAATCTTATGTGGTGTTTTACTCTGCAGTTCTGTCTTATGGTGTCGTAGATTTTGACGCAGAAACTGGTTATGAGCCTGAAGCACCGGCTCCGCCGGAGGCATGATTTGCTGAAATGTTATTCGGCGATATGGGATTTGTTTCCCTTATGTTACTTGTTTTCTTTAAATTACATATCGGATGACTGTAAAATCCTTGTAAAGAATATTTTATTTGATCTTTCTAGTATTTAATAAATAATGACTTTTTTATTTCTCCGCTGCAAGTATTATATTGTACACTTATTGCATATTGTACACACTCTGAGCACTTGTTGTTGGAGTGCGTGATTCTGGTGATCAACATCCCAGTGTCACGAATTCCATTAAAATAATATGTGGGGGTCGAGGGCGCTACATATTTATTGTTGGAATATGTTGCAATATATATTTAAATATTGAATGAAGAAAGTTTGAGAAAAGATTTAAAAAAATATATGTCATCAAATTTGATTCTTTCTTCTGTTAACATGGGTGCAAGTATATGCATACAGTAGATTGGATTGGATTGGATTGGATTGATGAGGTATTGATGAATGGATATGCACCAAAGTCCATTAATTACAGCTAGATGGAATTGCATTAGACATATTTATTGTTGGAATACGTTGCAATATATATTTAAATATTGAAGGAAGAAAGATTGTGAAAAGATTTAAAACAATATGTGTGAACCAAGCCTTTCAAGTTTTGGAAAATAAAATGAAAAGGCACTGGGGGCTAGTGGGATTTGAACCAATGTGTGAACCATGCATCCAAAATTGCTATTTGTAGAGTTATATGGCTTTTTTGTATCTTTGAGGCGATTTGCTAGGAACCTATTAGCAAATTCTAACCAACTGGGGGCAAATATCGTCTTAAAGATAGTATTTCTATACGCCTCAAAGCCTACAAATTTCTCAATTCTCTTTTCAATTTCTTATTTCCCAACATTTATATCAAACTCAAGTGTGACTAGTTGTTTTAGAGGCATAATGCAAAAGTAATTATTTCATGAAAGACTCACGCAGGAAATCACATTTGACATATACCGTGACTTGCCAGATAATTGCAAACCCATAATCCATTAACAGATTACATGATCATCACAACCCCAAAGCAACTGAAAACTGAAAAGGGTGCACTTCCGTTTACTTATAAAAAAAAAAAAAAAAGTGCACCAAATCCGAAACCCATTAATTTAAGGGTTTCAATCTTGAAATCCCTAACAAAATTAAATGTTTCAAATTGGAACCCTAAACTAATTTAGGTTCTAATCTGAAACCCTAAAGTCACAAAATCACACAAAACAATTAACACAAACATCAAAACACATGCACAAATCAATCTCCACAGTACACAATTCACAATTCACAAAGACACAATCACATCCTCCAACTCCTCCATTTCATCTCATCCTTCCTCCAATATCCATAACTCAACAAAAAGAAAAAAAAAAAAAAGGCTTTGGATTCTATTAACTTACCATAGACAATGGAGATGCAGATGAATGACGATGACATAGTGCGTACGATGGAAGGATGGCGATGGAATAAAGGGAGATGAGAGAGAGAGAGAGAGAGTCATGGGGAGGGGAGGCTCTTAACACCCCATACAAGAACAACGTTGTTTTGTCTATGGGGGTTGTTTTATAAAAACCCCAGCCATAAAATGACGTATATATATAAATATATATTATATGCCGGGCTGGCCCCCTTCCGTCCCTCGCCTCCATTGGAGGGCCTGTTAAGGGCGGGGCCCCGCTGCCCACTCCTAGTCAACAGTGGGTACCGACCTATGCAAGTGAAAGATAAATTCATGTTCATGTTATTTACGTATGTATTTATGAGTATGAATATTTTTCAAGAAATCTTATGTTTATTATGTTTATTGTATGATGTGTTACTTATTGAGTATTCAACTAATTTTTTGTATGTTTTTATTTTTTAACCACTCCAACTAATGGTATTTTTGAAGATGGGACTACAGGACATGACTTAGCTAGGGATGCGAGACAAAGACCTAGATAGTTTATATCACGCTCAGTTTTATGATTTAAAGTTTAATAAGTTATTTTGATAAGCGCATGATAATTTAGTGAATTTGAATAAATGTTTTCGCAGACTCTATTTTAAATTTTAAGTATTTAATAAATATTGTATTATAAGGAATCTTTGTATCTAGTGTTTCATTAAGAAGAAAATTTGTTTAAGTCAAAGTTTAGTAGCACACTGGTTTTCAAAAATAAAATATTAATGTCACAAGCAAGAAGAATCGAGAAATATAGAGTGTGACGAAAATCTTTTCTTCGTCTTCATAACCTCACTTCCGAAATCTATGTCCCACCACGGCATTGTACAACGAATCTGATGTACCGAAAGCAACCAACAAGAACCAAATCTAGTCCTCCAAGATCGAAATAAACAATTCAGACAAATGAAAAACACAAGGAACAAACCCGAAACTCAGTCAGCCAGGGACGAGATCACATTGTAGAGACCAAACAATTAACAAAATACTTCGTCACACAGGGGCACAATCGTAATAAAACACAGATAAACCAAAACATTAAAAACAATCGTCACACAGGGGCACAAGTGTAATAAAAATAAAAAGGGAAAACCACTACACAAAGGGCATAAACGTGATAAAAGAAATTGGATGAACAAAAAAAGGATAAACTCAGGGGTACAATTGTAATTATATTCAATCTCACAGGAGCATAAACGGAACAAAAAAGTATCAAACAAAAAATACAGTTCATTCATGTTGACTTGCGAATAGCCACTTGTATGGTATAAAAGAAGATATATAAAGATACACACACAAGAGAGGCCTTGTCAAGCTTCATCAAAAGCATGGCTTGGCTTGGTATACTTAACCATGGTTTGGATGTATTAGATAAAGAATAGAGATACCATCCACGTTGAATCGATCCGCTTTTTTTGTATCAGAGTAGTAGGTTTGCAGATGGGGTCCATAGCCAGGTAATCTTTCCATTATAATCCATTTTGTAACAAAAGGCTGATTGTATCAAATCAATTTCTAGTATTTTAATCAATTTTAATTAATTAATTAATTTAATCAAATAGATCGCACTCCTCAATCTTAATATTGTTACGTTTGTAGTAAATTAGGTTGCGTTTGGGGCTTATGTCAATCGTACTTTAAAAAGTTCGATAAATGAGTTTTTAAATTTTATAGTATTGTTTTATAATTACAATTATTTTCTTATAAGTAATGTTAGAGACATTACAAATTACAATGTTTATTGCCTACGAAGGAAACAACATTCATGGTCAATAAAATTTGTACCATCGATACTAAAATCCGGACTATATAGCACATACTTATAATGTTCCCATCACTACGGACCTACTTGTTTTTACTGACGCCACGCTGGAAAAAGTCAAGATATTGTTTTCTTCTCTTTCTCTTGAGTCCTTCTCAATCAATACATATTCATTGAAACTCGACCGCAAATGGGATGTGGGATCATATATATATATATATATATATATATATATATATATATGAGTTTTGCTACACAACTTCTTACTATTCATCCACACTCCACACTCCATATTTTTAAATATTTTTTAATATTTTTTTAAAATTTCTTTTTTAATTTATTTTTTTTAAATTATTTCATTTTTTTATTCACTATTCATATAAAAATTATTTAATAAAAAAAATTAAAAAAAAAATTAAAAAAAAGATGGAGTGTGGAGTGTGGATGAATAGTAAGAGATTGGGAAGATTTTTTGTATATATATTACAAAAGTTCTACTCAACCTCACCACCTATATATATATATATATATATTTTATCAAATATTTAATATATAAATAATAAATAAAAAAATTAAATTAATTTAAAAAAAATAAATTCAAAAAAAATATTAAAAAAATATTAAAAAATTTAAAAATTTTACAAAATATAATATGTGGAGATTGCGTAGCATTTCTCTATATATTATACTTTGCTTGTTTTCTAAATCATTTGGACATTGTCCCCGCAGCGAAGCTTCCGTGTTCACCTTATTAATCTTATCTTGATTCTTCACCACCAGATCAGAATTCAGCAGCAGAAATATTATATAGTAAGCACACGTCCTGAGCGTGTCATACAGAGAGAGTGTGTACGTGCAAACCACCCATGGAAGACTTGAAAGCAAGGCCGGCGAATTCGTCTCCTCTCACTCCATTAGGCTTCTTGGAAAGAGCAGCCACCGTTTATGGCGATTGTCCTTCTATAGTCTACAACACCACCAGCTTCACGTGGTCGCAGACCCATCGCCGATGCCTCCAAGTAGCCTCGTCAATCGTATCGCTAGGCATCGAGAGGGGCCAAGTGGTGTCCGTTGTGGCCCCCAACATCCCCGCCATGTACGAGCTCCAGTTCGCCGTCCCCATGTCCGGGGCCATCCTCAACAGCATCAATACCCGTCTCGACGCTCGCACTGTCTCCGTACTCCTGCGCCACGGTGAGTCCAAGCTCATCTTCGTCGACTATCTCTCTCGCTCTGTTGTCTTGGAGGCCCTCTCTTTCCTTCCACCCAATACCCCACGCCCTCTTCTCGTCCTCATCACTGATGATGACGATGATGCTGATCATACCCATGATTCATCACCTGCCGTCGATTTCTGCAGCTCCTACGAGAGCCTGGTTGAGAGAGGCGATCCTGAGTTCAAGTGGGTCCGCCCTAAGAGCGAGTGGGATCCTATGATATTGAACTACACTTCGGGTACAACCTCTTCCCCAAAAGGGGTTGTCCACTGCCACCGGGGGATATTCATCATCACCATTGATTCTCTCATCGATTGGGGCGTCCGAGCGCAACCGGTGTACTTGTGGACCCTACCCATGTTCCACGCCAATGGGTGGAGCTACCCTTGGGGCATAGCAGCCGTTGGTGGGACCAATATCTGCCTCCGGAAATTCGATGGACCCACAATATTTGGCATGATAAACAAACACGGCGTCACTCACTTGTGCGGTGCTCCTGTGGTGCTCAACATGTTGACCAACTCTCCAAACAACCAACCCCTCCAAAAACCGGTTCAGATCCTCACGGCAGGAGCCCCACCACCAGCCGCTGTACTTTTCCGGACCGAAGCATTAGGCTTCGTGGTGAGCCACGGGTACGGATTGACGGAAACGGCAGGACTTGTGGTGTCGTGTGCGTGGAAGCCACAGTGGAATCGGTTACCGGCGACTGCAAGGGCGAGGCTCAAGGCTAGACAAGGGGTGAGGACTATAGGTTTGACTGAAGTGGACGTGGTGGATGCGGAGACGGGAGCAAGTGTGAAACGAGATGGGTTAACACTGGGGGAAGTTGTACTGAGAGGTGGGTGTGTGATGCTGGGTTATCTCAAAGACCCCGTGGGCACCTCCAAAAGCATGAAAGAGGATGGTTGGTTCTACACAGGGGACGTGGGAGTGATGCATCCAGATGGTTACTTGGAAATCAAAGATCGATCGAAGGACGTGATCATAAGCGGTGGAGAGAACTTGAGCAGCGTGGAAGTGGAGTCGGTACTGTATATGCATCCGGCCATTAACGAGGCGGCCGTGGTGGCTAGGCCCGACGAGTTCTGGGGCGAAACGCCTTGTGCGTTTGTGAGCGTCAAGGATGGGTTGACTCGGAAGCCCACTGAGAAGGAAATCATCGAATTTTGTAGGGCTAAGTTGCCGCACTACATGGTACCCAAGACAGTGGTGTTCAAGGATGAGCTACCCAAGACTTCTACTGGAAAGATTCAGAAGTTTGTCCTCAGAGAGATTGCCAAGGCCATGGGCTCCAGAGTGAGTCGGATGTAGGAGTGAATTAAGGAGCTGAGTCCCAGTTTAGATGGACCCTCGTACCTAAATGGTTCGTGGTTGTGAGATTTGATGAAAATTACATGGAGATTAATTGTGGAACGTATATATGATTTAGAATAACCAATGTTATGCTTGCATATCCCAATCAATCCTTTGAAACAAGCTCTCTTCACAAAATCAAGCTTGTTTTGTCTGTAGTAAAATTGGGTACTTTGTCGAATTTATAAATTCTGAAAGTAAGAAAATAATCTTCAAGTTAATGTAACTGAGGAGTCGTTTGTAGCAATGATTACAGACATTAACATGGTTCAATTTGTTGAATGGTGGTGGGCAGATTCTAGTGCCAATATATATGTCTGCTATGATAAAGATTGGTTCAAAAAATTTATTCTTTTTAAAGAAGAGAAGACCAAGGTTCTTGGGAGTGGTGAGATTGAGCTGAAATTCACCTCTGGATATATATTGATGCTAAAAAATATACTCTATACACCGTCTACGAGGAAGAATTTGATGTCGAGTTTTTAACTTAACAAAGTAGGCTTCAAACAAACTGTAGAATCCGATTAGTATGTATTACAAAAAATAGAGTTTTTGTAGACAATGGCTATGCTTGTGATGGGATCTTTAAATTGAATATTGAGAATAAAGCATAGAATGTTTCTTTTTATGTCATTATTCTTTAAATGTTTTGGCACACATACTTATGTCATTTTTTTTTCATTTTGGAATAAAGTGATTTTAACTGAGGTGTACTTTTTTTAAAAAAAGAAAATTTCTTTTTAAATCTAAAAAATTGTGGGGGTCAAGTTTTTAAAAAATAATATATTTTTTAAAATATTTGGCTCCAACATTTTTTTCTTCAAATCTTTGAGTTTTTGTAAGTAAAATCATAAATAGTTAACTCTTTGGTAACTGATATACGTTTATGGAAAACTTTTCCAAGCGACAAACAGTTTAGTATATATTAGCATTGAATGCTTTTATATTTGTTGTCGTCTGGTTTGTTTAAAGAGAAAACCCTATAACCGGTGTCTCACTCTCTCTGTCTCTCCAACCTCCCTCTCTCTCTGTTCACTCACTCTCCCTGTCTGTCTCTCAATCCCTCACTCTTTCTCTGGCCATGGCCACTATTTGTGTTGAACATTTTAGTTTTGATTTTTTCTTTCACTCTCTCTCTATTTGTCTCTCGACCCCCTTTCTCTCTCTCTCTCTCCTTCGTTGGTCTTCTTCCCCCTTGCTCTGTGCATACCCCTCTCTCTCTCTCTCTCATTTCTTCTTCCCCCCGATTAACTCCTAGAGTCTCAACAACTGTGAAATGTAAGCATGTATCCACCATATACCTCGCAACACTACATACCCCTTTCTCTCCCCCTTTTCCATATTCTATCTTCGATCCCAATTGCTCTCACTTCTAATTTTGCTTGTGTTTTCTACAAGCGGCACACAAAAAGAAAGACCTAAAATTAAAAAAAATAATAATGGCAACACGAGATATCAATCACAACATTTAAAATAAAAAAGAAATTACTCCTAATTTCAACCTATCCCAATATCCAACTTTTAGCCAAGGCATGATTCTTCTGTACATCTGGGAATTCGCGGCTGGGTATTTAAATGCATTTGAAGGGAATGGATGAAGTTTATCCAAACAAATATGACTTTTTTGTAAAGGGGATACATGTGGCCAGATTTAGACTGAAACCAAGTGTCACGAGAACAATTTCATGTTCCCACAGTTCAGTTAATTCTTTCTGTTTTTGTTTAAGCAAAGCCAGATCATTTTCTAGCTTGCTTAATCTTTCTTTAGATGCTTTATCGGTGTCATTTTTCAATGAGAGCTTCTCCATCTCCAACTTGATAACAGCTTTGTCTATCTCATCCAGCTCTGTAGGCTTAGAAGTGATCAATTAAAGAAGAGGTACTTATGCACTTGGTACATAATTCTTTGACGATAACACCTTCATATCCCCTCGTTTAAATTCTCTTTTAAAATGCTTGCAGATTGATAGAGTTAACTAAGAGGTGGAATCTGCTGAGCGTGAATATGACCTAAATCATGCAGCTAAACTCAAGTATGGAACTCTAATGACCTTTCAATGCCAATTAGAAGAGGCAGTGAAGAACCTTGATGAATTCTGAAAGTTTGGACATTCTTTGCTTCGAGAAGAGGTCACTTATCTTGAAATTGCTGAGATAATTAGCAAATGGACCTGTATACTAGTATCAAATCTTCAACAATTAGAGAGAGACAAGCTAGTCAAGTTGGAAGAGGTTTTTCACAAGAGGGTGGTTGGTCAAGACATGGCAGTTAAAGCAGTTGCCGATGCCATCTGCCACTCGAGGGCAAGACTGTCCAACCCAAATAGACCTATAGCAAGTTTCATGTTCATGGGTCCTACTGGTGTGGGGAAAACAGAGCTTGCAAAAGCCTTAGCTGGTTATCTCTTTAACACAGAAAATGCGCTGGTTATCTCTTTAACACAGAAAATGCTCTTGTTAGAATCGATATGAGTGAGTACATGGAGAAGCATGAAGTTTCATGACTCGTTGGGGCTCCACCTGGTTATGTTGGTTATGAAGAAGGTGGGCAGCTAACTAAGAGATCGAGGAGAGAGAGAGAGCTTCGAGCGATTTCAGGATCCCATGAGAGATCAAAGGAGAGAGAGAGAGAGTTTCGAGTGATTTTAGTTTGGTAAGAGATCGAAAGGGAGGGAGAGAGAGAGAGAGATTAGGGAGATTGTAGTTTGGTAAGAAATCGAAGGAGAGAGAAAGAGTTTCGAGTGTTTTCAGTTCGATAAGAGATCGAATGAGAGAGCGAGAGAAAGATTAGGGAGATTTCAGTTTAGTAAGAGATCGAAGGGGAGAGAGAGAGAGAGAGAGCTTCTAGTGTTTTCGGGAGGCATTTGCTGTGAGAGATCGACGTGCATGAGAGAGAGAGAGAGAGTTTTTTTTAGCGAGAAGGAGGAACTGAACATGATCTCCTGCTATGCGTCCCCAAAGTGGGAATGGAGGAAGGCTTACGTGGTAGCTTGTTATTGGTCTTCGATAAGACCACTAAATAGGAGACACCGGCCAGGAGAGGAACTGTTGTTTAAAACGGTACATTGTATTAATTTTTAGGGAACATTGTATTAATTTTTGGACTGTTTTGGCTGTATTTTTATTACTTAAGCCGTTCTATGATTTTAAGTGCTTTATTACATGTTTTGGCTGCCGTATTTTTTTTAAGTCAACTATGGAGTTGAATTGGTTCGGCTTCAATAAAGAAGCAAATTAGTTGAGAGATTTATTTTTGGAAAAAAATCAGTTGAATTGTGATAATATTACTACAATTAGTAAAGTATAAAACCGTTATTATAACGGTAAATCCAGATCCTTTTGAAGAAAAACATAGTACTGTGAGATTTTTTTGTTATTGATGGTGTTATAATGTGGATCCACTAAACAAAGCTTTGACAAGGAAAAATGATCTGGAATACATCGAGGGGAATGAGATTAAAACCCATAATTCAAGAGCCTGAGAATGAAGATACCCAACTTGGGGACCATAGATCCTGAGAATTGGGTTCAATGGAAAAAATGAATCATATGATGGTCGTAAAAAATGTACTATTTATTTTATTTCTCATTCCTATGATGTGAGTGCATTTATCCTGTAATATTGTAAATGATGAGTTTTTTTTTAGAAACTCTTAATGAAATTATGTAGCTCTTATGAGTAGGGTGTAAGAATTACAGAAGCACTATTGACAAATTTCACCTATGTGAGTATGAGAGTGGAGCCGCTCTCTATGAGATTTGGGTTTATTCTCAAATACACTCATGAAACTGGGATTAACACATGGTCATAATGTATTAGCTAATAAAACTCATATCAACTATTGGGTTATTATGTATGAGTAATAATTCTTTATTTCCTTTAAGCAGCCAAATCGGGAATGGTTTAAATTAATTGTGGATGGGAGTAGTCTTAATAATCCTGGTGAATCTGGTGCAGGAGGAGTGTTACGTAATCATGAGGGCATTATTCAGTTTTTGTTTGCTGCATATACTAGCATTGGTTCTAATAATCGTGCAAAGTTGATGGCGCTTTTGTTTGGCTTACGACGTTGTAAGTTATATGGTATTAATAATATTGTTCTTGAGTTGGATTCACTTTTGATTGTTAACTGGCTTAAAGAAGGTCGATGTAATGTTTGGTATTTAGAGGATTTTTGGGAAGAAATCAAATGTCTTCTTGCTGGAATGAATGTGTGGTATCAACAAATTTTTCAAGAAGGAAATTCTGTGGCAGATTGGCTTGCGAGAATGGGTAATAGTGGAAGATCTGAAGAGTTTAACCAAGGAAATATTCCTCATATGCTTAAAGGAATTTTGCTACTGGATCGATGTGGTTTGCCTAATTTGAGAGTTGTTTAGTATTGTGGTTTGTTTTTTTGGTTTAGGTTGGTCCTTTTTTTTTGCATGCTGGGTTTTGGTTTATGTAAACTCCCAGATGCTGATGATGTAATCACGATATTCCTCTGTCATAAGTGAGGGTCTATTAATAAAATTAGAGAGAGGTCACTATTGGACATGTGACCCTAACTCTTTGATAAAAAAAAAAAAAAAGTCTGAGACTACTACTGACTCTAGAGTAAAGATTATTATTTCACTAAGTGAGAGTTTAATACAGAGCACATTTTCATGTTGCATAATGATCCATCTTAACTTGAGAATCTCTCTTTATATTTTTATTAATATGAGTGGGGGATTGTTGTTACATTTTAATAAAAATTTATTTTGTAACGATTATCTTTTAAATTGCAACGTTTGGATTAAAGCATTAATATAGATTTTTATTTGCATGCCGTTGCAGATTTTCTTACATTAATATATTTTGTAATTTTCTTGAAAGTTGTTTGTAATAAATTTGATTGATTTAGTGTTGTACGTTTTGATTCAGTAGGCATGCATTGCATTTATGGCTATTGAGGTGCTAGTTTTTCAACTATGACTTTAACTCATATATATACGTTATCCTTATTTTGACTGACGAAAAAGAAAAAATCTATACAACTTTCTATTATTTACACAATCTCTATACACCTCATTTTTTTTTTAATTTTTATTATTTTTTTCTTTTATCAAATATTTATGAAGAATGAATAGAAGAATTGAATTAGTTTAAAAAGAATAAACTCAAAAAAAAATTTAAAAAATGTTGTGTGTGGAAGTTAGGGAAGTTGGGGAAGTTGTGTAGCATTACTTGGCGGAAAAATAGCTCCAGCTTGAGAAAGTATTTTCAACGTTTGATTGATTATGATTTTTTACAATTTTGTTTTAAGGCTTAGTCGTTTTAAATCATTATTTCGTGCTTTAACTTATGCAGAGTTTAATTCTTTGGTTACTTCATGAGCCGTTTCATAGTGTAATTATCAGCAAGTTTTACTAGCTTATAAATAAGTGCTTTGGTTCAGTCATACGTGTGTGCATAAAAAAATTTATACTATTTCATTTGATAATTTTTTGTATGTTCGAGAGATTCCAAGTAAAAGAGAGGTGTTTCTTTTTTGTGGACCTTTGAACTCAATCACTTGTGCGGAGTTGATTCGAGCTATACGACGATCAGTTGGGCTGTTGTATCCTGGAGGAGTCAAGTCAAGAGAAGTTATACTGTACTGGTTGATTTGAGACTTTGTACACCGTAAAAGACTTGAATCTCTTTAAAGAGAGCGGGATTTTTGTGCCTCAGTCCAAACTGACTTTGTCTTAATTCACCAACAATCAGCATATTGGAAAGAAGGAAAAAAATTGCGCATATGTATCCCTCACTTGATAAAAGACAATGAAAATGGTCAAATTTGAGAAAAAAGCAATCAACAATCAGTGATTGCGAAGGAAAAAGAACTGTCGAAACGAGGAAAGATTGTAAACGTTACAAGTGGAGAAGTTCAAAATAGCTATTTAAATTATTCCATTATGTAAAAATTGACATTTTCTTATCATCTTTAAATTATTTCTTATATTTTTAAAAAAATAAAAAATTGATAGACATTTTTACTGATAAAATAAGAGTAAGATGGAATATACCCATATAATAATTTTACGTTTAGATTGAGAGATAAGTTGAGATTAGTCAAGATGGTCTGTAAATAGTAATGAAATTTATAAATTGAAATTTATGAATAATAGTAAATAATAGTAAGATGAATCTCTCAATCCAAATCGGCTTTAATCTAGGCTGATAGTTGGGCTACAAACTCTCAAGGATACAGATGGGCTGGGCCGATCTGTAGCCCGGAGTCCATTTTTGTGAGGCGCGGGTTTTAGCTAAATAAAATGAATTAGGATTTTTGTACATGGATTCTGCATCTTGCGATCTCTCTCATTCCTTACCTTTGTGAGACCGGACTTGCTCCCTCTCTCTCTCTCTCTCGATAAGGCGAAGTTTGGTGTCTCCCTCATCCTACTACGTAATATATATACTCATAAGGTTTCGTTTGGTTACCAAATCAAACTCAACTCATTTTATTCATCATTACAACTTTTTCAAATTTCAACACAAAATATAATAAACAATTCAACTTTTTTAAATTTTAAAATAATAATAATATTAAAAAATAATATTTTAACAATATTTTATTATCTAAACTCAATTCAATTCAGTTTAACATCCAAATGCACCCAAAGTCTCTTTCTGACTGTTACTCTCAGTTTGATGTGTACCGAAGCGAGAATGGGAATTAAGTGCGGTGGTTGCTCATTAAACTATAGAGAGGCCTGATCAGGACCCAACTCTGCTGACCAACGATGTCAAGCTCTTCAATCGCTGGACCTTTGAGGGCGTACAGGTTTTTCCCCAATTGTCCATCGTTCTTTAGAGTTGATGTTTACATTCTTACATTTCCATTTTAAAGTGCAGTCTCTTTTTCCCGCATTGAATAGATTTGTTTTCTCTATGAATGAATGTTGTGCTCAGTTTGATTATGCTTAAAGTGACACTTTTTTAAAAAAGTTGTGCCATTACAAGTAGTTTCCCTCGGTTTGCCTCTATTATGTACTAAGGACTCACATTTAATAATTAATATACCTGTTTTGCAGCCCTTGTTCCCAATCTGAGATATGAAAATTGGCATTATTAATGAAAAATATTTGTACTACTTAATAGGATTTCTCTTCAGAAGCACAGCCACCTGATTTTCATTGACCTGTATTAATATGCTTTATAGGTTAGTGACATATCTTTGAGTGATTACATTGGTGTGGTTCCAGCCAAGCATGTAACCTATGTACCGCATACAGCTGGGAGGCACTCAGTCAAGCGTTTTCGCAGGGCCAAGTGTCCAATTGTGGAGAGAGGCTTACAAACTCTTTGATGATGCATGGGCGAAATAATGGGAAAAAGTTGATGGCAGTGAGAGTTATGAAGCATGCAATGGAAATAATTCCCTTGCTGACTGACCTAAATCTCATCCAAGTTACCGTCGATGCTGTGATCAACAGGTATGCACATGAGAAAGTACTCCTAATTGGTGCAGGCCCCTTCACTGTAATTTTTCGTGGTGAGATATTTATGAAAAACATTATTATGCCCACTTCATTTGACCGCTAATTAAATTTTTTTTTTTATTTAATAATTAAGAAAGTGATTTTAAGTGTATTAATTTTTTTTTTAAAAATTTTTAAATATATTAAAAAAATAAAAAATTTATATTAAACGATAAACCCAGCAATAAAATTGAGGCGGCGTTGTAGCCGCACCCTTCCTATATACTTTTTTTACTACTTTTTTTACAACAGTGGGCCAAGGGAAGATGCTACACGTATATATATTGGCTCTGCTGAAGTTGCCAGTCGTCAGGCTGTGGACATTTCTCCACTGCGACGTGTCAATCAGGCTATTTACTTGCTTACAACTGGTGCAAGAGAATCGCTTTTAGGAATATTAAAACCATGGCAGAATGTTTGGCTGATGAGCTTATTAATGATGCGAAGGGTACGTCAAACAGGTGATTGAACCCTCAATTTCAGTAATATCTCATAATAGAAATTTTGTTTGTGGTTTTGATAGACGTTTCATTTTGTTGCATATCTGACGCTGTTCTCCAATTTTTTTTATTTGGTGTAGAAATGATATTTGTAATCGTGAAATAGATAAGTGCTGTATAATTTTTTTTTAAAAATGAGTAAATATAAAATTTATATTAAAAAAATAATTTTTTAATAATATATTTCACTTTTTTCAAAATAATTATACGGCGCTTAAACACTCAAACTATATGTAGCATTACTCATTCTTTTAACTGTCAAAGTCTTTTTTTTTAAAATAAAAAAAGAAAAGAAAAGATGATCTCATAAAAAAAGAAAAAGAAAAGAAAAGAAAAGATGATCTCATGTGATCATTCAAGACTACTTTTTTTTTTTTCACTTCATTCGAGATAATTGTGCATTGTGTTGTGTAATATGATGTGTGGGAATAATTTTCCACTCAGTTTTTTTTTTTTAAAAAAAAAGAAGCAAAAAACCACTTCTATTCATAGTGTAAAATCACTCATTACAATACTTTTCTTTCTCTAAACAACTAGTCACAAATTCTGGAGCCTCTTTTATCCAAACTCTCTTAAGAGTCTAAATATAGAGCTGTTTTTGCCAAGGTATGTGTTATTGTATTTTTTTTTCTCTATGTATAAACTTCACTTGCCAATCAGTTCTATCATGAAGAAAATTCTTTATATCTTGTATAATGTTCCCATAAAATGAAAGGTTTTCATCATCATTATTAACTGCATTGATAATAACTTGTGCGTCCCCTTCTAAGATCACCTTGGTAAAGTTCAAATCTCTACATATAATTTCTACCGTTTTCCATAAAGCATAACTCTTTGCTATGGCTGGTTGATGAACATTTCTTCTTCGGTCACACGCTGCAACCATCACCCCCCCTTTCTCATCTCTGATGATGATCCCTATTCCCATCTTCCAGGTTTTCTGATCCAAAGCTGCATCCCAATTGGCCTTCATGAAATTCTCCATTGCTGATCATTCATCTCTGCATTTGTTGGTTGTCTTTTGGGGCTCTTCAAGGACTGTTGGGCTAATTGGAATTCTTGCAGTCATTTCCTTGCTGATCTGATCACTCTACTAGGACTCTGGAACTTCTTTTAAAAATGAACTTATTCCTTCTAATCCACAAGACCCTTATTATTGTAGTTATCTCTTCCAATTCTGATTTATTTAGCTTCACCCTTAGCTTCTCCCATAGATTAAGCAAGTCTTTTTTTGCAGTTTTCTTTTTTTTAATTGGATTCATAGCCACTGCCCATATATTAATAGCTGCAGGACATTGCCGTAAGACATGCATCACAGACTCATCTTCTTGGAGGCATATGGGGCAGTGGGGATTATCAACAATTTTTAAGTTGAACAAATTCCTTCTTGTAGCAAGTAGGTCATTCCCTGCTTTCCATGAGAAAATCTTCACTTTCCTTGGAACATTCAAGTCCCAAAGGTTCTTCCATCTACTGTCCATCCCACTCTCCCTTGAAGATTCATCTTGTGTAGCTTTTTCCCTTTCAATCTCCACATAGCATGCATTTTTAACTGAGAATAAACCCTTCTTTGAGGGACTCCAGATGAGTTTGTCTTCTGCATTCGAATTGCTTAATAGAATACTGCATATTTGATCTGCCCCCTCCTTCTTAAAGATATATATGCCTTATCAGTTCTTCATTCCATTCACATTTTTGATATATAATGAGCTCATTTACTCTTGCATCTTCATTCAAGATCGATATAAGAGATTGTACTCTAAAGAAGGTCGGAGAGGATAACCATTTGTGACCCCAAATCTAGATGTTTTTGCCATTTACAACCTTTCATCTCACACCCTCATTTAATAACCTCATAGAACCAAGGCCACACACTTCGCCAAATCAGAAATGGTTTATTACCCAGTTAACTGATTGGATAACCATTTTTCGCTCAATTAACCCAGTACTAATCCACACTTTTATTCAGACTTCCTTCAAACTCGAATGATTTAGACTAACAAAATTGTAGGCTCGAAAAATTAGATGTAGATGTCCCTCCTACATGTCAAAGCCTCAAATATTGTACCCGGATTTATTCAGTGATGGTGTTAAACTCTTTTTTTTTTTTTTTAATTGATTCCAATAGATTTTATATTGCATCATTTTTAAATATAGATCAAGATTTAATTTATATTGGTCTATACATATGCATCTACAAAGTCATATTTGCATAATATGACCTTAAAATCATCTATATTGACTTATGCATATACATATATATAGCTAGTTATGAACAGTTCTTATCTAAATTTAGATAGCAACTGTTCACTCTACAAAATATATTTTAATAATTATTTCTCTCTTACAATCTTTTCCTCTTCTCCCTCCCTCAATAACACAACAAACTTTCATCTACACATTCATTTTATTATTATAATATATTATATATTTTTTTTTCATTTTATTCTATTTTTAATATAATATATAAAAAAAATTATATTTTTTATTATTGCATTTGTATTATTAATGTCAAATGTATGTAATGGATACTAATTACAAAATATATAAAAAAAAAATTGATTTTAGAAAAAAATTAATAATAATAATAAATTATTATTTTATTATTATTTTATCTCAAATATGCATAAGAGAATGTAAAAATATAGTTCAATACTAACGCTTCCGTACGTTTGGATGCGCAACTTAATCCAATACACTTCATTTTTAAGAAGATTTCATCTCTTCTCAATGCAGTTCAAACATGAAATTAGTGGCTGGACCCCACATTTGTTCAGATTTCAACCTTTGGTTAGACCTCACCTAACAACCCACGTGAAACATTAATTTTGTGTTTCCTCATCTTACTTTTTTTTTTTCTTTTCCGTTTTCCCTCTAGAACGAAAAACCCTCTCCGTTAGTTGACTACAAGTGCAGTCAGTTATTTGCCCTTTTTTTTTTTTTTTTTTTTTTTTTAATCTTTTGCTTGCATGTTTGGTGGCGGAAGTGAGAGACAAATATGTCAAGATGAACAATACTGTTTATAGGTGGGACTCAATTATTTTATAACTTTCTATAAATATATTAAAACTTATTTTAACATCTAAATACACATAAACTCATCTTAAATAGATCTATAAAATTTACTCAATCATCTCAACTCACTATTATTTATGAAAAATTGAACTCAGTTGAGCTCAACAAAACATCCAAACGCAGCCTTACTCTATTTCTTGGGTTGTTATAAATCATATAATAGTCAATCCCCTACTATTAAGTTTAGGACTTATCTATGCTGACCTATTATGAAATGGCCTGGCAAAGAAAGTTAATATTTAGGCTGAAGTTTGGATTGAACTGAATCAATTCAGTTCAATCTAATTTTAAACTGAGATTATTAAACTCATCTTAGTTTAAAACTTCTTTATATATGTTACCTACAATTTTTTTTAACTCAACACCTCTTTACACGAGTGATCTATAACCTTTTTCAATTTCTTATAAATACATTCAAACTCATCTTAATATCAAAACACATCTAAACTCATTTTAGGTGGGTTTCACAAAACTCACTCTACTATTTTAATTCATTATTATTCATAAAAAACTTAATTCATCTCAACTCAACTTCCAAACGGGACCTTAAAGGGGGTGATTGTAATTTTCCGATGAATGAGATTTCATATTGAGTAGGAGAGAATTCTTGCAGTTTATAACAATTTCAATAGCCTCAAATCATAACAGTAATTATAAATATTTTTTACTAATCTTCTTAGAGTGATTTGAAACTTTCATAAATCGTTATAAACGAAATCAAAGTGAATCCTAATTGATAGGTATCAAACTTGAATATTTATATATACCACTTATAATTAAACAATATGAAATGCATGCCACAAATAAGGGGAAGAAATTTTTGAAATGTTGACGTGACCCACTATAAATGCTGGAAAATGACCTTTAAACTACCTATTAGTTTGTGATAATTGTATTCTGCATTCTTTCAATGGAAAATATGAAAATCATGAGTAATTCTGATTAAAAAAAAAAGAAAATGAAATATCACGTCAAGTCGAAGAAAATACCTAGCGGGTTCCATTGATGCTTCGTTTATTATAAGCGTGGAAATTGAACCGCTAGTCAACAATTTTGTTTATAAAATATAGAAAAATTCTATTCATAAGTATAAGAAGATGTAAAACATGATACACTGAATGCTATGCCAATGTTGTGGATGATGCATTGTCCATCTACTTGAGAATATAATGATTCTATTATAGGATCGAAAATAAGCCAAACAAGTTAAACCATTCGAAATCATATTTGTATGGTCCTAATAAATTCATACTTCTTTTAAAATATTTCATCCCAACTTAAGTATTTAATACTAGAGTACTGTTATTAAAAAAGTCTGTTTGGGATTGCGTCATGAATCTTAAAAAATGTTTAAATAGTCTTAAAAATTCTTTAAAAGAAAAATTAGGCTATTTTTGGTGTTACATATTAAACTAATTTTTAATTTCAAATAAGTTAAAAAGTATACTTGAGGAAAAATACTATTTTCCTTAAACTTGTTTTTTTGAATAATTCAGAATGTAGTTCAAATTTTAAAAAGACAGTCAATAGGCGAAAATATCCATATAACTTTCAAACTTTTAAGAATATGCTTATAATCTTTAAAAAAAATCAAATGATCGTTATTTCTATCTCAAAAAGTATTTTTTTAATCTGTTTCTAAATAAATAATGTAACTTATTTGAAAGTACTTTAAAAATATAGTTACCAAACAGTAGATAACTTTTTAAGAGTAAAACTTAATTATTATTTAAGTTATAAGTTATAAATCTTAAAATTATAAGCTATATTTTCACTGTAATCTCAAATATACAATAAGACCTCTACACCATACACTGCTTTCGTGATATAATTTAATTTAGAGAATAAATTTTAAAATTAAATCTTATAAATTAATGATTTAGATTATGTGCTTACACACCAATTTAAAAATAAAATCATTTTTAATACTAATTAAAAAGAAGTAAGTTAATCATTAGTACGGCAAGATGCCTTCGGCAGCCGTTTTAAATAGCAATGACAGAGGACTCGATTGGTTTAACTTATTATTCTTATATTTTATATAAAAATTAAATTTTAATGGAGTAACCTTATTCTTTGTTCTAGATATCATAATTCTTAATTATATTTGATGATGTGACATATTTTAAATGACTGATAAAATAAATCATACCCTATTATTAAGTTTAATTAAAAACAATAAAATTTAAAATAGTTAATAAAATTAGAAATAAATAATAATATTAGAGTAGTAGTAATCTAGTCAAAGTTAAAATTTGACCAAACTGGTTGTTTCTCGGTTCTATTTCTTAGAGGTGTGCATCCGGATCCGGATCCGGATATCCGGCCATAACCGGATCCGGATGGTAAAATCCGGGCGATTATCCGCCCGGATTATTCCGGATTCAATCCGGGCGGGATAACCGGATTCAATCCGGATATCCGGTTTGTAACCGGATATCCGGATTTTTCACTATAAATCCGAATTTTTCCCTATAATCCGGATTTTTCACCTTATACCATAATTCGGTTTTTTTTTTTTTTAAAATACTATAATTTCACTATAAACCCGAATTTTTCACTATAATCCGGATTGTTATTACTTTTTTTTTTTAAAGACTAAACTTCAAAAATAAGGTTTTTATAGCTATTTAAAAAAAATAAAAATCTGACAAGCTTAAATTGCCCAGATTTAAAAAAAAAAGAAGATAATTTAAACACTTTTTAAAAGACTTTTATATAAAAATAAATAAATTAAAGAACAAAAGAAATAGAAATACATTACAACTAATTAAACTAAAAACTATCACAACTTATTAACTAAACCATAAATTTACAAAGAACAAAGAAATATTAATACATCACAACTAATTAACTAAAACATAAATTTACAAAGAACAAAAGAAATATTAATACATCACAACTAATTAAACTAAAACATAAATTTACAAATAACAAAATGAAAATGCATTAGTCTTCACATCTTGAATCTGGAAATGGGGGGAGATTTTCTACTGAACTGTCTCTCCATAAGCTGCCAACAACATCAATTACAGCAGAAAAATGAAAACTATAATGATTAGAAACAATAAGTCAAAAAGAACAAGAGAATAAAACTTGAAACAAGTGTCTTACAGCTTTAGTTCTTGGGTCTATATCACCAAGAAAAAGTCTCCTCTTTCTTCTAGGAGCACTCTCAAAGTTGATTTAACAGAACCAACAATGACAGCAAATATAATTAGTGAGAAAGAGGGTGAGATTACAGATAAAAGCTAAAACAAGCTTGGCCAATTAAACAAATCTGTCTAACCGTAATTTTCTTCACATTTTACACTTTTTCAAAACACAGAACCGATGTAGTCATGTAAGCTATAATGACCCAAGTTTACTGTGCAGAAGATTCAAAAAGCACTGCATAACTTGAATAATTATGCAGGAGTATAAGCTAATTATTAATAGTTTTTGTGATCTAAAATTGTCTAGTATGAATTAAACACTCCATGTCAGATGTGCAAAATCCCCATGTTCCTTAAATGTTCTTCCTCCCCCCTTCCCCACACATTTTCACATACAAAGAGAAAGACACAGGGTGAAGCATGAACCAGAGAAGTCTCCATAGATTGCACAACAACTCGCCTTTGCCAATATATTATCTGAAGTAGAAAACTTTGCCAAGCATCATCATAGAAATGGGTGAAGTAAGTTTTTTATTTGTTGTTTTTAACCGAACTTAGTTTAATATATTTTTCTGGGCATGCATATTTTTTCTCCCATACTCGTTAGTTATTCCATTTACTTTGTGCTATGTTATTTGTTTCTACAACTCAGTTTTGGGTGGAGCGAGAGTTTGATTCTTAGCTCACATTTCTGACAAAATATCCCAATGCTTTCTCTTGCCGAAGGAAAACAAGGAGCAGGAAAAGAAAGAGGAAAGCAAAGAAGAAAACTCAGAAGAGAAAAAGGAAGAACAAAAAAAAAACCAATCATAATCTAAACAAGAATTTAATACAAGAATGATACCAAATCGAGAGATCTACAAGAAACCTTGGTTAATTCCCCAAAACCATAAACAAACCACCCCATCTGAAACAACCACTCATATCATACATAAGAAAAAAAAAACCCCTCTTATTCTCTCTTTCATAACTCGGTCCCATCCAAACCCTAAAACACCCAAAAATACAATAAAACCCTAAAACACAAAAATTCCAAAACAGCCATCGTTTACAAAAAAAAAGGGAATCACGAGTTTCTTCAAAGTATAGAAAAGCGAAAGAAAAAAGGGAAAAATTAACAACATGAGCACTGCAAAGCAACCCACTTCCTCAAATCCAAAGTGCATCTAACTTTAAACACAACCTAAAAATATCTATACAAATCGAACGAGAGAGATGAACATACCGTAGGTTTTGGAGTAGAGAGAGAGAGATGGGGCAAACGGCGACGGAACGAAGTGATGGCAGACTCGGCTAGGGTTTCACTGTTCAGCACAGTTGAGAGAAATGGGCTAAGAGCCTTCGAGGACTCGAGTGAAATGAGAGGCTGAGAGGCTGAGCGGGGTGACGGCTAGGGTTTCACTCCTTCGACTTCGAGATAGAGAGATGAGCGTGAGAAGTGAGAGTGTGAGAGTGTGAGTCTGAGCGTCGAGGGTGAGGATTAAATCCCGTGGGTGCAAAAACGACGCCGAATCAAAGGGATTGCTTTAAAAAAGAATAAACAGCCGGTTACGGAAAACCGGATTTAAAACCGGATCCGGGCGGGTATGATTTCTTTTTTACCCGCCCGGGTTTAATCCGGACGGATAACCGCCCGGATCCACCCGGATTCCGGGTTTCGGACCGGACCGGAAAAAATCCGTCCCGGTTCTACACCCTTACTATTTCCACCGTCGACTCCGTTTTACTTTTTCTGGATTGAGGTGCTTTGGGTTGAGAGCATAATAAGTTCCTTCCTCAAGGTAGTGTCGACTTGAATGCTTTTTGACTAGCCTAGCTGCCACTCCCTGCAGTGGACAGTGGGAGGTAGAGAACAGAGATTTTCATGTAATTTCTGGAATCAGTATGGACTTTTGGACTTTTGTTGCTTTCACGAAATAAATATGAAGGTCAGGATTCTTAAGAATATGAATAAAGAACCAATGTGGAAGTGCACCAGATATCTCCTCGAGCTAGCCAATCAATATTTCATTTGTAGTTACAAGCTCCATTTTTAACCACTTTTTTGTATTTGCTTTTAGGAATTAAGAAAAAAGGATTTGACATAGGGTATTCTCTCAAGTTCAGAGAATATTTTTCAAGCACCTTGTGTAAAACAAGTTTTACATTCCAAAGAGGAAAAAAAAAAACAAGATCTAACAAGTTGTGCATCAGTACAGGTGTAATAAACTTTCCTACCATTAAAATTTGTTTTTTGGGGTTCTGTTATTGTGTTTCGGCTGTTTCAGAGTAGATCAATCTTGGTTTGAGTTGATTTATTTCACTAGTGCAGTGGATTTTGGCAGGTTATTTCTTTTTATTGACTGGTTAAGATAATGTTTAGCCAATTCAATCACTTTTAAGCCCATTCAAGTGGTTTCTTGGTTGGTTTAGGTGGTTTCTCGATTGCTTCAAGTTATCGTTGATCTTGGTTGACCATTGTTGGTGGTACAAATGATGGTTAAGGTTGTTGTCTGTTGTTGGTTGTGGTTGATTATTCTTAGTGGTGTCGATCCCTGGAAACATGATCGACATTGTTTGTTGTTGGTTGCCAAGATCCGACAAGCCAGCTTGGTGTTTTGTGGCAGTATCCAACCCCCATGCAGGAGTCCACATGAACCAAGTAAACCATAGACTAACTCACATTCTTGTAATTCTTGTAAATATCTTCCAGCTTTCAGCCTTGTGGGTGGAAGGTTAACAGAAGAATCTACTCATGAATTTAGTTACAATACTTTTCTTGTATGCTAGAATGTTAGCTATAAATATGACATGTCCAGTCATTTATTCTGTAAACTACATGTTCATATCTAGACATCTCTAATGGGAATGAGATTCAAGAACTCACCAAGATGTCTATTCCATAAATTTTCTAAACAACAATGACTTTTTGAAGGAATCTACAAATGAGATAAATGAACAACAACTATCTCGATCTCGAGTTGAGGTTATCGAGATCTCGAGTTGAAGTTATTGAGATTGAACTTAGTTGACGAAATTCACAACAAGGTAACAATTTTAATAATGAGGAAGATTTGATACTTTTGGAGGGATGACTTGAAATTTTCTTAGATGTGGTGCAAGGAAAAGATCAAAAGCACCTGATGTTAAGGAAAATAATTCATAAATATTATGAAGAAAACAAGAAATTTGATTCTACATGTAACTACACATTTCTAATGAATTGATAGTCGATGATTCAACAAGCGATAAATAAGTTTTGTGGTTACTTAGTACAAGTTGAAGAAATGCATCCAAATAGTTTTAATGAGCAAAACAATGTATGTTGTCCACCTTTTAAGCTTTTTTTCTTAACATGTTAATTATTTTGCACAATGCATTGCAATAGTTGAATAACATGTATATATTTACTTAATTATATAAATTGAGTTTCATGGTGTTTTCTGCATGTAGATTGGCAAGGCAAAGGAAATGTACTTAGAATCAGATAAGAAAGCTTTCAATTTTGATCATTGTTGGCGTGTGTTGAGATTCCATCCAAAGTGGGTGGAACATATGAAAATAGTAAAACTGAAGAAAAAACCAAGTTCAAATGCTTCGGCTCCAAATTCAGTAAATTTAGGTGAAGATGAGGGTTTTCATGCAACATTTTCAAATTTGGATTGACCAATGGACCATAAAGCAGAAAAAGAAAACAAAAAAGAAGAGAAAGGACGAACTTGGATTCTTTCGTGGTACTAAATGGGATGAAGGAAGATAGATAGAATACAATTGTACTTATGTAAGAAGCACGTAATCATGACAACAAGATGCTATATCTTAGGTAAGAGGAAGTGAGTCTTAGGCAAGACAAAGTACATATTCAGAAAGAGAATGTATTACTTGAGCAGAAGAAAGTACGTATTGAAGAAAAGAAAGAAGAGGAAAGAATTATGACAATAAATGCAAGTAACATGCCTCCAATGCTACAAGAATATTGTCTTCAACGATAAATGGAAATACTTACAACTCGTGCTTGGAGAAACTAGCTATCATGTATTTTATGGAGTAAAGTTTTATTTATAGTTTGTTGGCTTTTTTTATCTTGTGGAGTAACGTTTATTTGATGTTTTGAACCTCAAATTGTATTTGACATTTCAGGAGTCTCGATGAGGTCTGCTTGGAGTTGACAATGGATTTTCTATTTCTAAGAGCATGATGGCGTTGAATGAACTTGCTAAATTCAGGTGTAAGGACATTTGACACTAGATCATGTGTGTTTTCTACCAACTGTTCATATTCGAACTCTTTTTATCCGTTGTCAGCCCGTTCATCGGCAATGATCATATTATATAAAATTACACATACAAATATAATATCATTGAGCTTTCAATGTGAAAAAACTGTGCAGGTCCACAAATTATAACAAATCATGCTTAAAACACACCAAAAGCACGCTCCACATCCTTCCTTGCGGACTCTTGGACTATAGCAAAATATTTTTTCCTGTTTCTTTGGAGAGCTGTGATAGTTTTAACAAATGTTACCCATTGTGGATAAATGTCATCAGCAAGATCGTACCTCATTGCATAGTTATGACCATTAATTGTATAATTGACAGTCGGAGTATGCCCTTGAGCAAGGTTAGAAGATATATATTATTTATAAAACACATTTATATCATTATGAGATCCCGATAATCTAAAAAAAAAGAATACTAAATTCATAAATCATAAGAAGCCATTGCTTTTAAAACAATTGTCGATTCATGGATATGACCAGAGCACATATCATGCCAAGCAGTTTGACAATTCTTCTACTTCCAATGCATACAATCGATGCTCCCTAACATACCTGAAAATCCACATTTCTCACCAGCTGCAAGCAATCAAGCAATGTCATCATTGTTGGGTTTCCTTAAATACTCTTCAGAAAAAATTGAAACAACTGCTTTGATAAAAAAATTTAGGCTTTTTAATCCGGTAGTCTCTCCAATCTTCAAATATTCATCCATAAAATCAATTGTGACACCATATGCAAGCATTCTCAGAGCAACTGTTATCTTTTGAAGAAAGAAAAACCAAGTATTTAAGAACTATCTTGTCTTTGAACAAAATAAGGTTCATAGACTTCTATTGCAGCTTGGATACGAAGAAATAGAGAACAAACTTCATTCGAATGTATTTGTGAGGAAATTTTAGAGGATCAACAAAATAGTCGCAAAAAATATTGTCTTGCAGTTGCAATCGACTGTACTTTATGAATCCTACGTGATTTTTTAGAAGAACCACATGAGTTTAATCCTTCTTCTTTTAGAACAAGTTATCTCAGTATCTCAAATTCTTTGACAGAATCTGAATCGATAATTGCAATTTTGTGAAAAAATGAATGATCAATTGAGAGAGAAAAAAAAGATTTCATAGACACTTGACTTGAAGTGAATGAAATTGTTAAGAAAATGTTATATTTTATAGTAGAAAAATATAATTGTTAGAGAAATATCGTCGTTAAAAAATATATCTGTTGGAAAAAATAAGGCTGAAAAAAATATATCCGTTGGAAAAATATGACCGTTAAAAAAATATGAAAATTGAAAAAATATATCAATTGGAAGAATATGACTGTTGTAAAAAAATACTGTTAGAAAATTATATCCGTTAGAATAATATAAACGCTAGAAAATTAATATGTACTTTTTTAATAATGAATAAATATTCAAATTACAATTAGAATTAAAATAAATGAAAATGTAAAAATTAATATTTTAATAGAATAGTGATAGATTTGGAGAGTTGATTATTTGATGTTGTTGAAAAGTGGTTAGCTAAATTTATAAAAGTGAATTTTTTAGTCAAATTTTAGCTAAGCCACTACTAATACTCTACTCTTTTATCACTTATTAAATCATATAATTGTATAATTGTACGAGTAATGCTATTCATCCTAATTCTCATCATCTTTTTATTATTTTATAATGTGATATTAGATAATTAAAAACTATTTATTATATTTTATTAATAAATTTATCATTTAATGTATGACGAGAAAGAAAATGAATGAGGTAACGAGTTTTTTCTAATTGTTTTAGAGCATTCCTATTGGGTTCCCCATCTCTCCCCCCATCCCTATAATTTAAGGATAATTTTGGAATTTTAGAGAAAAACCATTTCCATCCCAATCCCTATTTTGCGGTTTGTGTTTACAATGTGTACAGTTGTTTCCCATATATGGGGAACTACTGTACATCCATATTGCCATTCGGCTTCTTCTTCATCCTGCGAAAACCTTCTCTCTCAGTTGGCCCCTCCCTCGCAACGCCAACGAAGCAGCCCCTCTCCATCGACAATTTTTGGAAGTTTGATTTCGATTTCTTCAAAATCAAAATTGTTTCTCTATTCCCTCATTTTTGCTCATTTTCTTATTTTTTTCTTGGAATATCTCTCTCCTTCTATATTTCTCTCTTCCCATTTTCTTCCTCCCGACGCCATGATCAAGGTAAGCTTAATAGAAGGTCTTCAACTTTCTCTCTGCGTCAACGATGTCTTCGCTGTTTGGCTGCCAAGAAAGTTATGGGAATGCTTTCACTGATTTGCATTTTGTTTTTTGTTTTCACTCTCGTTTAGATTTATGATTTTGGGCTTTGTTTGAAGAAACCGATTCTCATTTTTATTCTTGCGTTGCTATTGATTTCTCTATATTATCTTGGCTCTCTTTGCTGTTTGGCTGCCGAGAAACTTATGGGAATACTTTCACTGATTGCATTTTTTTCTACTCTCGTTTAGATTTATGATTTTGGGTCTTGTTTGAAGAAACCACTTTTCATTTTTTTTTCTTGCGTTGCCATTGATTTCTTTGTATTATTTTGGCTCTCTTGAGTGTTTGGCTACTGAGAAACTTATGAGAAATAATCTCTGTTTATTTTAATTACTCTATTTGTCTCATTGCGAAACCAATCGTTTGGCTTGATCTAAGCATTCACATGAATTTTTTTTTTTTTAAATATGTTTATCTCATTGCTGTCTAACTAATTTTGTTGATGGATTATTTGTGGTTTGTGATTGTGGCTTATTGAGGATACTCTGCGGTGGGTTTCTGTTTGTGAATGTGGTTGGCTGTGTTGATTGTTGAAATGTCGAGAATTTGATGATGCTATCACACATATTTATTTATTTTTAATCTGTTTCTCTCATTATTTTCCAACCGTTTTGTGTGGTTTTTAGTTTTGTGGAGAGTTTGGTGAAGTTTGTGGTTATGGAATATGTGGAGTTTTTGGTTTTGAGGAGAATTTGGTGAAGTTTGTGCTTATAGAATTTGTGGGATTATTTGTTTTGAGAAGAATTTGGTAGAGTTTGTGGTTATGGAATGTGATTTATCATTGTTTGTGGTTATCTATTCATTAATTTGTTGTTTTGTTGGGTCCTTTGTAGTGTTTCATATATCTCGGAAGAGGGGGTTGTTATTATGCTGTAATGATGATGTTATAGTGCGAGTTAATTCACAAATGTTAATAGGGTTCCATTTATTGAGGTGAATTATTGTATATTTTATACATCTAGAACCCATATATTTGAATTATTTCATTACATTATTATTAGTTTTAGATGAAAAAATGGTTAAGATGCATAAATTTGAATTGTAATTTAAATTAATTTATAGCATAGCTAATACTTAATTTTAAAATTTGTGATTTAATTAAATAATATTTTTTTACATGTACAACATATTTTTAATATTTTATTTTTATTTTATTTTATCTTTTTCTGATTTCTAGTGTTCTCACTACCGGCCTTCAAAGCGCCGCAGCAATAATGAAAAGAAACGTGAGAATCGTTATGGCCTGGGATGAAAAAGGCCACCAAAAAAAAAAAAAAAAAAGGTCTTTTTGGGGTTTTTGAAAAAAGAAATGAAGTTTTGAGAGAAGGCCGCGAGTAGGGATTTTTTTCCTTTCTTTTGACTTTTCGAACGCAACATAGAGGGCAGCCGTTGAAGAGCTACTCTGGTCCAACATCTGTCGCTCCTCTATTGTCTACCACCTGTATTTCTATTTATTGGACTTGGTCTTTTTCATTTCTTACTTTTTATTTAAATTCAATTTAAAATTTATAAAATATTTTTTAGATTTTTAGCTTAGAAGTTTAGACAATTTATTTATTTAATATCGATATTTTTCTTATTCTTTTAAGCTTTTATTTAATAGTAATTACAATTATTATGGATTAATTTTGAGAATTTATAATTTGAATACAATGATAAATCCTAGAATCTTAATTTTGAGACTTTTTAATTTTCAGTTCGTATTTTATCAATTACTTTTTAATCTAGTTTAATTCTTAACTTAGTTTTATTAATCTCTTAGTTCCATTGCATTTTAGATTAATTAAAACTTAATTAGGACTTAAATAATTTTTATTTTATTATTTAATTTTTAGATTAATTGAGATTGTTTAGCTTAAGTGATTCTTTGATTATTAATTTCAATTTGTTAGTCTTTTACATTTCATTTCGACACTCAAAAATTTAAAAATATAAATTTAGGCCATGACTAGTGCCTTTTTTTTATATTCCCGTTGCACTCTTCTATTCATTGCACATACCACTACTTTTATTTTCTCGTTGTGAATATTTTCACCATTTTAAATGAGTTTGATTTTAAGTAACTTTCCTTGAGAAAACGATTTAAGAATTTATTTTTAATTATTACGCTACATCCTCTTGCACTTGGGATAACTTTTGTGCTGCTCATTTTTTAGTGAGTCAATCGATATTGGGGTAATCCTCACTCAGATTGTCATATTGTAGTTTGTGGTACTTTCCAGAAAAGGCAATGGACATTCGGGTGGAGTTTTGCAGCCATTCGATGTGAATGACTCATTGTTTACGCATGTTGTCGATATTTCCACAATTCTGAGCACTATTTATTTATAAATTTGATATGAAAGAACCTGATGAGAATGCTCTTGTTTAGTATTATTGTGATTTACATTGTTGTATGGTTGTTGTTTTGTGTGAATATGTGAATAAACTTACAGCGTTGGCGATTGGCACGATGCCTCGATAACTGTACATCGGCCTCGTCATTAAAAAAACATCAAACTCATATTCAGAGAATAAGTATGTTAGCAATTTGTGAAAGAAGGTACGAGTCACTTGATGAAAAAAGTGAGAGATCAGGGAAGACCTGAAATTCGGTTATTTAGATGAAATGAGACTTGAGATAGTGAAAATGTGAATGAAGGCAGAATACGTATTTATAGAGAAAAAAGTTACCGTTACATATAGAACAAAAAATATGACCGTTTGAGACTAGAGAAAAAAAATTATTGTTAGAAAAAAGACAAATTCACCGTTAGTGGTAGGAGTTCAAATTGATAGATTTTGAGAAAGTTTTCAAAATCTTACTGTTAGAGAAAGGAGAAAAAATGTTACCGTTACATAAATTAAAAAAAAATGTATATTTTAAAAAAAAAATTACTATTTTTATGATACGAATTTTGGTTTGAAAAATAATATTGTATCCCGTAGTCAAAATCATATAAGTATTTAGTACAATGTGATATTTGAAAAGAAAATAATAAGACAAAAGAGTTAGTAGTTAAGATTGTAAATTGAAGTGAAAGAAAAAAATAATAAAAAAGTAATAGAGAAATATTATTTAATAAAATAGAAATAGGGATGGAGAATGAGATATATGAAATTTTTAAAAGATGAATAAAATTTAAAAAAAACTTTTAAAAAATATAATTTTTAATTAAATTATAAAAAATTTACAAAAATTCTAATAGGAATGCTTCGTTTGGTTTCCAAACTAAACTCATCTCATCTCACTCATCATTATAATTTTTTTAAATTTCAACACAAAATATAATAAATAATTCAACTTTTTCAAATCTCAAAATATTAATAATATTAAAAAATAATATTCTAATAATATTTTATCACTTAAACTTAACTCAATTCACTTTATCATCCAAACGCAACCTAGTTGATGTAAAAACGTTTTACACAATGATTCCGCTTCGAATACAGTACCGACAGGCGACAGCCATGCCCATTTTAAATAGCGACTACAGAGCGCCCTCATTACCCACTAGCTCGTATCTGTTCAAGTTAGCGCAAGCTAACAGTCTCTTTCCCACGCAAAGACAAGACGACACACTTTGAGAGAGATGGAAGAGTTGAAACCGAAGCCGGCAAATTCATCACCTCTAACCCCAATAGGCTTCCTAGAAAGAGCAGCTGCTGTCTACGGCGATTGCCCTTCTGTCATCTACAACGACACCACCTACACTTGGTCCCAGACCCACCGCCGATGTCTCCAATTAGCCTCGTCTCTCTCTTCCCTCGGCATCAACAGCGGCCACGTTGTCTCCGTTCTGGCTCCAAACCTCCCCGCCATGTACGAGCTCCACTTCGCCGTACCCATGGCCGGCGCCATCCTCAATACTATCAACACCCGTCTTGATGCCCGCATGCTTTCCATCATTCTCTGTCATGGCGAATCAAAGCTCGTCTTCGTTGACCACCTCTGTCGCAATCTTGCTGTGGAAGCCCTCTCCTTGTTCCCACCACACGTCCAGCCCCCAGTTCTTATCCTCATTACGGATGACGAGGTCTCACTGACAGTACCATCATCGTCGTCGGCCCATCATTTCCTTGCCACTTACGAAGGAGTGGTAGAGAAAGGCGATCCTGAGTTCAAGTGGGTCCGCCCGGAGAGCGAGTGGGACCCCATGGTTTTGAACTACACTTCCGGTACAACCTCCTCTCCTAAAGGTGTGGTACACTGCCACAGGGGAGTATTCATTGTAGCTCTTGATGCCCTCATAGACTGGTCTGTACCAAAACATCCCGTTTACTTATGGACCCTACCGATGTTTCACGCCAATGGCTGGAGCTTCCCTTGGGGCATGGCAGCTGTTGGTGGAACCAACGTCTGCCTCCGTAAATTCGACGGTCACACAATCTACCGCCTCATTGAAAGACACGGCGTGACTCACATGTGTGGTGCTCCTGTAGTGCTCAACATGCTATCCAAGTCTTCTGATTACAATAAGCGATCGCTCGGAAAACCCGTTCATATCCTCACAGCCGGGGCTCCACCACCGGCGAGTGTACTGCTTAAAACCGAGTCAGTGGGTTTTGCAGTGAGTCACGGTTACGGGTTGACTGAAACGTGTGGTATCGTGGTGTCATGCGCCTGGAAACCACAATGGAACAGGTTTCCTGCGTCGGAGAGAGCTAGGCTAAAGGCAAGACAAGGAGTGAGGACGGTCGGGATGACTGAACTGGACGTAGTGGATGCGGAGTCAGGAGAGAGTGTGAAACGAGACGGTTTAACACCCGGTGAAGTCGTACTAAGAGGTGGGTGTGTGATGCTGGGTTATCTCAAAGATCCGGAGGGGACCTCCAAGTGCATGAGAGACAATGGTTGGTTTTACACTGGGGACGTGGGAGTCATGCACCCAGATGGTTATTTGGAGATCAAGGATCGATCAAAGGATGTGATCATAAGCGGTGGAGAGAATTTGAGCAGCGTGGAGGTGGAGTCGGTGCTGTATTCGCATCCGGCGGTTAACGAGGCTGCCGTAGTGGGTCGGCCGGATGAGTTCTGGGGAGAGACGCCTTGTGCGTTTGTGAGCTTGAAGGATGATGCTAGGATGGCAACTGAGAAAGAGATCATAGAATTTTGTAGGGCTAAGTTGCCGCACTACATGGTGCCCAAGACGGTGGTGTTCAGGGATGATTTGCCCAAGACTTCAACCGGGAAGATCCAGAAGTTTGTGCTCAAAGAGATTGCCAAGAGCATGGGATCTTCAAGAGCTAGTCGGATGTAGCAGTCACAATATCGCATCCTTGTCTAGATTTACCCAGACTCTGGCCAGTTCTTGTTAATTCTCACGTTGTAAGGGAACAGTGATAATAGCTATATATGCTGCATTGCAGTTTTTGTGGATAAGTGTCTGGAAAATAATTGTTGTAGGTCTTGGGATTGATCACTTACTAATATAGTTGCGATGCCCTCGTACGTATCTGTTGGTCCAAAATAATGTGATTGGTTCTATTTTAAAACTAATTTCCATGAACTTTTTAATCTGCTCTATGCTTTTTAATTTGATGCCATTAGATAAATTATCATCAAAATTAACTTTTCGGTAGATAAATATAAAGTTAGTTGACACGCACCATCAAAGACCTGCAGGTCAATACATGAAGCGACGTCCATGATTGGTTTTTTTTTTTAATTGACATCGTTAGGGGACGTTGATTAATTAGAAAGTGGCCGCGAATAAGAACGCTAATAATGGCGAACTATTTTTTAAAAAAATAAAAATAAAAGGATATTAATTAGTAACAAAGCGAGGCATGATTAGACGTTTATGATAATGTAAACTATTTTTTTGTGAAAATTAAAACAATTAAATCAAATTAATTAAAATTTTAAATAAATCTCAACAACCGATCAATGAAGAGTAGGTAGGAGTGGAAAAGTGGAGAGAGATGTGTCTCGATGGACGAAGCAGTACATTATTAATGGATTAGTGGGCATTCCCATATATGCGTTGTGCGAGTACGTGGGACACATGGCCCGGCATTCCCATATATGCATTGTGCGAGTACGTGGGACACATGGCCCTAGCAATGATCAGGCTGCCTACAACTAAGATTTTGTTTGAATAGTAAAATGAAATGAGTCGAGATAATTTATAAATAATAATAAAATTATTAGTTAAAATTAGATGAGATGATATGATATGAAATGATAGTTTCATCTCACATCTGTATCCAAACTGGAGGGCCTATTTTAGTTAAAAGCCCAAAGGTGGAGAGAGCCCGATGCAAAAAACTCCAGGTTAATCGAAAGGAACTAGAGAGTTAGGCCCATCAAAGCCACACACACTACACGCCACCTTTTATGGGAAGATCGAGATTTCATGCAGATACGTGGTCAATTCAGTTATAGGGTAATAATTTGCGTCGATAAACTCTAAACCCGATAAACATCACGTTGGAGTCTATATATACCAGGTAACTCCCTATAGTGGGGGATGGATCTCTTTTTTGAATTCTAAATTATTCTGTTTTACTTACTAACTTAAGTATCAGAATTTTCTCAAGCATACCACGCCAGAACTTCTTTTTATCATTCAGGTGAACGGTTGCAAGCGGTTGGTGAGACACGTCCTTTACATTGGCACCGTCTGTGAGATCCTATTTCCTCTTTACGTGGTTCTTACATGCCAATTGTAACTCATTCCATAGCAAGTTGAGCAATGGATGCATCCGTGGAAGCACGACTGGCGACATCTGAAGAAAGACTGAAGCAAGTAGTGGAGGCCTTGGAAAACCTGAAGAAGGAGAACGACGATTTGTGGCGAAGGAATGTCGAATCCAACAATACCGCTGCGCCCGCCCATAGTGAACAAAGAGAGGAGGAGGAACCATGCAATGTGGAATCAAACCTGGGACGAACGGAGAAGAAAAAAATGCATGATGAGTTAAAGGAGTTGGCAGGAAAATATGAGGAGATGGCGAAGAGGATGGGGGGATCTTCCTTGGTGGAATACTTGCTGAACAAAACTGATCTACCATACAACAAACGCATCATGGCTGTACCCCTCCCACTAAAATTCAAGTACTCCAAGTGGACATGTATGATGGATCCAAAGATTCGGCCGACCATCTAGAGAACTTCAAAGCCCACATCAAGCTCCACGGCTTTCCAGGCGAGATTGCATACCGGGCTTTCCCATCAACCCTAAGGGGAACAGCAAGAGGATGGTTTAGATCCCTTAAGCCGAAATCGATAGACAGTTTCAAAGAGTTGGCTATATAGTCCCTAACCCAATTTATGTCCGGTACGAGGCGTAGGCGCCCAGCCGCCTACCTACTAACGGTCAAACAACAAGAAGATGAAGACCTAATGACCTACCTTACCAGCTTCAACAAAGAACGTCTGACAATAGACGACCAAGATGAGAAGATCACCCTTGCCACCCTCCTAGGCGAGAAATGGCCACGAAGTCCCTTTATGGCAAAACTAGTCAGAAAGACACCTCACACCCTCAAGGAGTTTATGAATAAAGCGGATGATTTCGTTAATGCAGAAGATACTCTGTAAGCCTTGGTAGCTCCTCGTAAGGCAGACAACATGATGGAATTGAGGGGCGAGCAGGCTGACAGGAAAGCCGATACAAGTCGACAGGAGAAAAGGCAGGAAAAGCGGCTAGAATACAATCCAAGGCTAATATATAACAATTTGAACATGCAAGAGGATGAGAAAGACAGGGAGGAACGACGTCAGCCCAAAACAAGTGGTCGCTACTACAAATACCACCAGACTGGGTCCCACTAGATCGAAGATTGCACGACTATGAAGAAAAGAGTGGCTGAGCTGGCAAGAACTAGGGAATTGGAATGAATGATTGCAAAATGTTCAAAACCTAGAAGCCGCAAGGAAACCAAACAAGGAAATAGGAGGACTAGTAGTCCTGAGCAACAGCGCCGAGCAAATAGCTGCCAAAATGATGGGAATAGGGCGCCCATAAGAGATATTCAGACAATAGCATAGGGGTTTGCAGGAGGCGGTATGTCCATGTCTAGCCAGAAGGCCTATGCACGAAGGGCGATATACGAAGAAGTATATGTGGTAGATAGAGCTCCCAAGCAGTAATAGTTGAATGGCGATCAGGGGGTAATATCTTTCGGGGAAGCGGATTGGGAAAGAGTACTGTACCCGCACGATGATGCTTTAGTAATCACCCTTGTGATAGCCAACTGCAAGACCAGGCGGGTATTGATCGACAACGAGAGTTTGGCCGATATACCATTTTGGGAGACGTTCGTCAAAATGGGCATTGATGCTAGTAGACTGAGTGTTAGAGATCTCGGTCAAGTCCCTAAACACTAGAATCATCACGGTTAGGATCTCCTTGAGATGACCGAATACCCATTCCTCTTTTGCTTGATTCTTGAACAATGGTGGCAAAGGTGGCAACTTGGGTATGATTAGATTATGTGTTTAGGCTAAAGTGAGTATATGGGATGATGGGAAAAATGGCTAGGGTTGGGTGGCTAGGGTTGAAAGTGGTGCATGACACTAGGGTGGATTAGGGTTTGCGCCACTTTAGGGTTTATGTTTAGGCTTTGAATGTTGTAAGAGGTGTTTTAGGAATTAGGGTTTGGGGGGTGGTCGGCTAGGGTTGGCCGAATGGTAAGGTGAGAGATTTTAGGTAAGATTCCTAAAATCTTGGGATTCAAATTGGATAGAGTGGTGGCCGGCTAAAGGGTTGGAGATGGTCAACTAGGGTTCCTAAAATATGGAAACACTAATTATGGAAAGAGTGGTGGTCGGCTAGGGTTAATTCAAATAAGGCAAGAGTTGCCAAATTTAAATTTAAATGGATAAGGTAAGTAAATCTCAGCTAGGGCTAGATGGATGAAGGGAACAATATATGGAAGGTTGACAAACACTAGGGCTAGCCGAAAATAGTGTTTGGATGGATTGAATGGCCAATGGATTGATGAACACCAAGAACAAAATGATGACCACTCAAGAACAAAGCAAAATAGTTATGCACTTCAATGAATAAGATAAAGTCATCCAACAAATGATTCACAAATTGCACAAATGTTGAATAAATCTCATATATTGATAAAATAACAAGAACAAAGATAAAACAACTTGGATTCATGAATTGCACCAAGTTGTAAGAACAAGATAATTGAATCACTCCAATTCACGAATTGCATGGAATGATCATCTCTTTGGGATTCACGAATTGCACCCAAAAAGTCCAAGTGCTAAGCACCGTTTATGATTTCTCAACAATACTCCTCACACTAGTGAATTTGCCAAAAGATTCTAAAACAAATGAAAGTTGTCCTATTTATAAGAAAAACAATTTGGAAACTCCTAATAGGTCTCTTGGAAATAAATGAAATAAAATAAATGGAATAAATAAAGATAGTGGCATGGACCACATGGCCATGGCATGCATGAGCCAATGGTTCGACTAAGGTAGTGCATGGTGGTCCTCGGTCTGGTTCATGGCTAGATAGCATGGCATGGCTAGCTGATGGGCATGGCATGGTGCCATGCAAGGGCCGACTGGTGGGCATGGCATGGTGCCATGTTCGGCTTACTGATGGTTAGCCATATGTGCTTGCTGTAAAGTATGGATTGGAGCCATGCGCTGGATGGCATGTCTGGTGGGCATGCCACTGACCTGCTCTGCAAGGTACGGGCTGGAGCCGTGCGCTGGATGGCATGCCTGGTGGGCATGCCACTGGCCTGCTTTACATGGCACGGGCTGGGGCCGTGCGTTGAACCTCCCTGGCGTGGAGCATGGGGCCGTGGTCGTGTGCATGCGCCTGGTGGGCGTGCGCAGGCCTAGTCGTGCGCTATGCTACGCACGACCACTAACCTTGTTGGGCTCGTGGCCAGGCTTGGGCATAGGCATGCGCATGGCCTGCATGCTGGGCGCCCCGTGTGTGTCATGGCATGGGCCAAGGCATGCATATGGCCTGTCCGTGGGCTTGCTGGGCGCCCTGTGCTTGACAAAGCACGGGCCAAGGCATGTCCAAGGGCTGTCCGAGGGGCATGTTCTTGACATGACTAGGACATGGGCGGCACTCCTAGAGGCAACTTTCCTTGGGGGTCTAACACTAAGGCCCTCCACGATACCATTGAAAGGCTTCTCTGGAGACGATCCAACTTGTTGGAGCTATCACCCTTTTAGTAACTGCTGGGTCTGGAATATGAACGACAACCACCACGACTGATTTCTTGGTAGTGAAAGCTCCCTCTTCTTACATTACCATATTAAGGAGGTCAACGCTCAACCATTTCAGAGCAGTGACATCCACATACCACCTCAAGATGAAGTTCCCAATGGATAACAGGATAGGAGAATCACAAGGCGAGCAAGCTTTGGCACGGGAATGCTATGTGCAAGAATTAAGAAATGGTCGGAGTGAGGTTTGTGTGATAACGGAATGGAACAAGGCACCAACACCCCATCTTCCTCAGTCTCTGGTGGTAACTTTTGAGGAGAATGTGGAAGTCAGAGACGAGCAGAACCAGCAACATGCTGAAGTCAATGAACAATTGGAGCTCGTGACATTGCATGTAGACCACCTTGGGACTACTACATGCATCGGGACCCATGTGCCACCGGCGGACAGAGAAGCCCTTAAGCAGCTGTTGATCGAACTTATGGATGTCTTTGCATTGAACCACGAAGAAATGCCCGGTATAGATAAAGACATCATTGAACACCACTTGGGTGTAGATTCCACGCACAAGGCAGTGCGCCAGAAAAGAAGATCATTCAGCGCCGAGAAGTACGTGGCCATTAGTAAGGAAGTAGAGAATTTGCTCTCCGCCGGTTTCATCAAGGAAGCTCACTACCCCGAGTGGTTGTCCAACGTGGTCATGGTAAATAAGACGAATGGAAAATGGAGGATGTGCGTGGATTTCTCCGATCTGAATAAAGCCTGCCCAAAAGACAGTTTCCCTTTACCACGCATTGACGTAATTGTGGATGCAACGGCAGGGCACTGTATGTTAAGTTTCATGGATGCTTACTCAGGGTATAACCATATAAGGATGCACGCGCCAGACGAGATGAAAACTTCATTTATAATGGACCGCGGGCTGTATTTCCATCAAGTCATGCCATTTGGGTTGCAAAATGCAGGAGCAACCTACCAAAGGCTAATTAATTGGATGTTTAAAGAACAGATTGGGAAATCTATGGAAGTTTACATGGACGATCTATTAATAAAAAGTAAGGAGCCCGCCCAGCATCTCGAAGACCTGCGAGTGGTGTTTGGGATTTTATGCCAATACAAAATGAGACTGAACCCTGCCAAATGTGCTTTTGGGATTGAGTTAGGGAAGTTCTTGGGATTCATCGTGTCTGAAAGAGGAATCGAGGCTTCTCCAAAGAAGATAGCAACCATACTCAATATAAAACCGCCAAGAAATTTGAACGAAACTCAACGGTTGGCAGGTAAAGTAGCCGCCCCAGGTAGGTTTATAGCTCGGTCGACAGACAAATGTCTTCCATTTTTTCAGGTACTGCTCAAGGTGCATCCTTGGAATGAAGAGTATGATGAGGCTTTCGAGAAGTTAAAGCAACACCTGGCGAATCCGCCACTCCTACAGCAGCCAAAGAAAGGCGATGTGCTTTGTGCATGCCTTGCAGTTTCCCCACATGTCGTGTCCGCCGTCCTAGTGAAAGAGGAGGGAACTACCCAGCATCCTGTGTACTACATAAGTCAGGCTCTCAGAGGAGTAGAAGTAAACTACCCTCAGATTGAGATGCTAGCCTTTGCCTTAATAACAGCGGCCAGCAAGCACCGCCCATACTTCCAAGCCCACACAATAAAGGTACTAACGGAGGCCCCTTTTAGCAAAAATCCTAAGGAAACCAGACAGCACAGGGAGGTTGATAGGATGGTCAATGGAACTAAGCGAGTTTGACTCAGAATATGAGCCAAGGAGGGCAGTTAAAGGACAAACACTAGCAGATTTTGTTGCGAAATTCTCAGGCTTCCCTTAAAAAAACAAGATAGCCCCAGTCGAAAAGCCATGGGCACCTTTCATAGATTGCTCATCTTGCCGGGCGGGCAGAGGCCTGAGAATACATTTGGTAGGCCCCGACGGCCAAGAGCAGTACTACATGGCAACCCTAACTTTTAAAGTCACGAACAACGAAGCTAAATATGAGGCGCTCATGGCAGGACTTTCTATTGTCACCAAGATAGGAGCAACCGAGATAGAGGTCAGATCAAACTTGCAGATAGTTGTGAATCAGGTTTTAGGACTATACACGACAAAGGGAGAAAAGTTGAAGAAGTCTTTAGAGTGAGTCTGCGAAGCACGCGACCTCTTCTCATATTTCAATATAACTCAGATACCAAGGGTGGACAACGAGGTGGCAGACAAGTTGACACAAACAACGTCGGGAATGGAAGAAGCACCTATCCCGTGGCAAGTTGAGCAAAGAGTCGTCGAGGTCCCAGCCATTGGGACAAAAGTAAGCATCTTGGGTTCCAACATCCCAGAGTGGGCCAGCGAGGTGGTCGAGTACCTGGATGAAGGAAAGCTGCCTGAAGTAAAGGGGGAGGCGAAGAGGATAAAAAGGAAGGCGACGAGGTTCCTGCTCATTGATGGAGTCCTTTATAAAAGGGGCTTCTCCACTTTATTACTGCGATGTATTTCCACACAAGAGGCACATTATGTCTTGACAAAAATACATGAAAGAATATGTGAAAACCATTCAAGTGAGAAAACTCTAGCAATAAAGGCGGTAAAAGCCGGATACTACAGGCCCAAAGAAATGAGGGATGCCCGAGAGTTCAGTAAAAGGTGCACCGAATGCCAGGTGTATGCCCTAGTACCACACGCCCCTTCAGAGGAGTTAACGTCCATGACCGCGCCTTGGCCTTTTGCCCAATGGGGCGTGGACTTGGTTGGACCTTTCCAGCCAGGAAAGGGCGAGGTAAAATTCATGATTGTAACTGTGGATTACTTCACAAAATGGGCGGAGGTAGAACCACTGGCATCCATAACGAGTAAAACCGTAACAAAATTTCTGTGGAAAAATGTCGTTTGCAGATTCGGGATCCCTTAAAGCATAGTGACAAACAACGGGCGTCAGTTCGACTCCAACTATTTCAGAGAATGGTGTACGGAGTTGAAGATTAAAGTGAAATACTCCTCACCATGTCACCCCCAAGCTAACGGTCAAGTAGAAGTAATAAATAAGGCATTACTCTCAATCCCACAGAAAGGGTCATGAAGAAGAAGGGAGAATGGGCAGAGGAATTGCCTGGGGTGCTTTGGGAGTACAAGACATCGGCAAAGACTCCAACAAGAGAATCTCTATTCACATTAGCGTATGGTTGCGAAGCAGTAGTCCTAGTCGAAGTAGGGCTCCCAAGCTAAAGAACGAGTTATTTTTCGGTCGCCCAAAATGACAAGAAGATAGAAGAGTACCTTGATTTGTTAGAGGAAGAAAGGGAAATAGCAGAAGCAAGAATGTTGCAAGAGAAAACTAAGGCTAAGCAATACTTCAACAAGAGATTAAGGTCCAGAACCTTTAAAATAGGAGATCTGGTCTTGAAGAAAAGCGGGGTGACTACCCAAGGTGAAGGTAAAATGGGACCCCAATGGGAAGTGTCTTATTTGGTGATTGCCAACAACAGGCCTGAATCATACCGACTGAAAGACAGCCAAGGTAAGGAGCTGCCACATCCATGGAATGCAGAGCATTTAAAGAAATTTTATCAATAGCATTAACAATATTTCCATTTTATTAAATTTGATTTTTTCTATATCCACATTGCCATGTTTGTGTTTATGATTATGGAAATATTTGCATTACCCTGACAACATTCACAAATTGTCACATTTTGAACCCCAGTGAAAAATAAGCACGACCAAGGCAAACACCAAAAGTAAATCTTAACAGCTTGTGGTGCCATGTAAAAGGGCGCGGAGGTCATCAGACCACGTCACCCATAAACACCAAAAGTAAGCCTTAGCAGCTTGTGGTGTCATATAAAATGGGCGTAGAGGTCATCAGACCGCGCCACTCCTAAACACCAAAAGCAAGTTTTAGCAGCTTGTGGTACCATATAAAAAGGGCGCGGAGGTCATCAAACCACGCCACCCCTAAAAATCAAAAGTTTGCCTCAACAACTTGTGGAGCAATCCAAAAGGGGCGCGGAGGTCAACAGACCGCGCCACCCTTACTCAAAAAACTCTAGTAGTACACAAGACCAAAGGTTAAGGAACAAGCAACCCAAATAAAGTAGAAAGCTTGGAACAAAAGACGTATGGCAAGGGACTCAACAAATATACACCATTACAAATTTTAGGACAAACAAAATCCATTATCAAAAGTTAAAAGTACATCAAAGGCGAAGATACAAATTTTTTTGTACAAAAAACAACAAGGCTAGGAGGCTATGAAGCATCATCAGGCGGTGACAGTGGAGGAACACCTACAAAAGTATCGGGCATCTCATTCCCCCCAAACGTATCAGCTCGACGGAGATTGTTTTCCTCAGGAAGGAATAAGTCCCGATCCAAAGTCACAAGATCCGTGGCAGGATTAATCATAAGGCGGGACTTGAGCCTTAAGATGCCAGTGCCATAACCATAAACAAAGGTGTGGTTCCTGGTAGTAGGAATACAAGCTAACTGACCATGCATGCGATCAATTTCAGCCCGGGCGACGTCAAGCTCACCTTTTTTCTTGACTAGATGCTCTTCCTTGACAACGACAAGTAGCATAGCCTTCCTAAGTTCCTCATCCAGGTCCCTGCGGTCTTCCTTATACTTCCGGTGGCGTTCTTCAAACTCTGCCAAACACCCTTGCACCACTGAAAGATCAAGGGCTGTAAGGCGAGCCTTCTCCGTAAAGGGTGCCAATTGCTAAGATAGCTCCTGACCTTGCTTCTGCGAGAGAGTCAACTCTTCACGGGTCAAATCCAGTTCTAGGTGTCAGGCGTGAAGCTCAGACTTAAGGTAGGCCAACTCAGCTTCAAAACCTTTCTAAGCCTCAGAGAGTTGGGACCTCGCCAAGTCCATTTCAGATTGGAGGAGCTTCAGGACGAAGTCATCCTTAACTTTCACCGCTTGGGCCAAGCTCACAGCTTCACGAAGCTGGAGAACTTCCTCCTCACGAATCTCCAAGTCATCCTGAAGAAAATGGGAATAACGCTCCGACTGCTCCAGCCATATCTCAAACTTCTTCTTTTGCTCCAGCAAGGAGTCCAGCTCAGCCTTATCCGCCTGCCATTTCTCAGAAGCACACTTGGCGGCGTGGCACAACTTCTGCTACTCCTTAACCTCCTCCTCTAGGCAGGCGTGATCCGCCACAATCCACGCTGCCAGATCATTAACACCCTATATAAAAAAAAAGGGATAAAACAACCCAAGTGAGGAACTGCGTGATATGCACACAAAAAAAAAGATAGAGGAAAGAAACAAGTCTCATGGTACCTTGGAAAACTAGTCCTTTAAATGGTTTGCCATCATGTCAACTGCTTCAGCTTGGGCGTTGATAGAGGTAGAAGAGGCGTCGCCACCGACATCCTCGCCAACCCCAAGCAAGGGTGCTTCTGCTAGTCTCAGATTTGAATCTGCCTCCCTCTCTGGCGGACTCCCAGGGTGTATAGTTGGAAGGAAGGACTTGGTATAGGCCAGGTTAGTGTCGATCAAGCGAGTATCTTCTCACAAAAAGTTGTCCCATTCCTCTTCAAGAAAGGAGCTGGTTTCCCCTCCAAAGGATGGGTTACAGAGGGGAGGAAGAGAAAGGCCTTTGCAGTTACCCACCGGCGAAGGGGTGCTCCCCCAAGAGACTGTGGCTGGTGGGGCCTCTGGGGCAGGATGTGGTGCTTCCACCTCAACACAAACATCCTCACGGTGAGGAGGCTTATGCCTAACATCGCCGACCTGGTCAGCAACTTTGGCGCCCAAGTCTTCACGAACCTCTGCACCTGTAACAACATCCAAATCGAGGGCGGCCACAACCTTAGCATTCAACTCGCCCTCCTTCACCTGACCTTCAACTATTGGAAATTCAGGTATAAAAGTGGCCGCCAGTGGGCCTGCTGGTAATGGGGCTCAACCTGGAAAGTGGCCACCAAATAAAAAATGGTCATGCTGGCCAGACTCTTAGCATCCGAGAGGAGCCACAAGGTGATGGAAGCGCGGCGGTGACTGACGGGGTAGGCAGTTGAACCTGACCGCCCCCTAAAAGAATAGCAGTTTCCTCCAATTGCCGCACAAGTGTATGAATCTGGGCGCCTTCCAAAGGCGTCGAATCATTTGGTAACATGGGCATCTAGGCCTTAGCACCCTCCGAGGGCGCCAAGTTTTTCTTTTGAGGAGACGATGAGGGAGGAGAGCCTTCAGGGTGAGTTCTTTTCCTCTGATTGCCATCATCATTTTTTCTCTTACTCCTAACCTCCCTCTTTTCTTTGCCGTCTCTCTTCTCGGATCTCTTCTTCTTCTTTTTTTCTCTTTCTTCCCTTGCTCAAAATGGCTATCCTCATTCTTTTCCTCGGAGGGTTTTCGTAAGGGAGCAGGGATTACATCTGAAGTCATAAATGAATGCCCCTGAGCATGGGAGAGGTTGGGAGACATAAAAAATCAGTCAATATAGTCAGGCGTTAGCAAGAAATCGGTCCAAACATCTTCAGGATGTGCCTTCACCCAAAAACGAACAATTTCAATTCAGGACATTTCCCGACATGACAAAGGCGGCATTTTTGTCCACAGACTCTTGTCATCAGGAATAAGGCTCCAGATTGCCCTAACTGGAAAATCTTGAAAAGGAGTTTTTGGGGCAGGAATGTCCCAGCCCGTACCAGAAATAAAGAAAAACTTGGTCGACCAAGCTTTGGCATTAGAATATTGAGACTCAAACCGGGCCAAAGTCTGCCCTCTTTCTTTCTTGCGAAAGCTAGCGATATTGCCCTTAGCAGAGGACCTCACAGTATAGAAAGCCAAAAACTCACGGGCAGTCAGGTCAGGGTAGACATCCCCGAGAGGCTCCAAAACCATACGTAAACAATGCAAGCACAGAGATAAACCCTCAATACAAAGGGATGGAGCTGAGTGGGCTCAATATTGAGCAAATCCAAGATGTCACAAATGGGGCGACAGAAAGGAAGTCTCAACCCATGAGACAACAAAGACAAGGTCAAAGTAACCTTACCAGCAAAACCCTCAGCATCACAACACCCCGATGGGGGAGCTTCCATTACCGCTTCCACAGGAATGCAATATTCCTCCTGGATTGCGGGAAGATGTTTCTCTCGCAGGGATGAACACCACGCATACCCATCGAAGGTTGTGCCTTCTGGGACATCAAAGAGTTGCACAAAGGTATCACCTTGTTCAGCCATAGAATGAGAAGAGGAAAGGAACAAGAAGATGAAGATGAAGGAAACCAAGGGGGCAAGAAGCAAGAACCGAAAAGGAAGCACGGGCAATAAAGGTGCAAGAAAGAAAATAAGCAGAGAGGGGAATGAAGAAGGTGGAAATGGGGTATTTAAAGAAGGACGAATATGAAACGCCAGCCATGGGCATCATGGCTTGACAATAAAGCCAGAGAGTAACCATCACACAAAATCCCCCTCCCTTTTCGCCACGTCAGCAGAAAACTGCAGGGGTTTCCTTGATTTTTGGAAAATGTGAAACGACGTAAGAGAAGAGTATGAAAAGACCAGCGGGAACTCAATAATTCATAAATAGGCTGGGCCTGTCCCAAACGGCCATTTGCTTTCTTATGCGCCATATGCCCAACGCATACCAAAGCCCATAGTAAGTCAAAAAAAAAAAAATAGGAAGGCCCATAACGAGGTTCACAACACTTATAGGGTAGCAAGATTTCTCAACATGAGTTCCTTACGCCATTCGGAGAAAAGAATTAGTGAGGTAGCTGAAGGGCCTATTTTAGTTAAAAGCCCAAATGTGGAGAGAGCCCGATGCGCTCCTAGTTAATTGTCGGATCAATTGCCACCTGTCCCACCAGAAATGTATTTTTCATTCTAGAAGATTCTTCATTGCTCTGCTTTACATTTCTTGCTTCTGCTGTGCATGTAGTCGACTTGATGTGTGCCTTCGCTGTGCATGTACTAGTGCTTTCTTCTTCTTGTATGACTAAATGATTGCTTGACTTCTCTTCTTCCTTAACAGCATCGATGCACTTAGAAAACAAAAACAAAAACAAAGACGACCCACTTGTCTTTTGATTAAGGTCTAGTGCTCATCACATCATGCCTGTGTAGGACCTGTTTTATGACTAAATTAGGAGTACTGGAAAAGTAGAGAGAGATGTGTATTCCATAGACGAAGCAGTACATTATTAATTGATTAGTGGGCATTCCCATATATGCATTGTGCGAGTCTGAGGGACCATGCCTAGCAATGACCAAGCTATTCGTTTGGATAGTGAGATAAAATAATTTAAAATAGTTTATAAATAATAATAAAATTATTAATTAAAATTAGATGAGATGAAATCCAATTTATCCAAACGGGCCTACTTACCATTTACGAGTACTTTGCGTGGCTTTGGAATCTCCACTATCCCATCGCTCAAGCTTTATTTCTACTCGCATGCATGGATGCACTTACAAAAGAAGACAAAAACATAAAAGACGACCCAGTGCTTGTCTTTTGATTAAGGTCTAGTGCTCATCACATCAGGCCTGTGTAGGACCTGTTTTATGACGCAACTGCGGGATGAAGCAGTACTTGCAATGCTGCATCTTGGAATTCCGACGTTTTTACTAATTAATTTTCCTTTTGAAACGAACTGCGGGATAAATACGATATATGTATGTATGTATGCATGTATGCATGTAAAACAAATAATCCATGCATATATATATACGTATAATATATATCTTTTAAAATTATAATATTTAACTGCTACCAAAGGATTTAACTCTGGTCTGATCTGATCTAATTCTTGTTAGATCTGGTGACAGACGTACTTATTATAGATGAGAAACACGTATTTTTAGTGGAATATGTTCTAATTTATCAAATGGATTATTCTGTTCCAACATATATAAAATATAAATCTTATCAAAATTCTGTCAAATTTTAAAATGGAAAATTAATTGGCCAAACATTTTTTTTTACTTGTAAAATTATTTTAAATCATGTACGTGTCAAGTTCCAGTGGCCACTGATTCCCGAGACCAATGTACGCTCCGCCACAATGACGCCGTCTTAAATGGCACGCTTCACGCGTAGATCAGTGAGTCAGAGAGATAGTGGTGTGTGGAAAATAAGTAGGAGGTATTGAGGACGAAGATCCGCATATCGGGAAATTAAAATGGATACCCACGGAGAGGGAAAGAAGGATGGAGATCACGGGGCGACGGTGTCCGCTGAAGAAGCAGCAGGAGATCAGAAGAAGGGATTCACGGAAACATCGTCGATAGAGGAAATATTCTCGAGCAAGGCAGTGCCTACATGGCAGAAGCAGCTGACGTTGAGGGCATTTGTGGTGAGCTTCGTGCTTGGCATTCTCTTCACCTTCATAGTGATGAAACTGAACCTGACCACCGGTATTATTCCGTCCCTCAACGTCTCGGCGGGGCTGCTGGGCTTCTTCTTTGTCAAGACATGGACCAAGTTACTCGAGAAGGCCGGGATGCTGAGGCAGCCTTTCACCCGGCAAGAGAACACTGTTATTCAGACCTGCGTCGTTGCCAGCTCCGGCATCGCTTTCAGCGGTACTACTACTATTTCTATTAATGCGTCATGCATCTCCTTTCATAAATTTAATATTGCTCTTAATTAATTTATTTATTTGCTTTAATTTGTAGAATATTATATTGCGTAAAATTGTAAGCCTCCATGCACGCACGCACGCGCTTATTAGTATCGGATCGATCGATGAATTCTGTTCTTGTCATGCTTTGATCAATTCATGTGGCGGCAGCCTGGGGGCCCGGGGGCGGGTGTTAATTTGAGATCATACTGTTTTCTTTAGGAGTTTTTTTATTCTTTTTTTTTTCTTTCTTTCTTTTCTTTCTTTCTTTAGGAGTTGGATGTTGAAATCTAATTTTTCTTTTTTTTCCCTTAAGGTTAAATATAATCGGATTCACAAGTAGTTCATAATATATGGGACGTGTGATCGAAGATCAGGATGGATCTTCATTAGTTTCATGGTGATGCATGGGAGTTAATTAATTTCGTGCATGCATATGTGGCTCCCAATTATTAGAGATATAATTGTAGACACGTGTCTCATGAAGGACTTATATCGGACAGACAAATTAATGAGAGAGCATTAATCGTTAATTGTTATTGATCTTGATCTGCTTCTTCTGATCCAGACCAGGAGTTGAAGTCAAAATTATTAACAGCCTAATTATAATCAAACAAAGACAAAAACATTTGCAGGCACCTGCCAACCCATAAATTTTATTTATGTTCCCCATGTCATATTCTGAATACATATATATATATATATATATTTATATATACACATATATACATCACGATCTGGATCTTGAATGAGCAGGTGGCTTTGGCAGTTACCTCTTTGGGATGAGTGAAGTTGTTGCCAAACAATCTACTGAAGCTAACGATGCTCAAAATATCAAGAACCCAACACTGGGATGGATGATTGGGTTTCTATTTGTTGTTAGCTTTCTTGGTCTCTTTTCGGTTGTGCCTCTTCGAAAGGTTACATACCACCCGCACTTGTCACACGAGCCATTTGATCTTCAAATATACAGACTACCGCTTAAACTTATTTTCATTTATATGTAGATATTTTACGTTTTAATATATCATAAAGACTAAGGTATAATATTCCTTTTTTTTTATTTTTTGGCTGTACATGAACATGATGTGCATGCATGCACGTGCAATTTAAGTACTTATATATAGATTTTTTTGCCTTATTTATCATATGGTATATATGTGATAAAGAAATGCTTTAGTTACAAAAAGATTTCATAAAAATAAATTCATAAATTAAACTGATGTGTCATGATGTGGTACATTAAATTATAAATCTAATTTTATTGTAACGTATATCTAATATACCATAGAAAATATGTCAATTTGTAAATTTACTTTTATAGAATCTCTATATAGCTATAACACTTTTATGTGTGATAATAAGTCTGCTTTATCATAAATTTCACTTCTCTTCATCTACGAGGAAATGTTTTGAAGATATTTAAGATTGAATCAGGATTGTGTTTCCAATTTCGAAGTCTCTGTTCAGATTTTTTTTTTCAATATATCTAAGGTACGATTCGTTACAGATTATGGTCATAGACTTCAAATTGATTTATCCAAGTGGCACAGCAACTGCCCACCTCATCAACAGCTTTCACACTCCTCAGGGTGCCAAGCTAGCGAAGTAATGCCTCGACCCTCTCCACAATGCAGTTTCCTTATAATTAAGTTCAATGACACGTTAACTTAGTGCTCATAACTTTTCTGTCAATCTCACATTGTAGGAAACAAGTGAGTGCATTGGGGAAGTTCTTCTCCTTTAGCTTTTTCTGGGGCTTCTTCCAATGGTTCTTTACTGCAGGTGATGGTTGTGGATTTGTAAACTTCCCTACACTTGGTCTCAAAGCCTATGATAACAGGTACATATATTAAAAATTATAGTGATCTTTAGTTCATATTCTAAATAAAAATAGAGACTGAATATTTGGTGGCCAAAGTCCAGGTTTTACTTTGATTTCTCTGCTACTTATGTTGGCGTTGGAATGATCTGTCCATATTTAATCAACATATCTCTGCTTATCGGAGCCATTCTTTCATGGGGTATCATGTGGCCACTGATAGATGCAAAAAAAGGCTCATGGTACCCTGCAGAACTCAGCACTAGCAGCCTACATGGCCTGCAAGGTTACAGGGTAACTCATCTTAATTTCTATGTTCAAAAGCCTAATTAGGTACTGCTTGAGTACTGATCGCAAAGGACGTTTATGATTTTATGAACAACTGCTTCTTTTTCCTTTTGTCATAGGTCTTCATAGCTATAGCCATGATCCTTGGCGATGGTCTCTACAACTTTTTTAAGGTCCTTGGTCACACACTATTTGGTTTGTATCACCAACTACAAAACAAAGAGTCGGGCTCAGTTCTCTCCGTATCAGATCGGTCCTCCCCTGTAATCCCTCCGTCACTGTCTTACGATGACCAACGTCGGACCCAACTATTTCTCAAGGACCAGATTCCAACATGGCTTGCTATAGCTGGTTATGTCACCATAGCAATTATATCTGCTGCCACACTTCCTCACATATTTCCCCAGCTCAAGTGGTACTATATTGTGGTGATTTACATTACAGCACCAACACTAGCCTTTTGTAATGCTTATGGTTGCGGCTTGACAGACTGGTCATTGGCATCCACATATGGAAAGCTGGCCATCTTCACCATTGGGGCATGGGCAGGGGCCTCCCATGGTGGGGTTCTCGCAGGTTTAGCAGCATGTGGGGTCATGATGAACATTGTTTCCACGGCATCTGACTTGATGCAGGACTTTAGGACAGGCTATATGACGCTGGCTTCGCCAAGGTCAATGTTTGTGAGTCAAGTTATTGGGACCGCAATGGGTTGCATTATTTCTCCTTGCGTATTTTGGCTCTTCTACAAGGCCTTCAAGGATCTTGGAGTTCCTGGTTCAGAATACCCAGCTCCTTATGCTCTCGTTTACCGTAATATGTCAATTCTCGGGGTTGAGGGGTTCTCGTCTTTGCCGAAGCACTGCCTCACGCTTTGCTACGCTTTCTTCGCTGCAGCCATAGTTATCAACGGGATCAGAGATTTAGTGGGAAAGAAGAGGGCTAACTTTATTCCACTTCCCATGGCAATGGCAATACCCTTTTATCTTGGAGCATACTTTGCCATTGATATGTGTGTGGGGAGCTTGATCTTGTTTGTGTGGCAGAAGACAAACAGGGCTAAGGCTGATGCATTTGGACCTGCTGTAGCGTCCGGGTTGATTTGTGGTGATGGGATTTGGACTTTGCCAAGTTCAATCCTCGCTTTGGCAGGTGTTAATCCACCCATTTGCATGAAATTTCTGTCTAGTGGAATGAATGCAAAGGTGGATGATTTCTTAGCTTCTTAAGTACTAATTAGTCTCGTACTGCGCACGTATTTCGTCGTCCAGCGGTTCTTCACTTCAGCTCTGTGTAATACTACGCCGTTTGTGTATTGTGGGTTCTAGTACGTACTTTCTATTTCTTAATGTTTGTTGCAATATGCATTTGTGTGATAGATTTCTATATGTAGTTCATTTATAATATTGATACATGTCATGTGATCTAATATCTGATTTTCAGTACTTTTAAAGTCAAGAATTCTTAAGAATCTATTTTTGTTTTTAATTATGTGCGAAGCATGTGATCTGCATACAGTTACTACTAGCTAGAGCAAGGATCAAGACTAAAATATTAATTAGATATGTTCATTAAGGATATTATATAACTCATGATCATATCCATTTCAGCTAAAGAAGATTAATGATCGAGCTTCCAAACTCATAATATATAACATCTATATCAATGTATCATACACGAAAAAAATGTCATAACAAAATCAAGTCCTAAAACAATCTCTAGACCAGCTAAGTTCTGTAAATACTCGATCGTTGCCTCAACATGAAGGCAAGGAGATCAGCGAAATTGTTGTCATGCAGGGCCGGCTAAGATCAATAGCTAGCTCGCAACAGAGTCGATTCGCAAGCTGCGAAATCACTAGTGTCTCGCAGTAGAGAATATGAACGCCTTGACCGCTAGCTACAAAATCTCATGCATGGCATGCCGGTCATCATGCATATTGTGCGTACGTGCATACGATTTAAAGACATTTTTACGTCGCACCAAATAATGTGCGGTCCGATAGTACTTCATATATGTTACTGCTCAAAAATCAGCTTGGTTGGATGAGCGATATATTATATAGTTCTGATCCTACCGTATCTACTTGTTAATTGTTGCTGTTGCTGTCACTCGTTATTGTACTTGTTATCATGTGGTAAACGAATTAAATTAAAGTAACTGGTAGAAACACCAAATAGTAATTACTTAATAGATCGATGACATTTGATATTATCTTTTATTATGCTAGCTAAGGGTTAGTACTTTGGATATTGAGTTGAGATGAAATGAAAGTTGAATAAAATATTATTATAATATTATTTTTATTTTAAGATTTGAAGAAATTGAGTTGTTTATTGTATTTTATTTAAAAATTTAAAAAAGTTGTAATAATCAATTAGATAAGATGAGTTGAGCTTGCCAAAGAATTAATATAGTCATTTGGCAGTACATGATGAATACGTAACACACGAAGGATATATATATATATATATATATATATATATGCACCGTACGTATTGATATTTCTGTATCAAAATTTCAATATCTATGGAGGATCTCTGTCAAAAACAAAAGAGGAAAAAAAATTGGAGGCCGGATGAAGGAGTTGGCTACATACGATCCTCCGATTACTTATTCTGGGGAACAGAGAAGAATCTCGATCGAGTAAAAACAATTCAAAATAAAAAATAAAAAATGTGAAAAAATATATAATAGCGATGGCATAATATAAGATATACGTACGTACTAAAATACAGGAAATAATTATAATCGATCTACAGCCTAGGCCTGAACTTACAGCTAGTATTGCGAGTAGAAATTCCGTTATTAGGAGAAAGGCTATCCACTACCAGACGGCACCTGACCCTGAACTTGATCTTAAACAGCTTCAATTTTCCAAGCTTTATCCTCACCGGCTGATTAACCCTAAGAGTTAGTGGAACACCTCCCGTCGTTTGCAGCTGCTGTTGGAGTGTAGTCAGCAGGCCTGTCGCGTTCTGCGTTTGTCCTGTCAAAGCCACGTTAAGCACCGTCGTGTTCCGGTGTCCCTGGTAGAATTTTGGCAGTGCTCCTTGGCATAGTTTTCTGTCTGTGTACCACACGCCTATATTGCTCCCACCCACATAGTATATTCCAATCTTTTTGTTTGGATTCCTTGCAGTGATCGTCACGTCGAACGTCGCGTATAAGCTGTCATCGCTGCTGAGATTGAATTGGGTAATTTGTATCTTGTCCACCGAGAACTTGGGAAGCTTTGGTCGGAACACCAGGAAGATTATCCCAACAATAATACCGATGATGATGATTAGGAGCACTAGGAGGCATACTGTCCAACACAGGCATCTGCAGAGGCAGCTTCTCTTCTTAGGTGGTTTTGATTGCGTCACGGGGATGGCCGGTTGGAATGGAGCTGGTTGCTGGTGCTGCACCTCTCCGACTTTATCGGATTTAGACGTCCCCGGTGGCACCAACGGAGACTTCGGGCTTGTCTGGGGCGCCTCAACATCGTGGACGGGATGAACTTTCAAATGATCAGCCATTAATGAACGCTCAAGAAAAATAGTAAATGAAGCAGTTTTGGTGATCACCTGCAGTAGTTAAGATCGATTGGGAAGAACGTCCGTCGCATAATGAATTTAATGCTTCGGGTTGGTGCTGTATAAATATATGATATGAGAATGGTTTGAAGGAAAGTTGATTTTGATCAGGTGCAACGTCTTCTGGCGGCTGATCTTTCTGACTTTTTTGGAGGTCGTTCATGTGGGCCGCGCTTTCAAGGAAGTCTTTTATTTCCACGGGGGAGTCGTTCTTACAATATGCATATATTCCAGAAAGTTTGTATTCTACAACGCGTCTTTATTATTCCAAGTAACTAATTAATTCGTCGCAGCATATTGATTTTCTTATTTAGCAGATCATGTTAGACATTTTGTTTGAATCCTATCTATTCATATATCAACAAAAAGGTTATGTACAGTCATTTTTACGTATTTTTTATATATTTTATTAATATAATTAATCAAAATAATTATTTTATATTAAAAAAATAAAACAATCAATCACATCAATAAATTACATAAAGAATATACATAATTAAAATAATTATTTTATATTAATAAAATAAAATAATCAATTATATTAATAAAATTTGTAATGAATACACAAAATTAAAAATACGTTAAAATGATTATACTTAGCAAAACTCATATATAAAATATATACCGATATATGTCTATTTTCGTGTAATTTGCGGTACTAATTTGATTATCAAATAATGTGACGACTCACGTCATAGCCTTCTCCCGACCCGTGCACGGCTTTATAAAATTGTTAGTACTATTATATACATAATTTTTTTGAGGCACTGAAAAGTAATTCATCTGGAGCCACGTGTTGAGGATTAATGCGATATATATATATGGATTTCAAGCGCATGATGATCTTGTGATTGAAAAAAATTACCTCAACAGCTTGACCATCTAGAAGATGATCAATTAATGTCTTATATATATATATATATATATATATATAGGCTTCATTTTCTAAACATGCATATTGGTGGAATATTAGACGGTAGCCGCTAGCTAGCTAGCTTGGTCTAATTTGGTGTAGATGCATCAGGAAGTTACTTATTTGACTTGTCTAGCTAGCTAGTTTTACTTTTTATCGTCTCTTCGATCCCATGCATGATGACTTCTACTTTGATCATTTCCCACCTAATTAACTAATTTAGATATATGCGATATTTTGAAATGGAAAAAACCATTCTGCCGCCTCAATGTACCGCTCAAGTGTATATTTAATTAAGGAAGTAATTTCAAAAATATTAATGTATCTTTTTATTTTTTTTTAAATATTTAAATATATTAAAAAAAAAAAACTGGACGCATAGTAGCCGGTCCTTTTGAAATATACCTTTCCATCCATGTTAATATTTTATATATATATATATATATATATATATATATATATATATATTGTAAATCAATTTTTGGTGTTATTATCAATAGATTTTACAATATATATAGTCAAGGCCAATTAGCCTTGCTTGATTACATAAATAATTTCATCTCATCTAATCTAATTATTATAAATTTTTTAAATTCTTACATAAAATACAATAAATAATCTAATTTTTTCAAATTTCAGAATAAAAATATATTAAAAAAATTATATTTTAATAATATTTTATTTAATTTTCATCTCATCTCATATATATAACCAAACGAAATAGTCACATGAGAACAAAGAACAAAACCTTAATTTTTTTTTCCAATTAAGCATCTATATATTAGAAAAATATAATACTCATCAGGACAGGCCGGGACCAAGCCAACCAACGCAAGGAGGCTAAGAGGACTCTAGGTTGGGTTTAAATAAACAGTTTAGATAAAATGAGATGAGATATTTTGAATAATAATTAAATAAAATATTATTATAATATATCTTTTAATATTATTTTTATTTTAAGATTTAAAATAAATTAAATTATTTATTATATTTTTATATAAAAATTTAAAAAATTATACTGATAAAATGATATGAGACGAGCAAAGATAAAAATATTAGGTATCCAAACTGAGTATTTCAAATTCAAAGGAGCGAAAAGTCCACTACTTTTGCAATTAATTGCAAGTACTTATATATATCGATGTTTTAATTGATATATATATATATATATATATAATTAATTACGCACGTGTAGTGGATTTGTTTATTATATATAATTGCTTCCATACAGGAGCTTGGAAAGGGAAATAATATTTTTTGTATTGCAAATTAAGAGGTGGAGGCGTTTAGGCAATCTTTCTCTAGTTTATAGGAAATAATGAGCGTTTGGCGTGCAGCCACAGCGCAATTAGCTAGCTAGGCATTAATGTTACGGATTCTAATGATGGAGATGGTCAAGTCCATGCATGCAACGCTGCTTCCCCCGCTAGCTCTAGATCTGCCCTTTTTTGTCTTTCCAAATGGAATATTACGCGATATAGAAAGAATTAGAACATGACAAAGTCATGCCAATCAGCCAACTCCATCCCCAACAACACGTGGCATACATACGTATATTTATATATATATATATATATTTATATGCATGCATCATTATAAAAAAAATTATTTATTTATGATTAATTATTTTCTATAAAAATAATTATTTCTTATTAAAATATATTTATTTTTATCATAAATAATAATTATTATTACAAATAATCCATCTATGCTCAATTTTTCTTTTAGTACACGTATGATCAATAGATTCTAGATTTTGTAATGGGAGCGTGTAAAATATAAATACCTATTATTTTATTTTTCTTGACCTTTATTGAAGCAGGTGGTATTGGAAATTGCATTGACATCATGCCTGTCATCACCCCTTCTTTTTTCCCTTTAATTTTAAGTCATCTGTTTTTAAAGAAGAATAAGTAGTCCTGCCGGAAAAAAAAACATATAAACAAAAAACATCATTATAACCATTTAAAAAATATATTTCAAATCATTAGATATGACTACGAAGAAGCCAGCTTGGAAGGACAACATCTAAACAAAAAAAAAATCATAATTCGTTAAAAAGTGTTTTAAACCGTATGTTGCTCTTCTATTAATTCTACATGGTCCTTTTTCGGATCTCAATATATATATATATATATATGGTTTGTAAAAATCAACAAACTAGGTGGAATTAACTTTGAATCTTTGAAGGGTGGGTCGGGGGCATTGTTCATGTGTTAAATAGTACGAGGTTATAATTAGTAAGAAACGGCCCATATGCATATCCCTTGAGATAAGGGTCGGATCCACTAAAAACATTTGTAACGGGCCGGCCTCCTTCCTGTGAACATCTCCAACGCAAGAACTCCATAGCCTATATACAGACATGATTTCCCAACACCCATTTTGCATCCATACTCTGCAATTCATTTGTTTAACCTACTCCAAACTACTTTTGGAATTCATCTGTGCAGGCACCGGAATTTATGATTAAGGTTCTGTAAATGGATGTGAATAATGCAGCTGAAAAATCTCAAAATTATTGCGGGCGTTATAAATGGCATACTCGTGAAAGGATTAAATTACTCGAAGGTTTTCTTCTTTGAAAAAATCAGCTGTAAAACGATATAAGCAAGCCCATTTAAAACTGTATCGAATTCGAGTTATGATTTATGTACAGTTTTTTGTAAAATATATATATATATATTTTATAATATTGTGTAAAATAAGAGTTGATTATGTAAAATTGGAATAACAACACTATCAAATCAACTAGCTGTAAAATAATTGGATTCACGTTATTTGCATAAAAATCTTTCTTTTTTTTTCCAAAATAAAATAAAATAAAAATTAAAAAGGTAATACAATTTGCAAAGTAATGTTATAAATAGTCACATAGTGTGAAAATACTGTATAATTATTTTAAAAAAATAAGATTAATTATTAAATAAATATTATTTTTTTACTAGAATCTCATATTTATTTATATTTTTAAGAAATATTGTACGCTTGCGGGCTCCCAAATATCATCTCTAATCGTGCAAGGCTAACGAGTGGTGTCCTTGTGACTTTGCCATCAGTTGACCGTTTACTGGTTCTCTTAACTCTGCGTGTTTGTGGTTATGTGCATTTGCAGATATTCTTGGCGTGGGAAAATGAGGCCGTGTCTGTCGTCTCCCTCTGCCACTGCCTATGCCATCTTTCCCTCCTACTCTTGCCGTTTTCATGTACCTCTCTCTCTTAATAATTTCTCATTTTCTACACCTTCCCCTTCTCCATCATGTATATCTACTTCCATCAAGTCTACCCATCAATTTCCATACAATAGCAGCAGCGTCTTCAGGAAGAGGATTATTTTCACTGGTTTTGAAGCAGATTCGAAGAATATTGTCAAATGCACCGGCGGCACAAACATTGAATTTGAAGAAAAGGAGAATGAACAGGAAGCCGGTGATTTTGATTGTCTTGGGACAGGGCTGGATGTTGAGTGCGTTGTCTCCCCTGCCTCCTGCCCATCCAATTTTGAAGAAACGGTTGCTCTGCCAGACGATAATTCGGTAGCACTGGGAGCAGTGTGGGAATGGGCGGTGTTGGTGTCTCCCTTCTTCTTCTGGGGCACGGCCATGGTGGCCATGAAAGAAGTCATTCCAAAGTATGGCCCTTTCTTCGTTTCCTCTTTCCGCCTCATTCCCGCCGGCTTTCTTCTGATAGCATTCGCCGCTTCACGTAATCGCCCCGCCCCCTCTGGACTCACCGCTTGGCTTTCCATCTCTCTTTTCGCGCTCGTCGATGCCACCTGTTTCCAGGTCACCTTCTCTATCTACTTTTTTTTTTTTTTAATATTAATTAAGTAATTTTTTGTTATTAACAAAAAAACGTTGATAATGGTGGAACAGGGTTTTCTTGCTGAAGGGTTACAAAAAACGTCGGCCGGTCTGGGTAGTGTACGTTATTGCACAATGCACTCTTCATTGCTTCATCGATTTTCATTACAATTCCATTCATCTAAAGGTTGCCACTTTTATTGCTTAAACCACACACACACAGACACAAACGAAATGGTTGTCTTTCCCTTCTGTCTAAATGGCGACTAGTCTTGGCATGCTAATAAATCATGGATTTTAAACTACTCTTCCAAAGGACCTGCCACAACATTGAGATTTTGCGAGGAAGCACTGCACAAGATACTATAAGTTAAATAAAAATATGGGAAATCAATTTCTTTAGCCATCTACCAGCTTTTGTGAAAATCAAAGGCTTAAGGTTCCGTAAAATCTTTTGTTGGCTTTGACTAACGACGTTTGCCAAATGCAGGTGATAATTGACTCTCAACCTTTAACAGTGGCTATACTCGCAGCCTTGTTATTTGGTGAGTCCATTGGGTTTGTTGGAGCTGCGGGGCTTGTACTCGGTGTAATAGGACTCTTACTCCTTGAGGTAAGCTTTTTTGCTGGATCTTGGTGTGTGCTAAATGCTTTGTGATAAAACTTACAGAAAACACAGCAAGTGTTTGTAAAAAGGTTGCAGAGAATAGTGAGTCTTTGAATGATTCTATTCAACTCTATATATTACCTCAATACATTTCAAAATAAATGCCAGTACAATATATAGACCTTTACATAACAGAATTGTCAGATAACAACCAATTAGGTGGTGACACATGTCTAGCCTAGTCACACTAGTTTGTTACAAGCAGAATCGGTAGTGACATTTCCCAGTATTCCAGAGTCTTCCTTTGGTAACGTTTCTGATGCCTTAACATCCCCCCGCGATTCAAGCGGCACGATGGCAAGAGTGAGACTTGATCGGAGCTGCAAGAAGCGATTAGTAGAAAGAGGTTTTGTAAGTATATCAGCAAGCTGATCCTTGCTAGAGACAAATGATACTTGTAGTGATTTTGAAGCCACCCTCTCACGGACAAAGTGATAATCAAGCTCCACATGTTTGGTGCGAGAATGCATAACAGGATTCATGGATAAGTAGGTGGCCCCAAGATTGTCACACCACAGCGTAGGAGAAGCATAAAGTGAAATACCAAGTTCTCCCAAAAGGGACTGCAACCACAGAAGCTCACAAGCAGTGTTAGCTAGAGATTTATATTCAGCCTCCGTAGAAGACCGAGCAACAGTAGGCTGTTTCTTGGATCCCCAAGAAATCAAGTGGTTGCCAAAGTAAACACAAAACCCGCCTGTGGACCGGCGATCATCAGGGCATCCAGCCCAATCGGCATCCGAAAAAGCAGATAGAAAATGAGGAGAATTTGCTGAAAGAAATAGTCCTAAGTTCCGAGTACTGTTTAAATAACGAAGGATTCTTTTAACAGCAGTCCAGTGAGGAAATCGAGGAGAATGCATAAATTGACATACACGATTCACAGCAAAAGAAATATCTGGACAAGTAAAGGAAAGATATTGTAAACTCCCAACAACACTACGATACAAATGAGAATCTTCAAAAGTATGACCATCCAACGCTGACAATTTTTCAGATGAAGACGTTGGAGTAGAAACAGACTTGGAGTTATGTATGTTGGTTTTATGAAGTAAATCAGTAATGTATTTGGATTGAGATAGGAAAATACCCGAGGAGTTTCTGTGTACTTCAATACCAAGGAAATAATGTAGATTTCCGAGATCCTTAACAGGAAAGGATTCTCCCAAGTTAGCAATGAATTCCGTAATTAACACAGAACTAGATCCAGTAACAATGATATCATCAACGTAAACTAAAACAAACAAGCAATCCAACCCAATGTGCATGATAAACAACGATGAATCTGAAGCAGAACTACGAAAACCTAAAGATAATAACTTGTCACTGAGCTTGGCAAACCAGGCCCTAGGGGCCTATTTTAAACCATAAATAGATTTTCGCAACTTACAGACGTGATGAGGAAAATCAGGATTGATGAACCCGGGAGGTTGTTTCATGTACACCGCCTCTTCAAGATCGCCGTGAAGGAAGGCGTTTTGTATATCCAATTGGTGAAGTGCCCAATTTGAAGAAGCTGCAAGAGAGAGGAGAAGCCGAACACTGGTAGATTTTACAACAGGACTGTATGTCTCAGAGAAGTCAATACCGGGTTGCTGATGAAACCCCTGAGCTACCAGACGAGCTTTACGTCGCTCAAGCGTTCCATCAGCTCTCCGTTTGGTCTTTAGTACCCATTTAGAACCAAGAATATTATAGGATGAAGAGAAGGGAACGAGAGACCAGGTTTGATTTCGAAGAAGAGCATCAATCTCAGAGGCCATAGCTGTTCTCCATTCAAGATGCTTGGAAGCTTCAGTGAAACAAGAGGGTTCCTCAGGAACAGTAGATGAGAGATTCGAAATATTTGAAGAGAGAGAAGAAAGAGATGCCGAAGGTTGAGAAGGAGGCCAGGAAATTGTTCCGTCGGTACGTTGAAGAGGACGAAAAGTGTTTGTTTGAGATCGTGTAACCATGGGATGCTTAGAGACTCGAGAGGTTGACGGCTGGGAGGAACCAGAGGAAATGACATCGGTAAGACTAGGGCTTCTGTGAGAAGGAGACGAAGGGGACTGAGGGAGTAGCGGACCTGGGCTTGATTGAGGAGCATTGTGTGTGTCGGGTAAATGAGAGGATGAAATTGGTGATGTGGGTGGAGTCGAAGTGTATGTGGGCCGAGAGGAGATGTACTCAGGAGATATGGGCTGAGATAGAGACGGTAAAACAGTTAAGGTAAGAGGAAAATTTTGGCTGGGGGATGGGACAATATCTGGGCCAGAGACAGGAGTGGGCTGAGTAAATGGAAAAATAGATTCATTGAACAGAACATCCCTAGAGACATACGTGCGGCCCGACCCAATATGATAACAAAAATAGCCCTTATGGTCTGGACTATAACCCAAGAAGACACATTGTTTGGAGCGGTAGTCAAGTTTATGATGATTGTAAGGCCTTAAATTAGGCCAACATGCAGAACCAAATACTCGAAGAAATGAGTAATCCGGTTTTGTTCCCAACAAAATTTCAAAAGGAGAGTGATTTTGAAGAACGGGAGTGGGCATGCGATTTATTAAATATGTAGCGGTGTGAAAAGCTTCAGCCCAAAATTTTTGAGGAACCGAAGCATGTGAGAGTAGTGATAATCCCGTTTCAATTATATGGCGATGACGCCGTTCAACACTCCTATTTTGTTGATGGGAATAAGGGCAACTTAAACGATGATTAATACCAAAGTGCTGGAAAATAGGATAGAGAGGTCGAAATTCACCTCCTCCATCAGTTTGGACGGCAAGTATTTTGGTAGAAAACTGAGTATGAACATAATTGAGAAAAGCTGAGAAGATAGTGTTAACATTTGATTTGAGTTGCATAGGAAAAATCCAAATAAACTTAGAACAATCATCTACTATGGAAAGAAAATAACGAGACCCTTTTGTAGAGATGATAGACGCTGGACCCCATACATCCATAAACAACAACTGAAAAGGAAAGCTAGATCTAGAAGGAGATGGCGAGTGAGATAGAGCATGAGCTTTGGCAGTAGAGCAGGCCGAGCAAGGAGGTAACACAAGACTTGTAGTGAGAGGAAGATGAAACTGCCGGATGATCAAAGACGTGATTCGGGAGGAAGGGTGACCTAGTCGAGAGTGCCACAACTGAGCTGAAGTTCTTACACTTGAAAAAGCTTGAGGAGGAACCAAAGGGGGCACAGCAACCGACTGGAACACATATAAGCCATCCTTAACGCGCCCTTGAAGAAGTGTCTCCCGGGAACGAGCATCCTTCACAAAAAACACAGAAGAGTGAAACTCAAAAAATGCATTGTTATCATGACAAAATTGCTGGACTGAAAGGAGATTTCGAGAAATAGCAGGAACATGAAGAAGATTTTTAAGAAGAAATTTGCCATTATTGGTGTGAAATTGTGCAGAGCCAACATGCTGAATAGGAAGACTAGAGCCATCCCCAATGCACACTTGATCTGAGCCCTGATAAATGCTTGAGTCCACAGTAAGGTTCTGAACATCAGAGGTGAAGTGGTGCGTAGCACTTGTGTCTGGAAACCAAGTAGTCGTAGAGGTAGGGGCCGAGGTAAGAGCAGAGTAATTAGCAGTATACGTAGATGAGGTAGGTGTTTGGAAAGTATGATCAAATCTATGATAGCAGGCAGAGGCTAAATGACCAGGTTTGTAACAAACCTGACACACAGGACGCATATCTGGGCGAAGGGAAAGAGAATATTGTTGGTGAGGAGGGCGAGGAAGAATACCTCTACTAGTGCCCCGACCTCTTCGTCCACCACGAAAGAAATGACCACGACCACGAGAGGGAATAGCAGAGGGGGTATTTTTGACTGTGTTGTTAGCAGCAACTGTAGTACCCGAAAGAAGTGTTTGGGTCTGATGAGAAAGTCTTGATTCATGATTTAGGAGAAAACTGAAAATTTGTTGGGGAGAAAGAGACTCTGGGCGAGTAGTGAGAGAGGTGACAAGACTCTCATAGTCAGTACCCAGACCAGCAAGGAGATATATCGAGAGCTCATCATCGCATACCGGATGGCCCGAAGCACTCAAGGCTGAAGCAAGTGACCTGACTTTATTGTAATAGTCAGTCACTGATTCGGGCCCTTTCTTAATGGAGGCCAATTGAAATTTCGTATGAATAAGATGGGCAGATGACTTGGCAGCAAACAGAGTTTGTAGAGTTGTCCAGACTTCACAAGAAGTAGAACAATCCAAAACCTGAGCTAGCACTAAATCAGACAGAGAAGAGTTAATGGTGGAGATGATAAGCTTATCCTGAAGGCGCCATTGAGCATGCGCAGGATTCGGCAGATCATTGAGAATTGCAGGGGGCTGAGGGAAGGAACCATCAACAAACCGAAAGAGTTGATGACCTTCCAAGAATGGGACGATTTGAGCTTTCCAAAGTAAATAATTTTCAATGGTAAGCTTGATTGTAATAAAATGAGATGCAGTGTTGAGTAGAGAAGGATTAAAAGGAATAGAGAGAGTTGTATCGGCAACAGCTGCCATGGATAAAAGTAGAGAGAAGAGAAGAAAAAAAATTTTAGAGAGAGTCAGACGTTGGTCCTTTAGGCTCTAGATACCATGATAAAACTTACAGAAAACACAGCAAGTGTTTGTAAAAAGGCTGCAGAGAATAGTGAGTCTTTGAATGATTCTATTCAACTCTATATATTACCTCAATACATTTCAAAATAAATGCCAGTACAATATATAGACCTTTACATAACAGAATTGTCAGATAACAACCAATTAGGTGGTGACACATGTCTAGCCTAGTCACACTAGTTTGTTACAAGCAGAATCGGTAGTGACATTTCCCAGTATTCCGGAGTCTTCCTTTGGTAACGTTTCTGATGCCTTAACACTTTGGAGTTTTGGTTTTCTTGGATTCACAAAAAACTCCATTTGCACAACTCGTTTAAGGCTAAGTTCATGTGAAATGCAAACAATGAATATCCCATTCCTCGTTTATGGTTCTTTTGAATGTTAATGTTCTTCTAAGAGATAAGGAATGGCCTAATCTAATTAACTTCATCTATTTATTTTAAATATTCTCATCTTCACACTTTTGTTCTTTCTACTATCGTTCTTTTAAGAAATTCATTGATGTCTTTCATGAGGGTGCACTCAGCAAGTCAACAACCAATATTTTGATGTCGGCTGTACGACAGATGCCTGTGCTTTTTTATTCCTGTGGAATAGCTTGTATATTTTGGTACATACTCCCTAACATCTCCCCCACCTCCTCCTTACCGTTTACCCTTGTCCAAGCAGAACGCCTGATTGAAGCACTCACCAAATGCCTTTCCCTTCACTTTTTTGTAGTTATGATGCATTATACAAATTTTGTGGTGACACTGTCCTTTAATGCTATAGAAGACTTTTCTGATTTATTATTGCTATCTTAGCAACTAAGATTTTTTAGAAACCTATTAACTTGGCCTATGTGGCTTTTGTATAAACTCGAGCTTTATTCTGCAGGTACCTGCACTCACTTTTGATAAGAGTAACTTTTCCCTGTGGGGAAGTGGGGAGTGGTGGATGCTTCTTGCAGCTCAGAGCATGGCAGTTGGCACAGTCATGGTCCGCTGGGTTTCGAATTACTCAGATCCTGTCATGGCAACTGGATGGGTAGGCTGTACCATCTCAAGTAGTAGTTTAGTTGCGATTATTATGATTGGTAATTTCTCGTAGCGTTGTTGATATTGCCTCTGAAATTATGACTGTTAATTTCTAATTTGAACTTTGTAATTTCGTTTGTTATTTCAGCTAGTAGTCCTAATGTCTTGGAAGAAGTTGTTTTTCCCCTGAATCTGTACCATTGAGAGTTTTGATTAATAAATAGATTGCACACAATTTTTAGTATAAATCTGGTGGGCTTTGTTTGTAGCTCTTTATATCTAAGTTGCATGTGGCACTTGATTCTAATCATTAATTATCATCATAATCACATGGTATATTTGTGTTTAGAATGTTCTAGGATGTTCCACAGCAGATACTCTGAAAGAAATGAAAAGACTTTAGGGAGGCTAATAGACATTTTGTTGCAGCATATGGTTATTGGTGGTCTCCCTCTTGTGATATTCTCCATTCTTAATCACGATCCTGCTGCCAATGGGATTCTCAAGGAGTTCACTGCTCCCGATGTGCTGGCACTCCTGTATACATCCATTTTCGGAAGTGCTGTTAGTTATGGTGTATACTTCTATAGCGCAACAAAAGGTCATCTTTAAATTTTTATTTTTTTGAATCTTCTTATCAATTTTTCAAACTGTATCAAAAATCTCCTGTTATGAAATCTTATATGGTAGCAAAGTTGTTTATTCCAGGTTTTCTTATGAATCATCGTAATGGGTCTAGAGCTGCAGAAAATATTAATAAAAGCAATTTTACTATTTGCTCTTGTAATAGTTTATCACTTTGCTGTTTCTCCAGATATGATACGCATCCTCTTATAACTAGATTTAATTAAGATCTATATCTCAAATAAATTTTGAATCATCGAAGTCATATTTTTCTTTTTACTTTTACTAAACCAAACGTGAAAAGCAATGATAAGTAGTAATATTGGTATAGTCCAGATATCAAACCTTTCACTATCCTCCGCCATAAGCAAGGAGGGTCTATAAATAAAATTGGGGCTTTGTCCTCTTTCATTGATAAAAAAGGAAGTATAGTCCAGATATCTAACCTTTCACTATCCTTCCAAATACCTTTCTCTTAGCATGTTAAATTATACTTATATTGCCGACACTGTAGACAATTGTTACTGTAACCCTGGGATGCTAACAGAGAGCAATGCAACCAAATTGTTATTTGAGTGCTGTTTAGCAATCCACATAAGCAAAAAAGTTAAGAAAGAAACAGAGAAAAGAAAACAAAGACCAACAAAACTTTTGGTTCCTACAATCAATTTGGTTGTTGGGAAGAACATTGGAGAATACAGGTAAAACTATATTCCTGTCGCTATATTCATTTGGAGGTATTATTTTTCAGTTCATCCAAACACTAAGACAGCCTGCTACCTTGCTGAAAAAGTGTAACTATAATGTTCCAGATCGTGTTTATGCTGAGCTAGCCAACTTATTTCCTTAAGAGTTCAGTGGGTATGATTTCAAAAATATCCAATGATTTTGTATAGACACTGTTGTTTGTTTTGAATTTTAGTGCAGAATTGCCTGTGTCTGCGATTCACATGATTGATTTTGAGCTTTTAGTTTGGAATTGATGACTCCTTGCTGATGTATTTCAGGTAGCTTGACAAAGCTGAGCTCCCTTACCTTTCTAACCCCAATGTTTGCGTCAATTTTTGGGTAAGGTCACCCAACCATCAAAAGGAAGAGAAATTTATCATGCTTTCAGATGTTCACTAAATCAAGCTTTTTTGGAATCTAACGAATTTGCTTTTTTAACAAAAATTGTTTGCGCTCCATCAATCTGTGATTTCAGGTTTATATATCTCGGTGAGACCTTCTCGCCCTTCCAACTAGTCGGGGCGGTTGTTACCTTGGCTGCAATATACATGGTTAACTACAGGAATGTTGTGGAATGAATCGTTTGACCGATATGGATCGCTTTAACTTGGTAACAAAATGAAAGCAAGCCTCATTTGGAAGCTCTGGATTCTCATGACTCAGTATGGAGATGTTAGTATATACGCACGCACACTTGGATACAGACTTGAACCATGCATGCTGCAGGACATTACTATAAATACGGGCTTCAGTTATTTTTGTCAATTTGCTAAGCTTAGTGAGCTTCTTAAAGATTGGAGCTCAAGCTATTATCTCTTGAGCAACAGTATCATGGTAGATTGCTCATTGAAACCTAACTCAGCTCTAAGCCCTCCTACTCGGGGATCAGTCAATTTGTGTAACAGTATCATGGTAGATTGCTTGGGAGAAATTTGTGTAAGGTTGAGGGTCAAATATTCCTTCGAATTATTTGTACCATATATATGTTGAAGGTCAAGGTGCTGTCTAGCATACTGTGTTGAAAATGACTCAAGTTTGCTTGTATATTTGATGTAAGTTGTGCTGGTTAGGATTTTTCTTGTAGGAAATACATGTTGGACTGTTCAACAGTGTTGGAAATGTCTACAGTGAGCTTAATTACCCATTTATTTTGTCTTGTGAAAAAAATTATCCATCTATTTTGGAAACTGAGTGCTGCTAGGGAAACGTGGTCCATGACTCCATGTAAAGGGGTCTGTTTACACGGACCCACGTTTCCCAAACAGAAGTGTATGGAAATTTGAGACATGTCAAAATCATTTCTCTTTTTTCGTAGATATAAATATAGATGACGTCCTTTTCTTCTGGTCGGAACAATACACATTATCAAAACAAAAAATCTTCGTACTCCACATTTTTTTTAATTTTTTTAATTTTTTTCTTTTATCAAATATTTTTTATATGAATAGAAAATAAAAAAATATTAAATAGTTTTAAAAAAATAAACTCAAAAAAAATATTAAAAAATTTAAAAAAATGTTTAGTGTGGAGTGTGAGTGAATAGTAAGAAGTTATATAGCAAAACTCTTATCTCATAGATGCAGTTTTATTTGTCACGTTCTTTGGGCAAGTGCAAAGAAATCGCATTGCAACTGGTCTGTGAAAGGAACATTGGTTCACCCTGTCGTGTCTTGGCAAGCTCTAGACACTGAAAAGCACTTCTTTGATCCTCCGGTTGCATCTTTTGACCCCGTACTGAAACAATGTTACATTACAAATGATAAATCTGTTGTGAAGGATGACTGAAAAAAGGGGGTCAAAAGTAAACATTACAAATTAAAATGGTTGCAAGTATGCAACCCCCCAAACACAAACTGGAGAATCCTCTTCTCCAATCATATACAATCAAATGGAAAGTCATTCAAAACATCTTTATGTGGATGCAGCAGTTGCTGCAACAGGAATCGTGTGTAGACCTCTAGTGACGCCAAGCCTGCCGCGCCCAATCCCACGGCTCTGCCGGGGTTCACAGTCTCTATTTTTCCCACTCAATCTCTTGCTAGCTTCATCCATATTGCTAACTGGTTCAGATAGTACACTCCCCTGTGGCCTCTTCTGATCTTCCTCTCTGGTGTTCGATCTTGAGGTCCAGCTGTCAGTTGAATCAGCAGAATTGGGCTCCCATGAAGAAGAAGAAAAGCCCCAATGTTGTTGACCCCCGCTGACAAAACTGTTGCTACCCGATGATTCTTGGTCCTCCATATCTTCTCCACCTAATCCACAACCCCTCCTCACTGTTACATACTTGTGAAAGCTTGGCTCCATTACATCGTCGCTGACGGCTATCTCAGATTCTATAAAAGGGTCTTTGGCCTCTGCTACCATCTTCTCGACAAGAGGATTGCCCAGTGAAATATTGTAGGCAGTCCTATTTGATTGATATGTTGGGGGGCTTTTTCTGTCATCAGAGAAAGCACAGGACAGATTAGAACTTGTGGTGGAGTTCAGGTCAGCAACAGCTTCGACGATGGAACAGGCCTTGGTGACGCAAGCTGGAAGGGAAACAGAAGCTGTATTCGTGTTCTTTTGGTGAAAATTCTGGATATCTTCTAGCAATAGCGTAGTATAGGACGGGTTAGGATTCAACAAAGTTTCGGTATTGAGGTCTAGGTCTCGCGATCTCCTAGATGACCTGCTTCTTGTTAACTTCTGTGGGTTCAGGCTTTCAGCACCGACATGGCCGGTCATTGATGATTGTTCTAGAGCTTCTTCCATAGTCAGTTGCCGATGTTCATTCGGTATGCAATTGACAGTCACAACCTGGTTGTCCAGTGGACCTCTGCTGCTGGTTTTGTAGTTGGTCCCTTGAACAACAGCTCTGTTGCTCATACTGTTTACCATCTCAGGATTTGGTTTCTGCAATGGAGAATGCCAGATGATGTACTTGACTTAAAAAATGAATGCTTTATGATGTAATAATTGTATTTTCTAAGAAAGCAGGAGTAGGAGATCATTATTGTATAGTTTACACAAAAGCAAGCAAAAGAATAATCCTATGGGCCAATTAGCCATGGCCTGCAGATATTTTCTCTCAAGAAATGCAGAAACGTTTGTGCATACATTAGAGCAGGTGATCCCCGCCCCTTCTTAACGTTGTATATTTTTTGTTTCTATTTAGTACCTTGCTATTGCCGCTACTGTTGTTGAGTGGTTGTGGATGTGCGAGGGAGTTGGGGTCGATCTCACTCAATGGGTTTCTTCTGCAAGGAGAATGCTCTGCTTTCCTTGAAGAGCTGCGGCTAAGTGACGGCTGCTGCTGATTGTCATTGGAAATCTTCGTATGTGCATTTGCTCTTGCTGGGGACTGGGACCGTGGCGATGCAGCACCCCTCGAACCTGCCGTCACTGCCTCGCTGCCAACATTTCTCCTAACTGAAATCCTCTTGACAGCAGTGGCTGTTGCAGATTCTCCTCCTCCACCATTGTTACTCTTATCCATCACCAATGATGAAACAGTAGCAGGGACCGAGACCATCTTTCCTGGCCTATTTCCATTCTTGGCAGTATTTGCTGTAGCCGGTGCACTCCCAGTCGTAGTACTAGCAGGAGTGGTGGTTTCAGACGATCGTCTACCGGGGGATCGGCTCACTCGTCTCTCCCTGCTGCTCGAGCGCTGTTGTTGGTCTCGTTCTCTGCTGGGTGTTCTTCTCCTACCTTGAGAAGATGAAGAAGGCCTTGGTGATTGGCGGTGGCGTTGTCGGTGTTGTCGTCTTTCATCGTCCTCACACAAGTCATTGTTCTCAATGACATTGGCTTTCTTTTTATCATCATCAGCTGCAACAACCTCGTCAAAGTCATAGCTCCTCTTGGAACCCGAGTACTTTCTGCTACGGTCATAAGAAGCGGAAGAGGTAGTAGTCTTGCCGGAAGAGCTTCGGCTAAGCCTTCCGCACTGAATCAGAATGGCATCCACCTCTTCTTTCGTGCAACTTGATGTCCTTACACCCACACCCGCTGCTGCAGCTTGGGTAACCTTGTTGCCAATGGATTCATCTGCCGTTTCATTAGATGTAGTCGTAGCAGCAGCAGTAGGGGTAAGCCCATGCGGTACTAATGGAGCATCTTGTTGAGGAGGTGGGCTTCTAGAATCTCTCCCTCTGTCTCTACCGTCATGGCTCTTCCGGTGCTTGATGACAAAAATCTCCTTTTTCACTAGGCCGCCTTCATCTTCTTCCACTTTTTGGTCTTCTTGAGTCGCCTGCGCAGTCTTCTTCATCTTCATTTTTGGCTCACCACTCTCCGCTTTAAGTTTGTGGGTGGTACTATTTTCACAACCTGTGGCATTGTCGTTGTGGGAAGTGTTTGAAAGTGCCATTGCCGCTGAAGAGACGGCAGCAACAGAAGGAGAGGAAGAAGACCCTCTCTTCTTGCTGAAACAAGCACCCATGGTGGCTTTGTAAATTACAAAGAAATTACAAAGAGACACAGAGAGTGTGTCGTGTCTCTAGAAGAATGGAAACAACGATAGGAACGTCGAAGTGCTTGCAGAGTAGTTGTAAGGAAAAGTTACGAGAAAGGGAAAAGGGAACAGAAGAGAGGAGAAAGAAGGATTTGAATTGTGGTAGATAAGCAACGGTCCGTAATAGATAAGGGAGAGAGAGAGAGGCTGCTACTGTCTCCGAGAAACACTTTTTAAAAAGTTCGAGATTTGATTTGGGAGAGAGAGAGAGAGAGAGAGAGAGAGAGAGAGAGAGAGAGAGAGAGAGAGAGAGAGAGAGAGAGAGAGAGCATTTCAAATTTTTGACAAAGGGGCGGGCACGTAGTCCCTGCACACAGAGCCGTTGGAGAGACTGGAGTCGTTGGATCGATGTTCTGTCGCTGCTGTACTCTAATGATGCCTCCCCACCAACTTGAATTTTTATTGTATTATAATTGTTAACGTCGTTGTTATTTATTACTTTTTTAAGATTCAAATCTCTGTACAACGGCTATCTATGGTGAATCCTGATTCCTTCCTTCTTGGGTTCCGATCAAGCCCTGCCACCCAATACCGCTTGAATTTGAACACGATCTTGTCTCGCCACCATTGTACGGAAATTCCATAAGATTGAAGCCCAATATTCTCGTCCCCTGCAAATATGGCTTCGTTTGGTTCCTTAACCAAACTCATCTCATCTTATTCATCATTACAACTTTTTCAAATCCCAATACAAAATATAATAAACAATTCAACTTTTTCAAATTTCAAAACAATAAAAATATTCAAAAATAATATTTTAACAATATTTTATTATCTAAACTCAACTCAACTCAACTCATTTCAACAACCAAACGCACCTTTGGATAATTTTTACATCTCATTTATTATTGTTTTATTAGCATTTTTTTCCCCTTTTGATCTTCCATCTTAATTAAAAATCTCGAAACGTGACATACTTACATAATATAAAAAAAAAATCAATTAATTAAGATAATCACGTAATTTAATTAAAAATAAATTTAATTTTATAAAACTTGACTTTCTTTTACTCTTTGAGTCAATTTTTATAAAATTGAATTTATTTTGATTAATTTAAATGAATACGTCAGTTGATTGAATTTATTTTCTTCTAAATTATACAAAAAAATCATATTCTAAGATTTTTAATCCAGATTCAAATAGCAAAATGAAAAAAAAAAATTTAGATAGTAAAACAATAGAAAAAGAGGTGCAAGGATATCATTACCCTCCATTTAAACACTGAAGATTGAGTCTAACGTGAAAGAGCTTTACTACTCATTATCCTCACATATCTCACTTATTTTTCTTTTTCTTTTTATTTTTAAAATTATTTTATTCTTCATAAATTAATCGAGTTTTTCTACTTATCAATCACACACCACACATTTGATAAGAAACAAAATAAAAAAAATTATATAATATATAATATAAAGATGATGAATATAATTTTTCAACCTAAAATAACAAGGCCTAAGATCCTTTACAATTCTTTGTTTTTTATATTGAGAGCCGTGAGGCCAGACAGTCCAACATGTCTTATGGGTCCTGCAGTATATTTATTTCTCCAAAATAGAATTCGGATCTCCTAATATTACAATTACAACGGTTGGATTACTTACAGTTTTTCACTAAGTGTTGATTACATTATAGTTACTGTGAGTGAACAAGTGCCGTACAATTACTTTAAAGATAAATAAATATTAAATCTACATAAAAAAAATAGATTTTTTAATAATGAACCTCACTTTTTATCAAAGCGACTACATGACACTTACATATTCCACGACTATATGTAACATTCCTCATATCGAAAACACCCTTCTTTTTGTTACAAAAAGAATGTTAATCATTTTAAAATATGAGATGTCATTGAAATTGCTCGATCAAATTGGATAGTTCAATCCAAGGAGAGAGAGAAACAAAGCATTAAATGGATATACACCGCTCAAAAATCCTACATAGACAACATTAAACATGATATATCTATCTTTCTACCTGAGTCTTTCTTAAGCATCAAACTTACAAATTTAATTCCTCGCATGCCATCAAATGGAAAGTACAAAATGATCTGAAATTAATTGAAACTTCACATCCTTTCGTGAGCTCATTTGATCTTGTGCATGGCCACCATTCAAGTATAAATATGATGCAAGAAACGACTGAAAGCAGAAAATTTCATTATGTTTTGGGTGCTGAATCTGGCTGATGTCATTAGTCAATCCAATCCTTGAATAGTAACATCATGTAGATAGGAAGATTCACCGCAGCAATGACTACAAGCATCCGTAACGTTCGCAACACTCTTTGGATCACAATCTTTGTCTTTGATTTACTTCTAGTCGGTATTGTCAGCACAGACTCCACATCCATGGAGACTTCTATGTCCTGATTAATGTGTTTCTTAGCTGTCGGTCGCATCACAGCATTACCCCTGCCACCAAAAGATAAAATGGAATATATTGATAAGAAAAAGCGCATATAAAGAACATAAATGTAAGTGCCCAAGTACAACTCAGAAGGACTACACATCTCTTATAACATATTTTTTTTTATGAGCAAGCAAACCGGAATGAGATGTTCTTACATTATGTTTATACATTACCGGTGCCCATCCACAAGATCAAATGAGCTCGCAAAAGGATGTGAAGTTTCAATTCACATCTCTTATAAAATATAATCACACATCTAACAAGACAAAACATAATTTGCCATATACATACATTATATATATATAGATAGATAGATAGATAGATAGATAGATATTTGTATAGAGAGAGAGAGAGAGAGTGAGAGAGAGAATTTAGAGCTGAAAGGCACCTTTCTACCGAACCGCTTTCACTTAAATTAGTCATCGGAACACTCAATGTTTTCTTAACCAGATGCATTGATCCTTCCGCATCCCACATCATCTCATATTCACAATTGTCATCTTCATTTTTCTCCTTTCTTCCACCTCTAAAAATGTTGCAACTTGTCATTAAATCACGACAGTGGTGCCAAATATTTAAGCCACTTGCAGGCCAAAGGAGGAGGGCGAGAAGGGTCAGAACAAAGAGCGAAAGATACCTGACATTTTGAGCAACTGAAACTTAAGAACAAAAGCTATCTGACAAGTTCAATCATATAGCTTACTACTGTCACAAGTTGGAAGAGAGAGTTACCATATGTAGATGTGTGTTTGCATTGGAAGAAAGCACAGATGAGTAAGGACTGTTTCTTCTGGACTGGATCCATTTGGGAGTGCAATGTTGATAGCAGATAATAGCATGAAAGATGGATACAAGTTTCCCTGCTGCCAACTGACGGTCCCTACAGTGTGCTGTACAGCATCATCCAATGTCATACCATGGGTAAAATTTACAAATGCCTAAATGTCAGTACTTGCCTCCTTTGTGGGCCCAGATGATGACTCATGGGTGATTGTGCATTGATCATGATCGTGACCAGATAAACTCAGTACCTGCAAAAGCCTAAAATAATAATTACCAGTGAAATTAGCTGCCCTAAGTTTCCTGCTTTCTCTTTCAACTGCTTTATTTATTGATTTATTTTTTTTGCGATGTATCTTTTTTCTATGTTGCCTTATTCTTGTCTTTCATAATTTCTACTCTCCAGTCACCAATTGTATGGAAACTTGTATGATGTGGTTGGTCACCTGAATTATCTTAACAACAATACTACTTTGAAACTCCCAAAACATGCCTAACTTGGCTAGCGCACATGGACATGCACAGGATGCATCAAAGAGAGGTGTTGGGAATGTGTCCCGGGTGCCCGTCCCCATTTGTATCAATGTTTACAATATGCATTAATGAAGGGAAAGAGAACTTACAGGTTTGATTAATTCTAGCAGGTGTTTTGATGATTCCTCGGTGATATAATTCTGGTACCTGTATTATTGGGCCCACTGTTAAGTGGCCTCCTCAATTACCAACACCCAAACTAAACAAAGTTCATGCATTTTTTATTGCGCCTGTTGCACAGAAGTGAGTCCAGAAACTTACACCACTTCTTGACCATGAACAGCATGCAAGATCCGCTGAACATGAAAAAACAGACTCATATTGTAAGGTCAAGAACTGGCGCAATAAAATGTATTGCGCTTATAAAATGTACTATAACGCTTATAAAATGTATAGACACAGACTATTATTAAAGAGAATAACTTTCACTAGAACTTTTTACTCCAAATATGAGAAAACAATACCTGATTGATGACTTGGGAACCACGATAAGGACCACAGTAGGTCCAATCCCGTCGATACAATGGAATATGGGTTAATAAAACCCTTGGATACAATTGAACATCTAGAAATTTTTTAAAGATATAAATGAATGATTTTTTTCTTTATACAAAAAAGCAGAACACAGAAGTACAAGTCAGTATCACATACCCATGGAGACATTCTTGACAAAATCCCAGGTTTGGGAAGCCTGATTTTCTTGTGGATACCCTGTGGGATTATATATTCAGTTATCAAGCTTGCAGAATCATCCAGCATGCAAGATAAGCAGAAGGCACCAGTCACACAAGAGATCCGATGCCACTTTAAGAGCTTATTAATCAATCTATAGTTAGACATACTATGCTAAGAGCATAATATCAACAGGTATAACGATGTGGACTAATAAATTTCAGACCAAATGAACATGTTGAACAATATGAGTTTCCCTATGGCCTGAAAATGATTTTCAAGAGTTCCTCTGAGTGAAAATTCAAATGTATTTTTCTAAAGAAATCAAAACTAATAATATTGCAAATATTAATACTAACTTGTCAAAAAAAAATTAAAATTAAAATTAAGAAGAATAGGTAGAGAACATTAAGGAAATAGTAAAAAGAAAGCCACTCAAGCACGAACACTTGTCATAGAAGTGTGTTCATGCATGGAATGTAACAAGGAACGCTTTTCAAGTGTGCCTGTGCGACAATGTGTGGAAAATATGAACACTTACAACCCACTACTTTTTTTTTTTTTGTAAGTCTTACAACCCACTAGTGGACCTAAAAATAAAGTGAAAAGGAGTAACAAGAACCTAATAACTCAGTACAAATATATATATTTTTTTAAAGTAATAGGTCAGCACAAATATGAAGATCAACTAACAAATATGTTGAATTTTTAATATTCATGCTGACATCAACATTCATTATCATAACGACAATATTGGTTGCAAATAATTTCCTTGACATTGTTGTACAAATATTTGTCATTTTCTCCACAAGTATCTTAGAGTTATTTAAATATTTATGTAGTAAAGCTTATATTTGAACCCTTACAAATGGTAGGGCAGATTAGAGGACCATTTCAAAACTATCCGCACTTCGACAAACTAGAAATATCATTTTTCTGCTCTTGTGATGTTATTAGATCCAAAATTATGTGCACCAAAAACAGAAGAAATTATGAGTTATGAAGAATCACTAACCACTTCCATGTTTACCGTCTAGAGTTTGGGCATCAATGGCAATGAAATTCACTTTTCCAACAGTAAATTGGTAGTTTCGGATCCCAAATGCCTTTTCATAGCGTCTGATAACCTGCATGAATGCAATAATGAGCACTGATAAACAAAGATGAGCCATATTTTCAAAGTGAAGAGATTACCAGAAAGTAGAAACAAACATAGTTCAATGAATAACACACATGCATTTGTAAAACAATGCACAGTCTATACAATAAAATGGCTGTAAGACATAAGACCAACTCCCATTCATACAAGCACTGGATATCAATCCTCATGTAATTATAGAAAAAAGAGCAGCCTATCGCCAGAGATAACATGCTAAAATACCTCTGGCCTTTGACTGTTAAGACTTGCATAGCCAATATCATGGTTTCCTGCAATGTAATGAACTTTGATATTTGTATATCTTCCTTGTGCATTCAAACCAAATATATGCTTAAAACGGCTTAAAGACTCCTGCCATCTAATCAACCAAAGAATGTCAAGGGCATTCCACACCAGAAAATTAACAACAAATGCAAAAGAAAGAACGTAAAAGAAAGGGTGTAAAAAATTTGCCACTTTGAAATAATGAATTACTTTAATCCAAATATCTGTTCAAAATATGTTGATGGCAGCAGATACCAAGTATATGTTTGAACATAAAATAAAAAGAAAAAGGAAGCCAATTAAGCAATTTGCAGCATTCATAAAATATATATGTTCAAAGGAAATACAAAGGTAAACTTATCATTTCATTATAAGTGCTCACCACAAATGACAGCTTACTTAATCATACCTTAGCCAATTAAATTTACAAGTAGAAATAATTTATCAAAAAAAAATTTCCAAGTAGAGTACAAATTTGCAAGTCTTACTCTTCATCTGACAAATAAGGGCCCCCATCAAAATAATCACCCAAAAACAAAATCACATCAGGTTTGAAAGGCAGGATAGATGTGACAAATGCTCTGCGCATGAACAAGTCGGTATAGAATTGTGCAATCTCCAAGGCAAGGGATTTTGGAGCAAGACCCAGAGAGGTTTTATCCATGAGCTGTTAATGATAGCGAATGCATATCAGGATATAATGCGGTAGCATAACATATATAAACATAAACAGGCATGCAAACACAGAACATAAAATATCATGTTTGGAAACATGAGCTGTTTATTTACATGTATGTGTAGAAGAGATTCACCTGTGGATCTGTAATAACAGCAACTTTTACATAGTCATTTGGAAATCCTACCCTGTCCGTCTGAACTCGGAAGGAGAAAGAAGTGTTAGTACATTGGAATGTCTATCCCAGAACATGTTTCTACGCCAGTTTTGCTTATAGCTATAAAGTTGAGGATCTAGGCATACATCTATGTTTACAAACATATTTGAAGCCTAGAGTCTCAAACTCACTTTTCAAAGAATATTAAAATGTTAGATAAAATACACCTGCTTCCCAACTCTTTTTAAAAAAAGAAAAAAATACACCAGCTTCAAAACTTAAAGTTTACGATTGCTTATTAGAGCTAGATAAATGGAAGCCCTCCAGAGGAGAAACTAGTCTGTGAAAGTGTTTTGTCATCTCATAGAAATGTAAAGCACAATTACGTTTTGTCATCTCATAGAAATGTAAAGCACAATTACGGCAGTCCTAATATTATTAACTGCCACTAGATTAACTAACAAGAATAGAGTGCGCCAAAGTACGCCAAGCTCGAAAATTGAACTCTACGATGAAAATCTAAGAAAAAGTTACATTATGGGTGCTCTCAAAAGGTGCACCCTTCAGATCAACAACACCAATGTTATGTTGACTTAAATTATAAATTAGGCTCCATAACCGGTGGATTAGCAATAACAACAGCTGACACCATCAGATCCGATAAACTAAACATTTCGGATGTGTTAATTTTCGCCTTCGTCTGATTGTAATACAATAGGCAAACGAAAAGACATAGGAGCAGTAGACGTAGCAGTACCGTTGAATTGGAAGGGTAAGGGGAATGGATGGAAGGACGGAGATGATGATGAGGCCAGGAACAAGTCCCGAGAGAGGGCACCCAGAACGCGAACATCTCGCCGTAAAGAAGGGTAGCCGCCCATATCACACACAAAACCGCCGTCAACTCCCGATGCTTCATCACACTCCTTCCCCAACTTCTCGAGATTTCTTTCTTTAATGTCTGAGCTTGTGAAGTTTAATGGAAGATAACATAAATGCTTGGGCTACCCATTCCCCAATTGTTAAGAAAAATTTGTTACGATGGTTTGAGGTGATAGTTAAAAATTAATAAAATATTAATAATAATAATAATATTATTATTATTTTAAAATTTTAAAAAAATTAAATTATTTATTTTATTTTATGTTTAAATTTAGGAAATTATAATAAAAAAATCTATTCATTATATTTTTATCATATTTTCTCAATAGTGATATTAAATAATTGATAAACAGTCAAGAGTTCTGATGACATATAATTTGATTCTTTGAATAAAAAACTTAATTCGAAACCTTTCACTTTTTATATATATATATATATATATATATATATATATATATATATAAATGTGGCAAACTAATTAAACCTAATAAATAATTTAAAATCATGTCATATCACATTTTAAGATAGTGAGATAATAATTGATAAAATAACGTTGAGTAGTATTATTCTAAAAAAAACTAATGTCATTCCTTCCTATTACTCTAAAAATAAATAATGATGAGGGAAAAGGTTTGAAATAATATAAATAAAAATTGTATTCCAATAACCCCTTTTCCATTTTTTGTTTGTTTGTTTGCTTGCTAAATAACTCGTTTCTCAACTATTCTTAAAAAAACAAGAGATCTTGATTCATAACATCTAATGAGACTCGTATCTAGCTTTCAGTATTAGATTTATACTTCATCCATTTATTAGTTCCGACTTGTATAAAGGGGAAATGCTTGAACAAAGGGATATATTATTCTATAACGATGATATTATAAAAAATATTTAGTTAGCAATATTTTTATCATATAAAGATAGTACTTATTAGTAAATGGGGGCCGGCCTCCACATACTAGTTAACCTACTACCAATTATCAACCCAACAAATTAGTAAGTTTGTATAATAAGTTAAGTTGAGTTGAAATGAGATAAAATGATAGTTGAGGATTTTAATCCAAGCACCGAGCTGACAGACGGCGAATTCTTGTTTGGCTAATGGGCCTTGTCACAACATGTAACTCTTTGAACTTTGTGGTCTTAAGTTTGGGAGTTGGGCCTACCTAACTTTGTTGCTCAACGGAGCTCATATAGACATTTGCCATGTATTTTTTATAGAGTAGTATTACATACCGTCGTAGAATGTGTTAGCGTTAAATAATTATTTAAAAAAAAAGTTTAGATCATTATTAAGAAATTATTCTTTTTATTAGAGTTTCATATTTACTTCCTTTTTTTAAAGAGATTGTATAGCGTTTGTGCATTCCACGATTACAAATATTATTTATCTTTTTCATATTAATTGGACTACTAATTGAGAATTAGGGCTCGATGGTATAAACGAAACCATATTTAAGAGAAAATAATACATGGAACTACATTATTATCAATGATGAAGATGGCGATTGTTAATGTCTAAAAATAGTGCAACGAGCTGGAAGGGGAGACATAGTTATTTTTGGCCCGCTACGACAATTTAGGCCTCAATCGATGCAATATGGAGCCTTCGGCGGTGGTTTGGTGCAGCTCTAGAATGTTGGTGCATATATCCATAACAGTGAATGAAAATATATATACAGGAAAAATAAAAGAGGAGGAGTCAGAGATCTATCTTCTCGTTGAGATTAGGGCTGATAATCGGTCGGTCCGGACCGAGAAAACCGGACCGGACCGGTCATTTTGGACCGGACCGGTCCGGTTCATTTTTTTTTTGGACCGAATGAATTCGGTCCGGTCCACGGTCCGGCTGATTTTCGGACCGGACCGGACCGAATATAATTAATTTTTATATATTTTTTTATATATAATTAATTTATATATATAATTATACTATATTATAATTAAGTATAGACTATTAATACTATTATATATTTTATATAGTTATACTAATGGTTATATTAGTTGTTATATTAGTTTAGTTATACTATATTATAGTGATTTATTATAAGTTATAAGTTTATAAGAAATTATAACTATATTATATATTAGTATAAGTTATAATGATTTAATATAGTTATAAGTATAGACTATAAACTATAGTTATACTTATACAATTATACTTATACTAAATTACTAATATTATTAATATATAGCTATAACCTATAGCCTATACTATATTACTAATAGTTTAATATTTTATACTAATACCATTATATAGTTATACTAATAGTTATATTAGTTTAGTTATACTATATTATAGTGATTTATTATAATTATATTTATTATAATTATAATGATTATATAGTTATAACTATTAACTATATATAATGATTTAGTATAGTTATAACTATTAACTATAGATTTATAGTTATAACTATAGACAATTATACTTATAATACTAATACTACTAACTAATATATAGCTATAGCCTATACTATATTACTATATTACTAATAGTCTAATACTTTATACTAATACTATTATATAGTTATACTAATAGTTATATTAGTTTAGTTATACCATATTATAGTGATTTATTATAACTATATTATATATTAGTATAAGTTATAACGATTTAGTATAGTTATAACTATTAATTATAGACTATAATTATACTTATACAATTATACTTATACTAATATTACTAATATATAGCTATAGCATATACTATATTACTAATAGTCTAATACTTTATACTAATACTATTATATAGTTATACTAATAGTTATATTAGTTTAGTTATACTATATTATAGTGATTTATTATAACTATATTATATATTAGTATAAGTTATAACGATTTAGTATAGTTATAACTATTAAGTTATTAACTATAGACTATAGTTATAGTTATACAATTATACTTATACTAATATTACTAATATATAGCTATAGCCTATACTATATTACTATATTACTAATAGTCTAATACTTTATACTAATACTATTATATAGTTATACTATAATTGTCATTATAGTATTAGAATCATAAATTATAATATTTATAATACATTGAATTTGAGTCATTTACTTACTCTAAATCATGATTCATAATAACTAATCACTATAAGTCTATCACTATATATATTTAGTATCAATGTATTAATATATTCTTTAATATATTACTAATACTATTAAGTATTAAGAGTTATAGTGTAAATTATAATATATGTATAATTTATAAATTTATAATAGTATGTATAATTAAATATTTTATTCTTATTTATAATAGTATGTTAAGTATATATCTTTCTCAATTATGGATATAATATGTATGGATAATTAAATTATTCATACTTATTACTTCATATACAAAATGTTAAAAGTTGTATATGGCTCATTATGCATTAACATACTTTAAGTTAGTAATAAAATAATAATTAATATCATCAATAATGTAATTTTTATCTAATTTATTATCATTGACCATATAAAATATTTTTTTATTGAGTTTGTTACATAATCCATATTAATAAGTCACTTAGTTTAATTTAGTAATGTAAATAATTTTTTTTATTAATTGATTTAAAAAAAAAAAAAAAAAGAGGGTTGGACCAAATGGACCGAACCGGACCGGACCGATAGCTACCGGTCCGGTCCGGTCCCCTTAAGTGTTCGGTCCGGTCCAATCGATGGACCGAAAACCTTCGGTCCATCGCCGGACCGGACCGGACTGGACCGGACCGGACCGTGTGCAGCCTTAGTTGAGATGTTGTCATTGGAGTCATAGTCGTGATGTTGAAGAAGCTGAAGCTATTGTCTGGCCAAAAAGTCCTCTGGAAGAAACCCCCAAAAGCCCTTTTCAAATCGTTTGGTTTCTCTTTTTATTTTTAGTCCCTCCCTCTTTTATGTCACATCTCCTCTCTTTTATGTCACTTCTCTCATTTTCCTCCTGTCACCTTATCATTTCTTAGCGTTTGTTTCATCTTTATCTCTTCTTCCTCTCTCCTTCTATTGTTGTCTTTTAGTGGAGGCCATTTGATGGACTAGGCTTGATATATTTGGATCTGAGATATTTTATCACATTCAACAATGAAAATGATAATTTTCTATTAAAATGAGTTTATAATTCGTATTATAAATAGTCATTCTCATCACAAATAATTCGTCATATATATTTTTTTGTAGTGTCCTACATTAACATGCAAAAAAGTAATTTTCCTAAATTTTTAGTTAATACTCAATGACTAATAAATTTAGAGAATTGGTTGGACCAATTGAGAAAGATAAGCTAGCTCAATGGAGATCATGAATCGAGCCATTTTTATTTTTATTTTTTTAAGAAGACGGCACCCAAATTTTTATTTTATTTTAATCGAACCCAATTAATTAATAGTTAGTCAACCACTTGCAGATATCGTGCACTTGAATCAATCAAGTGAATTAGTATGAATCTTCTCAAGGTGGGTCATCCCTACATGTGCATGTTCAAGCCAATATTAGTCCTACGTAATTTCCAACTGTATATCATGAGGGCCATGAACATTGAAATCTAATTAACTACTAGAGTTAACATGATAATAATGCTGTTTACACCTTACCCATATAAAATGTTGGCTCTCCAATCAATTGTGAAAATCCCAAGAAAGTTCAGAAGCTATTTTTTCCAATCCTTGCTTAGAGAACAATCAAAATCTCGTACTTAAAATATTATCTCTTATTTTCTCGGGATCATTTTTATAGCTTTAAATAGTTTAATTTATAATTAGATAGATAGGTAAGATCAAATAATAGTCACTCATGATCAGTATTATGCACAGCGCGTGGATCTTCATATCTATATATATATATATATGTTCAAGTCACACATATGAGCTTTGCTATTGATAAGCCTCACACATCACACACTACAATTTCTTTTATTTTTTAAAATTTTTTAAAAATATTTTTTAGTTTTATTCTTCTTAAAATAATTAAAATTTTCTACTCATCATTCATATACTACACATTTTGTAAGAGAAAAAAATTAAAAAAATAGTAAAAAGAATGGTGTGTGGTGTGTGAGGCTTATGTATAGATTTTTTCATATATATATATATATATATAGGAAAATGATATATAGTATGACTCTTAAATGTCCATTAAATCTGTCCACTCATATATTTTTATATTTTTTCTTAATGATTCAAAATATTTAAAAAATACTTCAAGAAAAATAAAAGAACAAAAAAACTCATTTGCACTAATTATGTGCATATATATTTGGAATGCACGTTAGGTATGCTAACTAGCATTGTCTATATATTATATATATATATATATATATATATATATATATATATATATATTTGCACGGATAGCATCAACTTCTAAACAAAGAAAAAATGGAAATTACTGAGCAATTGTTAAGGTTTGTCAGTCTGTGCTAGCTCTTCTTGTATATACGGAGCTCATGCACGTACTATATAATGGCGGCATGCAGGAGAGTATACGGAACGCTCCGTATAAGCCCGTAGAAGAAGTGTTAAACTATATATCTAAAAAATAATTATCCTAGCGGCTTCATTTCCTTGGATCACTTGCTTTTCACGATAGCTTTATCCATTCAAGCCGGCGTAGTCACCGGCCGTCAACATTTTCGCATCAACCATGCATGCCCCCCTGGACACCAATAATAATATTATTGGTGATATATGTTATATAAGTCCCGGCCATGACGGCATCCACACGGAGAAACTTATTGCTCAACCTAAATAGAGCTAGAGACAGTTTTGGAGAGAAGATCGCAGATCAGACGCTTGGTTCAGGAGGAGGAGGAGCTAGTTAATTCCTGGCTCGGCCTGGTAATGGCAGCAGCTTCCTCGAGTACTGGCGGTGTGCCTCCAGGGTTTCGATTCCACCCGACAGACGAAGAGCTGCTTCACTACTACTTGAAGAAGAAGGTGTCGTTTCAGAAGTTTGAAATGGATGTTATTAGAGAGGTGGATTTGAATAAGATGGAGCCTTGGGACTTGCAAGGTACGTACTAAACCATGCTTTATATATAAATTAATCTACTGTCTAGCTTATTAATTTATGTATAAATATATGCTGTTTTGATCATGGAGGTTAATTGGTACACTCATCATGTTAATGCTAGAATCTTAATCATTCTAGAGAATTTGCCGAAACTGAAACGAAAAAGATCAAGAGGCCGGCTCTAAAATCTTATAAGTCTGCATATGTGCATCATGTTGTGCTCCAATTTAATTTAGTAGATAAGTTGAATCGGTTTTGGATATATATTCACGATCACGATCACGATCACGATCATGTCTAGAATCTTGAATGCTGAGCTTAACGGCCAGCAGGTACTGTAAATTATTATAGGATCTATATATAGCATTCTAAATGATGATCAATGTCGAAAATTTAATTCTCTTATAGGCCGGTCAATTTATCTTTCTGAACTAAATGTTTGGATTAGCAAGCTGAGTCGTTTGTTGCAAATGTCTTCATCTCGCTTAAATATGGAATTAATAATTAGTTGGAAGCAGCAGTAAGAGCTCTGCAAATTCATCTGTATTGAAAGATCATCAGATCACATGATAAATTAAGTAGTAGTACCAACTTTAATAAATGTCACAGTAGCAATAATAATGTGAATAACGTACGTTAATGAACATGTTATATATATATATTTATATATATATAGAAGTTCTTGGTAGGTGCATGCATCTATTCCTTTGGAGAATGATCGTGGTAATTTAGCTGTTAATTAAGGGACTGTGGACCCGTTCGTACGTAAGGCTTGATGAGTTACAAACATGGGAATTAATTAAGCGTTTATATATTTTTACCGGCCAGGGACGTCCGATATTATTCGATATTTTGATTGATCAAACTCTTATAAGATAAACAAAATATATCTATATATATATATAGATCAATTAATGTCATGAAAATTAACGTCGACAGTACTGATCAAGCTAGCTAGGAAATTTATTCTTAATTTAAACAAGCATGCATGAAGAATGAGTTGCTTTTATTAATACATTAATGCAACTCCTAATTCACGAGTACACTAAAAAAATAAAGTAATATAATTAGTTGCTCTTCCTTCAAGATTTGGCTAATTTCTCACATGGCGAGCTTTGATTAATTGTACGTAGTAATATATATGCGAGGACTCAAAAAAGTCAAAATGCTAACTAAATGTAGGAGTACTCTAGACGTCTAGACCATCATATATACAAGCTACATTTATAATTACCAGCCATTTTACAAAAACATAGAATGGGAAATTATAACCTGCACATGAATTCTTAGAATTGCAATTATATGCATGCATGGCTACTTTTAAACATCCATTATATAATTTGTTATATACAGTGTTTGTTGCCATTGTTGGGCTCTCATGCACGCCTTCTTTTGTATTTCTCATCTTTACAAAAAAAAAAAAAAAAATCCATTAGATATATATTTACTCTATTATCATAAGTGGCTATCTAACTGTGAATAATAATTTTTGTTATTTTTTTGTTAACTTTTCTTATTTTTTCGTTAAGTTCGTTAGGTTTTGTTTTACCAAAAGACCCTTAAAACTCTTGACAATTTGACGTGTAGCTTCCTTATAGAATTTAATTAAAGATCTTGTTTGACCAAAATGTCTTTAAAACCTTTGACTATTTAACGTGTAACTGCCTTATAGAATTTAATGAAGGATCGTATTTTTTTAAAAGATCTTTAATATTAAATTAATAATATTTTATTATTATATAGTGAGTAAATTGATAATCTAATATGGATGTAGATCAGTGCTCATATTTTGCTGAAGTTTAGATTTTTTTTTAGTCTTGATTGTTTGTCTTTCTTTGACTTTTTATTTTTTTTTCAGACAAATAATCTACTAACTTTTTCACTTTCTTTATTTTTATTTTTATTTAAATCATTATGTTAGGTGCACCATGGGACTAACGCACCCGGAGCCGTTCCCTAGTATATATACACACACATGTACTTTAATTTGTTCATGACATGCCCCATGCATGCATGCATGTGTTGCATATATATGCACTTAATTTACCCGTGATTAAACCTAATTAGCTGATTACTATTTTGATGGTGCTGCGCGCTTTGCTTATGTTTAGAGAGATGTAAAATTGGATCAACTCCACAAAACGAGTGGTACTTCTTCAGTCACAAGGATAGGAAGTACCCAACGGGATCAAGGACAAATAGAGCAACAAATGCTGGGTTCTGGAAGGCAACGGGGAGAGACAAGTGCATCAGGAACAGCTATAAGAAGATTGGTATGAGGAAAACGCTTGTTTTCTACAGAGGGAGAGCTCCCCACGGTCAGAAGACTGACTGGATCATGCACGAGTACCGGCTTGAAGACGGTGATGATCCACAAGGAAATTCCAATGCTGTAAGTCTCTCTCTCTCTCTCTGAGCTCTGCCATGCCCACACGAAGAAAGATTGCCTGATCATTTTTTATATAGGAGTATAATTTTCCTTACTCAATAGGGTTTATTGATGGCTATAAAAGATGTCTCGCATCATTGAGCTTAATTACCGGATTTGTGCATCGCTATATATATATATATATATATATATTATATACGTAATATATATGTGTATTTATGTTCATATATACATAAGCGACCATCGACCTCCCCTAGTATTAATGTTAATTCTCACGTGTTCAAAAAAGTGCTTTTAATTAAAAAGAAACTCAATTAAGGCCGCCGAGTCTTTTACTTCTAAATCCGATCTTTGCAATGACTAACTTGATGCTAGCTTCATTTTGCCACATAACAAAGCAACGTGCATGATTGATGCAGCACTAGATCGTGCGCATACACTGCAGACATAGAAAACGTACATGCATGATCATGAGGCTCGATCGTGTGAAGGAGATTTATGTTACAAGTCATGGGCTAAGAACAAGTAGCTAGCTAGTTTTCTACAGATTGCCATGCAATTAGGAAAGCCCTTCTTTCAGAAGGCGAAAATTGAAACGGCCAAAATCTACAATTAAATTAATCAAAACTTTTGTACGCTAATTTGTTTGACTTCTCTGGTTTTGAATTTTTTTTTTTTTGCATTCATTTGTACTCTAGGAAGATGGCTGGGTGGTGTGCAGGGTGTTCAAGAAGAAGAATCTATTCAAGGTTGGGAATGCTGGAGGAGGGTCGAGTATGAACTCGGGTCAACAGCTCAACACCACTTTAAGCAACAATCAACCTCGTTCCTTTATGCACATGAGATCAGAAAACCAGTACCTAGCACATCAACATGACCACAACAACGGCAACCAACGAAGCTTTGAGCCCGAACTAGCACTCCATCAATATTCCCACATCCCAGCAATATCTCAATATTCCCTTTTCCAATCCCAACCCGGCCTTTTTCGGGCATTTGATCACAAGCCCCAGCTCGGCTTTGACTACTCGATCCAGCTCCCTAATAATTCGGAGTCACCCATAATGGTCAAGCAGTTCATGTCAAACCCTAGAGATTGTGAGAGTGGAAGTGAGAGCCTCCGGTACCAGGCTGCTAATTCATGTGAGCCGGGCAGCTTAGAGGTGGGCACATGTTCTGAGCCTGCGGTGGCTCAACAGATGGTAACAGGCCGGAGATCAGAGGTTGAGGGCATGCACGAATGGGCTATGCTCGACCGCCACCTTGTAACTTCTGATCGTGATGATCATCTTGGAAACGGAGACTCCTCCGAAGGGGTGAGATTCGAGGATATAAACGCATCATCGTCCGTACACCAAATCAATCCGCTTTCATTGCGCGGAGAGATGGACTTCTGGGGCTATGGCAAATAGCCGTACGTACGTGCAAAACCGATCAAACAGCATTGAAGCAGACCATTAATCAATATGCATGGCATGGCTCTAAATATTAATTTTCCAATATATGTCAGTTTAAAAACAAAAAAAATCTAAGCTCATGATAGTGATTTATTGGTTTAACTTCGTTCTTTCCCTCATTCATTCGAACATTATCACATTGTTTAATGAGAGTTTTTTAAATTTTATAAGCCTTCCACTCGATTTGACAGTTTTTAATTTTTGGATTGTGCGTGCAGGCGGGTATATAGTATACATGCATATGTAAAGGGAGACTATAGGGAAGCTAATGAGCTGTGATTCATTAATATTTCAAAAGATATTGTACAACAAATTAATAATACATCGCGGACAAAACGGCTACATGATCAAGGCTAATTTTGATAATTATTTGTTTGGCGTGGAAGATCAACTAAATTATGTTATATAGTACTATATTCTTGTCTAACTATCATTAAATTAATTAGGTTGATGTAATGTTGTTCATAACCATTATTATTCTCGAAAATAACAAAAATTAATAAATAATAATTTTATATCAATAGTACTTGTGTAAGATAAGATGAGTGCTCAGATGGATGTATGGTATTAATCATTTCAATCATCATCTTTCATCATCCATTAATTTAACATGATCAATTAATTGAAAAATTATTTGGTATCCTTCACTTGTATGTCGGATATTTGATACTATTTGGTTGATGATCATGTTATAAGGACGATGAGTGTAGCGTTTTTTATTCTTTTTTTTTTTTTTAACGTATATAGCATTCTTAATTCTGAAGTACCCTAACAAATTTTAACCAAATTAATTGTCAAAACTTAAAATTAAAATTTTAATACATATAAAATTACTAATCAAACTTTTTTTAACTCTTAAAATTAGATTGAAAAACCTTTTCAAATTCAGGTATCTATTTTTTAAGGGTGAAAAATAAGAATTATAAAATAATTTAGCGTATAAATTATAAATTCTATTTAAGATTATTCAAGCATATTTTTCATCTCTACCAAAAATTAAGAAAAGAGAAATACTCTAATTATAAAAAAATTATACAAAATCAATCTCTATGATTTTTTGATATCGTCTGTCATATTATAAAATTATTTTTATTATAATAAAGAATCATAAATTTATGGGATTATTTTCCGCAGTTCATTTGAGATGTAGCAGCACTCGTAAGAAAAACAACTCTCTGCCGTGCAACGGTAACGTGCGACACTGCGACGCCTTCACTCTCTTCTTCTTTTCTTCTCTTGGAAACACTCTCTCTCTCTCTCTCTCTCTCCGGTACCCTTCAATGCCTTCCAATCTCCTTCTTTTACCCTCTTCTTGCACCGCCGCACAACACCATCCAATCAAGCCACTTTCCACTGTCAAACCGCAATTGCCCCTTCCCACCGCGACTTCTCTGTCAAGCTACCTACTTGGTTGGCCCAGCACCACCGCACACCGGTAAGTCCTCTCTCTCTCTCTCTCTCTATAGCTAATTTCGGTTGTCTCCGCCCCGTTCACAGCCACACCTCCCAGTGTGTCCCTTCTCCTTGTCCCTCTTCCATATTCGGGTTCAGAGGCGATCTTCAATACCTTGGCTGATCGATTAAGTGGATTTGTGAGAATTTATTTGGTTTTTTATTTTGATTTATTGAATTTTGATGAAATTCGATTGAATTTATGATTTGGGGATTTTGTGTGCACTGGTTGAATGGAGAACGTGAGTTTGTTGGCTGTTTGGGTCATCGAAGTTATTTTATTTTATTTTGAGTTTCACGGCTAGCGAAGATTTTTGTGGTTTGGAATTTAGTTTGAAAAGAAAGTTATTTGCTGAGTAAAATAACATACAATCCATATGTGGTGGGCGCAAGATTGATAAGTTTTGTATATATCTTCTGTTATTTGGATTTTGTTAATCTTTTTATCAATTGTTTGATGAAATCCTTGAACTTGAAGGTACTTTTAAAGGCTCTCTTGCTATGGGTGTTGAAGACAGCATGAAAGTAGATGTTGGGGAAGAAGAAGAAGAGGAAGAAGAAGAGGGACAAGAGGAAGAAGAAGAAGCAGGAGAAGAAGAGGACAATGATGATGAAGGGGAGTATACTTTCAGGTTTAAAGATGGGATAAATCCCTTGGACTTTGTGGAAGATGATGCTGATTCTGGTGTCCAACCATATGAGCAATTCGAGCGCCTTGAGTATGAAGCTCTCGCTGAGAAAAAACGAAAATCACTTGCCAATAGTCAGCGGTAAGAGTTCCATCTCTTAAGGATTAAGTTTTAGTTTCTTAGTTTTTATTTCTTATTCCTTTCATGTGAGGTTGGAATTTGTATTTTCTTGATTGATTACATCAAGCTCTTCCAAACAGTGAAGAAAATTCGAAGAAGGCCAGGCAAGAAGATATATCTGGAGCAATCATAGATGAAATAATGGAAGCCATGAACTATGGTGTTCGAAGGAAATCAAGGAAGGTGTGGAATCTGATAGTAATTGTTATTCTAAATTTTGCAAGTATCACAATGAAAAATAGGCGCAAAATTTACATAAGTTATTTCCATGCATTATTTTCTGGTGTCCCGGAAGCTGGAAATCTGCTTTTACATTGATGTTTTTTTTTTTTATCATAACTTACTTTTAGAATCATTTAAAGTTTTCCTTTCGACCTGATAGCTTTAATCTTCTTACTATTATCTTACTCGCGTTTTTTCCCTTTACTCTTGAAAAAACAATTATCTGAACTTATCAAAAAAAAAAAAAACAATTATCTGAACTTATCAAAAAAAAAAAAAACAATATCTGATACCATTAAAAGTTATGAATATTCAAAGATATCCTAGAAAAAATGCAGTGTCAAGGTCTCTTAGGAAAGTAACATGTAGTTATGTACTTCTATAAAGGTGGGATAGGCAATTATAAATAAAGACATGTATGTTGATTCTTCAGCCAAGCACCCCCCCACCCTGGTGCGCGTGACAGTCCACCCTGAGAACTTAAAGAAGGAAACAAAAAGTGTAATGACCTTGGGAAAGCGCCGGCCACATCTGTGCAATTTCACCTCGTAAGTAGCCACTATAGGACTAGTACCCTTCGCTACCTTTTATAACCTACCCACTCTATGTGGATTATTTATATTCTCAATTTGTGACTGGGGTGTTACAAACTCCCTCTCTATTTGTGACGCCCTCATCAGGGCCATGTAATGCAGTGCTTTTGTTTCAAACTGTTATCTTACTAGGTGGCTTTGATACTGTATGTAATGGCCCATGAAAAGTGTTTGCCAGATCTGCACCATAAATCTAAAAATGACTAGTCAATTTGAAGCTTTTTTAGAATCACTTATGAAGCTCAGTTTCACCTAGCAGGTAGCCAATGTGGGACTTAGTACCCATTGAATGCCTTTATAACCTACCCCCTATATGTGGCTTATCTATATTCCCAATGTGGGACTGGGGTGTTACAAGAAGGTAGTGGATGTATGCTATCATTATTGGTTGCTCTCTTCACTCTCGAATGATGGCCTTAAGGTTTAGACTTCCACTGGAAAAAACAGAGAGAGCTAAAAAAAAGCTCTTAACATTAGCTGCTTCTTCTTATGCTATGGCAGGACTGACTCCCTGGTCGCTCTGATACTGTTTTTCAAATGGTTTAGGATTTTCAATTTACATAAATTGCAAATACTGATTGTACTTAGGAAGGATATCAAATTGTGATAGTCTAGAGTGAAAAGGAATTAAAGGGTAAGCTCCTCTTTTTTTTTATGTCCCTTATGCAGCCTAAGAAAAGAGGTAGGCGGAAAGGGTCAAAGAATAAACTCAGCCCTGAAATTACAAGGATGCTTGGAGATGCCACTCTTCATTATGCACATGGTTGTTTTGAAGAGGTAAGATGCTTGATGAATTTTGTTGTTGAGCATTAATGTTTTGGGTATTAGATGAAATTGCTAGTTTGCTTCTAAGATAAGTATCTCTTCAGAAAAGTAATGCATCGTTGCAGCTGTCTACTGAGAGTCATATATTTTTGTTAATATGGCAGCTTTGAGATTCTTTGTTATTCACTATTCATTTTGTCTGCCAGGCACTCTTCAATTTTCTTCGATTTGTAAAGTATATCTGCATTAGAAATCTGGCTGTTGCTACACAACACATTTCCTCCATGCATAATGCTTGTCATCTTTCAAAAATCTGTGTTGCAAAACATTGGTCCTTGGTTATAATGTTCTTCAGCAATTACCTTTCAGAGTTTACTCAAGTCTAAGCAGAAATTTATATTTTAGGCATGGGATCTTTGGCGTGGCAGTTTTAGTTTTATTTGATTTAGGGAAGGTTCTAGGGGGTATTACTTCAGCCTTCATCCTTCAATAGTTTTCGTCCACTAACATGTCTCAAATTTTTTGTTGCAGGCCAAATCAGTGTTGCATGAAGTTATTAGGCTAGCACCAAATTTGCCTGACCCGTATCACACCCTTGGACTTGTCCATAATGCACTTGGTGATGATAAGAAAGCCTCAAATTTCTACATGATTTCTGCGCATTTGAAACCAAAAAATTCATCCCTATGGAAGCGGCTTCTTACCTGGTCCATGTAAGGTTTCTCATGGTTGTGGGTTCTTTATTTTTTATACCTTGATCTTAGGCATTCAACAGCCTTTTCTTCTAATTGTGGCCCCATTTGTATTATAATGAATGATGTATCTGAGGTGCATATGAAACTTATGAAGAGATTCATATTTTTAAGCTCGATTGTTTGATATTTAATCTCCCTGTTTGTCATTTGATCTTAAACATGCTGCCAGTTCAAGCATGGCGAGACTCTTTTAGACTTGGAGCAACTACGAGGTGTTCATTGATGCTTTCACAACTTGAAATGACATAACTTTCATCTTTAATGTGGAGGTTTGACTAATTGTGTTAATCATGGTGTTCGGAAAGCCTTACGTTTTAGATTCAAACCAGTTTGATCAAGTTGATTAACTAGGGTTCTGGCATATTTTTCTGGATCAAAGTTTCATCTTGGTAATATATATTGGTCTATTAGTAGTGTCTTTAGTACTGTCATCATTCAATGTTTTGACGAGTTGAAAGCAGCGATAGCTTTCTTGTCTTCGAAAATAGACCGACTCTCAGCTGGAGGCAACAGGGTTATAAGAAACAAGAAAGGCCCGAATCATTTAAACCCAGTTAAAGGAAAATGGAAGATCGGATTCGGCTCTAGATCCAGGGGAGTATGGCGGGTCAAAAAGAAATCTGGGTTGTTTGAAGCAGGGTCTACATCGGGTATCGGCGTAGAGACATCGAAAGAATGTCATTCACCTCATGTAACACAGGATAGACCGATAATCGGTACTACACCCTTGGTCTCCGAAGCTCTCTCGTCAGAGTTGAAGGAAAATGGTGTACTGCCGAGGTTTGAAGGAGATGTAGGATCCCTAGAGGTGAAGGGACTTGTTGTCACCCTAGAATCTCCAATGGGGACCATGTTACCATTGGATCAAACCAATGGAGTTGCTGGAGAACCAAAAGATTTGGTGTTGGTGCCTCATGTTGATGAATGTACTGTGTCTGTGGATAACGTTGCTCCCCTGGTGTCTCTTCCACCAATAGCGGATTGGATTCTGCCTAAAGTTAACGAGATTCAACAGTTTGTGGGAATTTCACATGGAGGATGTGAAGACCAATTCAATGAACTAATCACTGCGATTGAGGCAAGTCACGCACTTGAAACCAAAAGTTTCAAGAAAAGTAGGGAGTTACAACGTCTTTTTAGTACAATCAACTACGACGCTAAGGGTGATAGCTCAACCAGACAGAAATCTAAAGGGAGGACATTGTGAAGATGGGAATCAAGGGTTTGGGGTTGGGTGTTCGGGTAGAATTTTAGTTCTACAAGAAATAAGGGTTGGGGACCGGTTTGGTGTATTTTGGATTGTTCTTTTCATGGGATTTTTGGGTCATTAGGGACTTTTTGGGTCATTTTGGGCAAGGTGTTTTCTTGTATACATTCAGTGTACTTGGTTTCTCCTTTGATATATAATATTTTTACTTATAAAAAAAAATCATATTTAGATTTATACTTTAGAAAGAGAATTGCTAAAAAAGAACATTACTGTATACATTTTTCATCTTTTGTTCCTTCATTTTGTTTTAAGATTTTTTCTTGGATGGATGCATTGAAATGGATGATCAATTTAATGTAGTAAATCAGGCTAATTTTATTTTAAAAAAGTATCATCGTTGCTAATTTTATTTTCCATCTTTTCACTAGTCAATTTTTTTTCCAACGAGCTTAATTAGTAGATACATAGCAGTTACAGTACCTCACCTAGTCTTCTGATTGACTTTCTGTCTGTCTGTCTCTCTTTTTTTAGGAAATAAAAAATTTCACCTAGTCAATTGGGACGAGAAGTATCTGCTTCTTAGTGTTTTTGTGCCCAACCTTCTCTTCTTCTTCACTAAATTGCAACTAGCACATTGCGAGTTCCTCATTAAGGACTTCTTTTTCCCTGTTAAGTAATACAATTGAGGATTCTATATGTACATTTTCTAATTGATAGCATTGTTTTTGACATGTTTAATTATTTTTATGTTTGTAACTATTCACCTCACTACTTGTATATGCATGAAAAGAATTGTGGACTTTCAAATGCAGTGAACAAGGAAACATTGGTCAAGCTAATTATTGCCTTTCTAAAGCAATAACGGCGGATCCTAAGGATATTACTCTAAGATCTCATCGTGCATCAATCCATATTGCGCTTGGAGATTATCAAAAAGCTGCAGAGTCATATGAACAAATATATCAGCTTAATCTTGATAACATTGAAGCACTCAAGAAAGGGGCAAAGGTTTTACCTTTTTCCTTGTGAATAAAAGCCCTCACAAATTTGATTTGAATTTGCACTTGATACCATCATATGTAGTCATGTTGTTTTATGTGTTCTTTTGCTTTGCTTAGTTGATATTTTTTTTTTATAAGTAAATTAAAAATTTTATTGGTATGAATGAAGTAGGTGAAGCCCGTGTACACAGGAAGTATACAAAAGAACACCTAAATACATTCTAGGGACCAGAAATTAAAGACAGAAAATCATGAACACTAGTTCCATTAAGCACAATGGCTGAAAACCAAAGCAATAAGGTTTGTACAAAAAAGTTCCGAAGTTCCTCCATTGTGCGCTCCCTATCTTCAAAGCACCGATCATTCCTTTCCATCCAGATACACCACATAATGCACAAAGGAATCATCCTCCAAACTAGAGCCACTTGGGGGCAGCCTTGAATATGCTTAGTTGATATCAATGTGGTCTTTTCTTTAGATGGAATAGTTTTCTTAATACAATTTCTATGTTTATTTATATCTACTTTTTTGTAAAGTACATTTGTTTTTGGATTTTCTAAACAGTTTATGTTGTTGGTTGAGTGGCTGTAACAACCTGGGGAAACACCAATCACAGATGCAATATATTCTAAAAGGATTGGTAGTAGTTATAATTGAAGCCTTGTGGTTTCACTTATAATTACAAAGCCCAGTTCCACCTAAGATGCAACCAATGTGTGATACTCTAGTATCCAATTAATATGGGATTTAACAGATGGTTGCTTTCATAATCCACCCGCCTAACGTGGGACTTAATGGAATAGCTTCACAATCTGGAGTATCACATTGGCAGAAAGCATATATAACAGCCCCTGCTTCCTCCTCTATTCCCATCATTTCCTAACAGTTTATGTATTGGCTGAGAAAGCTGCCACTTTTGTGAAGCTTGGTGCCATAGAAGGTTGCTTTCTTTTAATGTTGGTACCGTTGGACATGATTTTTGCCACATTATAGTTGCATGAGGGAAACTTTATATACTTCTACATTTGAAGGTAAAGAGAAGTCCATCAGAGCTATCAAATTGAGTTTTTTGAAGGCCTTGTTTAAATAGAGTTCAGTTCATACTTCAGTTTCTTTGGACTCATTTTAAGATTGTATTAATCTTCGTAACTTTTGGATTTAATTTGTAATTTCCTATTTTTTTTCTATTTTTCCTTTTGGGCACCCTCATCCTTTATAATTGTGTTGGGTATCCGCAGGCACTTTCTAATATATGTTTCTTGTTTTGAAACTTTGGGGTGGAAGAAATAGCTGAACTTTCAATGCTCATATTTTCCTTGACTAGTACATTTTTCTGTTTGTGAAATTTGTTTTGATTTTCATCTTTTTTATAATGTAGTTGATTCAGTTTATGCATATATGTGGTTATTGTCCACTGCTCTGGTTTTAACTTGACAATGTTAAATACATCTGTCTGCTGTTTCATTTCGCTAATGACTCTTTTGAGAACACGTGTTTTAGAGTTAACTGCAAGTATATGGGGGTTTTGTCTAATTCTGATATTTCAGTGATTTATTTTTTGTGAACAATTGTCCATTAATATTATTTTTTTTGTATTGCTTTTCGTTCAGTTGTACCAGAAATGTGGTCAGCTTGAACATTCTGTCCGCATTCTTGAGGATTATGTTAAAAGTCATCCAAGTGAAGCTGATTTGAGTGTGATTGATCTGCTAGCTGCCATATTCATGGAATGTAATTTCCATGAAAAAGCTCTCCAACTTATTGAGCATGCAAACCTGATCTACTGTTCAGGAAAAGAGCCACCTTTGAATTTGACAGTAAAAGAAGGAATATGTCATGTTCACCTTAAAAATTTGGAGAAGGCAGAGGTATGCTACATTTGCACTTTATACTAATCATTACTATTATTGATTATAATTCATGGGAGCTCGCAATTATCTTAAGATGCCATAACTCTGGACATGTTAAAAGGGATTGACAGAGAATACTTTATGTACCATCATTGGCCAAATCATTTATTCTCTCTGTTTAATTTAATGCTCATTCTGAGGTATATCTCATAGAGTTCAGTTAGCTTCATGGCATTCCCAGTAGAACTGGATCCCTTTGGGCCACGTGGGCTTATAATATATTCACCTTATATCCATAACATTTCATTTCCGACCATAAAGGTTAATTCCAATTTGCCCGTAAAATGATCATTTAGCGGCCTATTCTTGATTTGGAGGAGCTCTCCTGCCTTTAGCCTGATGTGGGGAATGTCCTGCAGCAATGTGATGTCAGATTTCACTGGCCTATCATTTAGACAGATGTTTGTGATTTCAGGTGTTTCCCATCAAGGTCTCTGGTTCATGGTCAGACGAATAAAAAGTGGTTTTTGCCATTTGGTTTGGTTTCCTCCATTTGCATGCATATGTACAACCCTAAATTTTCAACAATGCCATCCCATATTGACTTTGCCTCGTAGGAAGCTATCAGGGGAAGATCCAAATACTTCATATGCAAAGATGCCATCCTGCATCTGAGGATTAGCCAATGCCACAATCTCTTCCACACCACCAACAGAAACCAATTCTGATTTAGCCAAGTTAAACTTCCACTCTGCTTTAGTCAGTTTTGCATCTTTTGTAGGTTGTACAAGTCCATACTACCCTACCCTTCCTTAAAATAAGTGTCCGCTTTGCATTGCATACCTACGGTGTACTTGGGATGTGCCCCCGGTGTTTTTTTAATAAAACATGGTATCTTTGCTTAGCAAAAAGAAAAAAAAAAGTAGTCTTGGATTGCTTACGGTGGTTTGCCGTTTAATGTTGATTGAATTATTTTTGTTTATTTACCTATATCGAGTTCATCTATTTTGAAGTGGTGGTGATTCATGTGATGTGCTGATACTTATTTTTAATGTGTTCTCTCTTTTGAATGGTTAATCATTATACTTATTCCCGAGGATCTTTGCATTATTTATAGGCTCTCTTCAGTGTTTTGCTGCACAAAAGCATAAATGATCATGCTGACTTGATCACTGAAGCTGCAGACTCATTGATGAATCTTGAACATTATAACTCTGCATTGAAGTACTATCTGATGTTGGAAGGAAGTGCGGAAGGTGACAATGTAAGAAAAATGATGCTTGATATGAGAACTATATGCGTCTTTCTTGCTGCATCTTATGTTGTCAGCTGATAATGTGCATGAATAAGAACTGGTGTGCTTCTCAATTTAGCTGTGCTGTACTACTGAAACATGTCAGGTCGTTACAAGATATTCAACTATCAGTGAATAATTCTGTTGTGTTACAAGTATTGAACTATCAGTGAATAATTCTGTTGTGTTACAAGATGGTTGTTCTTATTGCATACTTCTGGTGTTCATGGGTTGCACTCTTTTACGCCTGGAATAAAATTTACCTTATCCAAAAACTCTGATGTATGAATTTTCCATACATGAATTTGCCACCGCAAACTCATTTATTTTAGCTTTTGATAATTGGTTAGTGGATGATTCTTGACATTTTGCATAAGGGGTCCCTGTAGGTGATGCTTTATGTGTAAAAGTTCTGGGCTATCATGTGAAATTTTGTCTTTTCCATTCATGGTAACTAAGGAATTCTGCACTCCGTTATATATTGTTTGGACATAGAATTCGTTGGTGGTGCCCAATACTTTTTGGAGATCTGCAGTCCTGCAGCAACCTTTGTGTGATGTGATGCTTGTGTGAGAGGATGTGCCTTGAGGGCATTCAGTTGTGATTGCATGATGAAACTTTTATTCTACGTTATCAAGTTCTGTTTTGTTGTTGACTTGTAAGCTATGACCTTTCAAGGTTTGTCTCTTTGGTGGACATCCTGTGTACATGGGTTGCTTCCGGTTTGAGCCTCTTGTTAAATCAAATTCCTGTAGACTAAGGGAAAAATTTATGAGACGAAAAGTTTTGTTACAAACTTTGGTGAGAGTGCATTAACAACTGTTCTTAGCTGGTCTTGGTTGTCTTGGTGCTTTAATCAGTTTCCTTGTAAATTTATTTTGTATATTTTTGTTTTAAACATCTACCTATTTTTGCTGCTGATAATGTTGCTTTGTTTCATGCAGGGTTTCTTATATCTGAAAATTGCTCAGTGTTACTCATCCTTGAAAGAAAGATTGCAAGCGATTCTCTTCTTGTACAAAGGTAAGCTTAACTCCAACTGATATTTGGGAGTGAATCAACGTCTGGAAGTGTAATTTTAAAATTGGAACATATGAAGGGCGTGGGTTTATCTCCAAAATGATGATTGGAGAGTGAGCTTTGCTAGAGACTTATCAAAAAAGGACTTATGATTGGAAAGTAGGATCTTAATGTCAAAATGGGAAAAGTCACAAGGGGGTTTCTATGAAGTTTTCCCTAAAAATAAAGGAGCCATTAAGTTACCATGGGACATCTGATTGGCTCTGTATGAAGCTTTTTCTATCTGGATATGGTAGAAGAAAAGAATATTGAGAAAAAGGATAATATCAACAAAAGCTACAGTATCATGTTGATGCAAGATTGAGCATTAAGTTTTATGTTTGCGCCAGCTAAAACTGTGGCTATTTTTTTTTATAAGTATGACCACTCTATTATCACAAGAATGGCGAGAAAAGAAACTTATTCACTTTTTTACCTACAAAACTTCTTCTATAAAAAAAAAAAAACAACTGACTAGTTTTTCCAATTCAGCTCTACAAATGCTTGAGGATAATGTCAATGCCAGATTAACTCTTGCTTCCCTCCTCCTGGAAGAATCTAAAGAAGATGAAGCAATATCGTTGCTTACTCCAAAAAATTTAGGTACTTTAGTTTGAAGTGTTCTATTCCTTATAATTTTGTTTTCGTGCAGCACTGCTTAAATGAACTTTTTTCACATCTTTTGGCTTATATTTGCAGACTCTATCAACCTACCTCCTGAAAAATCTAAACCATGGTGGCTGAATGAAAAGGTGAAATTGAAGCTTGCTCACATATATAGAGCTAAAGGGATGCTTGAGGACTTTGTGGATGCAGTCTTCCCTTTAGTTCGTGAGTCATTATATGTTGAAACTCTTCATCCTAAGGTAATTACGAGACACCATTCAAATACTCTCTCTCACCCACCAAGATATATAGACAAAATAAAGAGCTACCCCAAATAATTGCTACCTTGTTGGAAAATAGAATCTCTTAAAAGATGAAGGCGCCAAGAAATGGCCCAACAATGTACCTAAAATTTATTTTACCTATAAAAAAAACATTGTACCTAAAGCACAAATCCCTTTTTGCATGCGTGCTTGTAACTGAAAATACATCCATAAAGGGAAGAAGCAAACACAACCTGAAACTTAAATATGTTGTGATTCACAATTGTCAAATATAAGTGTATTAACCCATATTGTATATAGGAAGGTGGTGAATGGGATCCCACAAAATAGTCAGTTGGCTTAATTCTTTTTTCGTAATTGATGCTTCATTTAGGTTAAAGTGAAAAAGAGACTCTCAAGAAAAGTTCTGTTTGAAAGAGTTAGAGTACTGGATGATCAAGAAACGGAGAATGTATTTTGTGGATTTAGACCGGTCGCCGCCTCGTCGGATCTGTGAGTAGTGAATTTTGCCTTGTCTTGCTACATATATCTGTGTATCTGTAGTGCTAGCACTACAGTCTTTTGTTTCGTCTTAATTAATTATTACTTTATCAAAATTAGATTTATTAATACATGCTTGAGTAGTAGTGTGGCCTGCCCACTCTGAAATCTCTTCCCTCATATGGTTTCAATCCTCACTAGTTTAGTTTTCTAAATCCTAGTCCCACTTATTATTGTCTTGAAACAAATATATTTTATTTAGCTTTCTATTTTTGTTCTATTCTATTATAGTTTGAGTTTTTTAAGAAATTTTCATGGATTATTTTGTTCATTCTTGTAACTTATACAATGCTTTGTATAAGGTCAAAAGCCACCAGAGCAAGGCGGTTACTTCAGAAGAAGGCAACATTAAGGGAAAAAAAGAGAGCCGAGGCACTGGCTTCAGGGGCTGATTGGCAAAGTGATGATTCTGGGGATGACGAGTCTCCGGTATATATTGTATTTTGCTTTGTTTTGACTTGCTTAAGGAATGAACAGCCTAAGTGATAAATTGTAAGATTTTAGCCTGATCAACCGGGATATATCCCATCTGTGATTCTTTCAGCAAGAAGTGCTCCGAGAACCTCCCTTGCCTGATCTTCTGAAAGATGAAGAGCATCATCGCCTTATAATAGATGTCAGTTATTATTCAACCCTTTCTTTGCTCTGCTTTTCTTTTTCTTTTTTAATAATTTTGTATGCTCTGACCTTCTTCATTTTGTCAATTATAGTTGTGTAAATCACTGGCTTCCTTGCGAAGATACTGGGAAGCATTGGAGATTATTAACCTCACTTTAAGATTGGCTCATAACATGCTATCTGCAGAGAAGAAAGAGGAGCTTCGATCTCTTGGAGCTCGTAAGTCATCAACTCTTTAGAAGTTGTCTTTCTTTTGAACTCCCTCCTTGGATTAAGGATTCTGCTATTTGTGCGAAAGCCAATTTAAAATTCTGTTAGAAGGATACCTTCCTCGAAAGACTTTGATTTGATGTTCTTTGAAGAAGGAAGACGTGAATATCTTTCGCCATTACTAAGGTGGTATACTTCTTTAATATTCTACAGAGATAGCATACAACACCACAGATCCTAAGCATGGATTCGACTGTGTAAAATACATTGTTCAGCAGCATCCTTACAGCCTTGCTGCCTGGAATTGCTATTACAAAGTAATTTCAAGGTACTTGACCTTTACATTTGCAAAATACGTTGATAATGTTTTTTCACTTGTTGTGGAATAGCTTAATCTATTTAGACACCTGATTTTGTTTTCTTATTCTTGTCTGCCTTTTAATGAGTTACACCATGAACTTTGGGAGAGAGTGATCAAATAAAGATTATGGCAGGACAGTGCTGTCAAATGATCAATTTGGATACATGCCTGGACAATTAATTAGGGAAACTATTTCCTTAATTAGGCATTCAATGGAAAATGTAGATAAATGAGCAAAGATCTCCATATTAATTCTTTTGAATTAGGGTAAAAATATTTTAGGTTCAAGGGGGCATAGCAAGAATGAAAGAAGCTTCAATTGCGGATCTATTAATTCTATCTCATGGTGCTTCCCAATAGAACGTTACATTTTTCAGAGACGCACAAGCCTGGGAAGTCGATGCTTTCTCGGAGTTATATGACTTAGCGTACTCTATCCGTATAATGAGGGGGAGTCGAAGACAAGATTTGTTGGTGTCCTTGTAAGAAAGGAAAGTTCACTGTTCGCTCCTACTATCAAGCCATGACCATACTTATAAAAAAAAACTAGCCATGATCACACATAATACAAATCCATTCCCATGGAAGAGTATTTGGAAGATGAAAGCTCCCTTGAAGGCAAATTGTTTTGTATGGATGGCTTCATTAGGGAAGATCCTTACAATAGACAACCTACGGAAGTGCCACATCATAGTCATGGATTGGTGTTGTATGTGCAAAAAGAGTGGAGAGTTCGTAGATCATCTATTACTTCATTGTGAGATTGCTACAACCTTGTGGAATGACTTCTTTGCTCAGTTGGGATTGGCTTGGGTGATGCCGGAAAAGGGTAATCAAACTTCTAGCTTCTTGGCAAGGCATCTGGGGCAACCCTCAAATTGCAAAAGTGTGGAAGATGGTCCCAACTTGTCTATGGTGGTGTATTTGGAGGGAGAGGAATGCCAGAAGTTTTGAAGATTGAGAGCGGTCAATGGATGAGATTAGAAGTTTATTTTTCAATACTTTACTCCATTGGTCGATTGTAATTGACTTTAGTCTTTAACGACATATCTTTTCATGACTTCCTTGTATTGCTAAACTAGCCCATATAGGCTACGCTCTTGTATATGGCCCGTATACTTTGGTCTTTGCCTATATGATGCTCAATAAAATTTTGTTTATCGATATAAAAAAAAAAAAAAAAATAGGAGCAAGGGGGTCTGATAAAGTAGTGTTGATGTGATTGGAGATATGTAAGATGGACAATAACTGGTGTAAGGTATAGTTTGAGAATAAGGTCCCATTGTGCATGCTTTTTGTAGCATGGGTGATGCCGGGTAGGGTGGTTGAACTTTTAGCAAGCTGGAAAGGGATCACAGGGACACCACAGATTGCAGCTATGTGGAAGATGATTCCTATTTGTATTTTTTGGTGTATTTGGAATGAAAGAAACGAGAGGGTCTTTGAGGATCATGAACGTTCCTCGGAAGAGTTTAGGAGTTTCTTCTGGAAGACTTTGTTTTTGTGGGCCATTGCTCTTGATTTGAATGGTCTCAGCTTCCATGATTTCCTTGTAACTGTTCCTAGTTCTTAAATAGGTGTAGTCACATGTATACTTCAAGTTTACCTGGGCTATGCCTACCTTTATATCAATAAAATAACTTATTACTTATAAAAAAAAATAATTCTATGAATAGTAGTAAAATGGTCTGTGAATAGTAGTGAAATGGTTTAAGTTAAGATATTTTGTTGGGTTTTGGAAAAGAGAGAGAAAGTTGAATAAAAATATTATAAAGTTGAAAAATTGTTTGAATATACTTTTTGTTTTGAAGTTTGAAAAAGTTGCATTGATTTTTATGTTTTGTTTGGAAGTTTGTAAAAATTGTAATGATTAGATGGAAAAGTTGAAGATTTGTGTTTGAGTGATCTTTGGGAAGAAAATTGTGAGAAGTTTTGAGAATTTCTCATCTCATCTCATTACCCAAACAAGGCTAAATCTTCCTTTGATCTGTATTCTATGTTGTAGATTGGAGAATCGGGATTCCAGGCATTTTAAATTTCTACGCGGTATGCTTGGTAAACTCCAAGATTGTGTACCACCCATTATCATCTATGGACATCAGTTTACCATGGCCAGCAATCATCAGCATGCTTCAAGTAAATACCTTGAAGCTTATAAACTGCTGCCAGAGAATCCATTAGTTAATCTTTGTGTTGGTGAGGCCCTTTATTTTCCATTATTTTCTATATCTTCGTTTGAGTGCTGCATATATATGCATTGTTTTTATGCATTTAATCTAGTTGAACTTGAAGCATAACATAATGTTGTTTTTACTGCAGGAACTTCCTTGATTAATTTAGCACTAGGATTCAGACTTCAAAACAAGCATCAGTGTCTTGCGCAAGGCTTGGCTTTCCTCTACAACAACTTACATCTTTGTGAAAACAGCCAGGTTCAGTTTAGTAATCCTATTTTACTTTTAATTGTGGTATGCATGCTTTTGAGGTTGTTATAGGCATCCACATAATTATCGGTGCTTTATATATGCTGGTAATAAGATGTTTGAATACTTAATGGAGTTGTAAAAATGGTTTAATAGTCGCAAGATCTTCATTAAAACACTGAAATGGGTAGAGGGAAACAAAACCTGAAGCCACTGTGGAGCTTAGATGTTTTTACTAAGAGGCATGTTTCGACAGTGGATACTCGTTTGATGAGTGTGTTTTGATGTCAAATTGAGGTCATTCGGCGGCATAAGAGGATCTTATTTTTCCCAAAGACAATATTTTGTCTTCTTAATAGAAAGTGCTTCATGTCATGTGACGCCATGTTCTGGAAAACCTTATTGGAAAGGCAAATTGGCTGACTTAGAAAGCCTTTATGCAGGAAGCGTTATATAACATAGCCAGGGCGTATCATCATGTTGGCCTTGTAACTCTTGCTGCGTTATATTACGAGAAAGTGCTTGCAACTCATGAGAAAGATTACCCCATACCAAAGCTTCCCTGTGAGGATCCAGACATTGTGGAAAGTCGGAAGCCGGGATATTGCGACCTCCGCAGAGAAGCAGCTTATAACCTGCATCTGATCTACAAAAAGAGCGGAGCGTTTGATCTTGCTAGGCAAGTCTTGAAAGATCATTGCACCATTTGAGTAAACATCTCCCATTTACTAACTATTAGCTAGCATGAACAACACTTATCTTATTTGTAGATTTACTTGTATAAATTAATTAGCTTATCATATGATGGATGCACTTTAATTGTTGGAATTAAAGAATATTTTATATATTTGACCAGGTCTTTACATTGTTTGGGTCGTACTTTTTTTATTCATTGCTTGTGTATTAATATTGTCATGGACATGATGAAATCACATATTATGACGAAATCACATATGACGACCTCTTTTCATTCTTCTTATGAACATGGAACCTTGGCTAAGAATTGTTAAGACACTATTGATACTGGAAGTCTCGACTCTTAAGACATCCCTCTCCCTATTCCGAGTTTTATCAGCTGTACGTTATTGCAAAACCAGTGGTGTTTAAGTTCTAACCAGTGTCAATGACACTTAGGGTGGGTTTGGATGTTGAAGTGAGTTGAGTTGAGATGATAAAATATTGTTAGAATATTATTTTTTAATATTAAATTTGTTTTGGGATTTAAAAAAGTTGAATTGATTATTATATTTTGTATTGAGATTTGAAAAAAGTGTAATGATGAGTTGAGATGAGTTAGGGATCCAAGCGCACCCTTACTTTTCCCTTCTCTTAAAATAATGATAAAAAAAAAAAAATAGTTTGGGAAGTGAGCCCACAAAACAAGTGGGGTTTTAGCCCAATAGCAATAAATAACAACGAAGAGTTCTTATTACCCATCTAATTTGGGTTTGGGCTACAAATGTTTCGATGATTATTAGGCCTTTCCCAAAATGTTACCAAACCACAAACCATAGTGGGGGAAGGATTATAAAGGTTTTTTTTGGGGGTAATATTGTTTAGTTCTCTTTTGTCATTTGCTAATGTGGCATCGGAAGATCAAACATTTGTTTGCTATTTCTTTATTTGCCTATCAATCATTTAATAATACGTCAAGAAATGATAAAATGATGACGGTCAAAAAGACGATGAGTAACATTTTTTTGATAAAAATAGCATAAAGTAACTGATAGTTATAGACCTTGCACTTGGTGACGGATTAGTGATTCCGAAGAGGAGAATGTGGCTTGGAGAAAATAGTTTTCATGTTACAACCATAGGTGAATACTGAGTAGTGCTAGGTCTGTATAAATTAAAACACAGTTGGACTTTCAATTTCACGGATGGAGGTCAAATGCCTAAAGAAAATCTCATTGTCATATACAATGCACATATACGATTCTTAATGGAGAGGAGGAGGAGACTTCAAATCACAGGGTTGGAGCTCTTTCCGCAGATCCAGCTATCACTGTGAGCAAGTTGTTGCCAAAAGGATCACTGAGATGTTTTGCAAGGTTTTCCACTGGACCTTCTCCGGTGACATAAGCTTGAATGAAGAAACCCAACATAGAAAACATTGCAAGTCTGCCATTCTTAATCTCCTTCACCTTTAGAATTGCAGCTTGGTCAGGGTCCTTTGCAAGCCCTAATGGATCAAAAGGTCCACCTGGATGAAGCTTGTCCTCCAAATCCTACCAGGAAAAGAACTCAACAAGCTTACGCTACTTTTGCCTTATAACCATGATACAGAAAATCCACATGCAGAGTCCTGGTGAAGCTTTCTATGCTAGTTTTGTGGATTTCAAAATACTAGTGATGAATTTCAATATTACTGTATGAATTGTGGTTAACCTCTATAATCGACCATACTATTTTTTAAATGCTAGTACATGCATGATAAGACAGTTATTAATGGCACCGATACTTGTGATAAGGCAAGGATATGAAACAAAATTCCTCACATACCAAGCCATTGATAATTCTGTAATACTCTGCACCACCAACAAGAACAACCTCAGCAACGACAGCAAGAACAAGATTGATGGGGATGTTCTTCCCAAAGTAATTCAAGGTGTTCCCATCAAGGAGTAGTGCTCCTGTCTGCGTTGTGTACAATGCATGATCACCATAAGTTGAACAATTATGTTTAAAGCTATCCAAAAACAAGAAACTTAATGATCTGTAAGTGACCGCTACCATTAAAAAACAAAAGTTTGATAAGCTGCCTTCAATGATTATTGTTTTACTTGGGATTTTTTTCCCTAAGGAGTAGACATGGTTTTGTTTTACTGCATATAAAACTAGGGTCAAATTTGATTTCCTTGCGCTGCATTTTGTGATACCTGGAATTGGACATTCGCAATGCCTAGGTTCTTTGTAAATAAATGTCATGTGGGGCATCTCATGCTAGAGGAAAGTTTATGTGACACACATAGAAGGGTGGTTAAAACAGAACCTTGAACCAGACAGCCTCAGGGCCGCAGTTAGCACCGAATTTGTTGAAGGCCTCTGGGATAATGAATCCGGCCGCACCAAGCATTGCCCAGCGGGCGTGAATCAACTCATACGCCTGATATCTGCAATCAAAGCATCCCCCAGACATTTGTTTTCATTGATGGATGTGTTAATCAGTGCATATCAATGGGGAATTAACAGAGTTTTAACATACTTGCTGAAGTCCTCTGGCTTCTTGCTAAGCCCAAAAGGATCATAACCATAGCTGCATTCACATGAACAAGCAAGATTATTCATTCAAACAAGATAGTAGTAGGACATTATAAATTTCTTAAGATTTGCAACTCTAAAGGCCAAACTTAGCACCATCTAATATAATTCTGAAAAAAAAAGATACGAGTTTAAGAAGAAGTAACATACTCTCCGGGAATTTCTCCTGTCAAGTACTCCGGGATCTCGGATCGGTCCAAGAGGCCCTCCGGTAAGTAAATTCTTCTGTCAGGACCTAACCAAATCGCCATGCAGAATGTGGATAAGTCCAACATAAAGGAGCTCAACTCGTTATTATAGTAACGAAAAAGAGATCATCGTTCAAGTGGTAAACTTACCATACCACTTGGCGAGCTCCTCGTCGACCGAAGAAATAGCAGCAGGCTTTGACTTGGGAGGCGGTGCAGCCTTCTTCCTGGAGAAAAGAGCAACAGTCTTGAAGGTGGCCGGGCTAGAGGCCGTTGGAGCTGATGCCCTGGCGGCACCACTGAAATTGAGAGGGTTTCCGAGCATTTCCGAGACACCAAGAGAGGCAGCCGCAGTGGATGCTGCCAGAGAAGCCATTTCTAGATCGCCGGAAACTAAACCTCTAGTGGTGAAGTGGTGATTTAGAGTAAGATTGGCGTAGTAGTAATGGAGAATGCAAATGACGGAGAAATAATGAGATACTATAAGGTTGAGCTGGTGGACGTGGGCATGCCAGGTAGGATACATGTTCATGGGCTTTGATTGGTCTGCATGCATGGTGGCCGGATGCGTAATCCATTGCAACGATATGATAGGGTGGGTTGTGTGATGTGGCAGATGATGGTGCTGACGTGGGATGCTCCTGATCTAGTAGATTGCTTCGGTTTGGATAACATGTCCCATCCAATGTTTCACGGATATATGTTTGCTCTCATCCACAGCAATCAGCTGTACTAAAACATATGGTGACTTCTTTGTTTTCCTCACGAGGTGTGGGGTTAAAGGTGTAATTGGGCAATTACTTGTGCCCAAGATTTCATATATATATATATATATATATATATATATATATTTATATGAAATCATCTGAAAAATTAATCACTGATGTGTCTCATTGCAATATTGCATCTTCCCTATGCCGACTGACGTTTCCACTAAAATTGGCACCAACAGGGGCATGTACCAATCAAGATACGACCTTTGCAAAGCACCCATGAAGAGCCACACTTCATAAGTTCTGCGCATTATACAGCTTATTTTGCATCTCAAGGAAACAAGTTTCCAGTCACAGCTGGTTGGGAGTGGAGTCTCCTTTCATTATACAGCCTGATCATAATTCATTTCATTATACAGCAAGAACTCGAACTCATCATCTTCTCCACTACTTGTCACTCTCTCTCGTTGCTTGGTAAATATAATGACAAGCTCACCAACAAGCGCTTCAATCTCATCCCTGACAGAATCAGGCTACAGAAAAAAACAACCCATAGACAGAAATTTAAAAGGAAGAACACCTGCAAATACTAGTGGTTTATAATCATAATATTTTCAACGGTCTTGATGCAACAAAAGTTTCCCCTTTGGATTGTTTTCCCCTTCTTCATTTCAATAGCTTGTCACAAGCTGATCTATTCCATATCAAAGGCATATATCATAATTGAAGACATATACATACGAATCATCAACGAGCAAACATGGTAACTTTCCCATGTTTTTTTAAACAAGATTAACACTACTAATTATTATGTTATTTAAATAGATGAGAAATATATAATACACAAGTTGCATGACAATTTAACAGATTAAATGAGAAGTATTATAGGTACAAAGAGATTTCATAAAAGTAAACTTACAAATTGATGTGACTTTATATGATCCGTTAAATCTATTTCAGAATAAAAATAGATTTATAATTCAACGTCTACATCAAACAATGTCAGATTGTTAATTTACTTTTATGAAATATTTTTGTTATTAAAATATTTCTCTTACAAATATGTATATATATATATATATGTATATATATCTCCTCTAAATTAGATTAGATGAGAGAAAAATCCTCAAAACCATAATATTAATGTCATGTATATTTTGGATATGTGAAACATACATGGAACACATATATTTATAATTTATAAATGAGAAGTGTTACACATTATATTTTTGTTATTATCCTTAATTTCATCATCTTTTAATATAGGATTAACTGATTGCAAAATTATTTATTATTCAGAAAATGAATCCCACACAGAAGAGTCAAGACCTATCTATTATCTATTATCCGATCACCATAGTTTACATAAAAAAAGAAAAAGAAAAGAAATGATGAGAGAATGGTAAATGGTGAGTAAGAGGATAGTAGATATAATTTCTCTCATTCCTATCTAAAAAAGACATGTTTATCTTATATTTTAAATATACACGTGACGTGACTAATTTGGAAAAATCAAGGCAAATACCTTTCTCCAAAAAACCAAAAGAAGAAAGAAGAATCGTACGTTTTAATTTTTATCTTGTTTGATCTTTGTTTTTTTGCGGATAACTTTCAATAATTTCGGAATTGCGGATAAATGTTGGATAATAATTTGAACGCAATGCATACATAGTAACATAAGAACCAATAGTCAGAGAAAGAGAGCCGCACAGAGCAGGATGAATTCAACGACGACAGTATTGTCGGCCAAGCCCTCCTTCTCGCTGAAACCAAGCCCAAATCCACTCATCAACCTCAACTGGTTGTCCTTGGAAAAGAGTCATTCCTGTCTCCGGTTGGGACCACGCGTGAGTCTTGCCGGCATCGCATTCTGTCAAGCAACATCGGACGTTGCTGCCCATATAATGGTGCAGGATGATCTCGACGCTTTCTTGCAGGTGCTCCCGTGCTCAAATGGCTTCCTTTCTTTTCTTCATTCTTTCTCCTCCTCCTTTCTTGATTGATATGTTCACACGCATATATGCAAACGGTTGGTTTGCAATTAGCATTTGATGGCTTCAGTCAAATATTTATCTTTCATCTTGTTACTTATTCTTATATTTATTGCATTGGCTATGAACATGCTTTACCCCATTGTCGTCTTTATTCTTCCTACCTGTTACTTTTTTGCTGGCATGGTTTCTGAACATCGAATGGAGATAGATAAAGATCAACTTTGAGAAAAGTTAAAGTTTTCATGGATTGGCTTCAGTCGATTCTTTTTTTCTTTTCATGTCTGTCGTCTGTGTCAGCCTTCAAGCCAAGTGAAAATGTAGGAAACTCAAGAAAGGCTGTATTAGTTCTATATGCAAACACGGTCTCTTTTTTCGGGTATTTATAAAGGTTTGATTTTCAGAGGGTTTTTGTTTATGATTCTCATCTGGGAAACTGCCCCTTCTATGTTTAATTGGTCGCATATTTTTTTGGCTATTTCCTTATTTGGTCTTGAGATTTGCTTTCTGAATCGGGCAACATGCATTTGTTGTCGTTTACACAGATTCTCCCATGTGATTTGCGTGACAATCTTCTGAATGAACCTAGGAGAGGTCAACTTTTAGAGGTGACTATTCTTTATGTCTTTATTATTTCCCCCCTTTTATTTAGTTTTCTTCGACTGATAAACATGTGCAGTTGTTGTGATGATATATTGACGATACATTGTGGCACCCACATCCATCATAATTCCTCTCGACTAAACATTGTTTTACCCTAGTTCTGAAAGGAGTTATTCTGCTAATTTATCCAATATTGATTTATTGGCCTAGATGTATTATATTGGCCATTTCAAACACCATTGATACTTCTATGTTGAGTCATTTCACTGCCTATTTGTACTTTTCAATTCGCACACAATGCCCTCTGAACATTTCTAGAATTAAAAAATTTTTATATCAAGTTTGGAGCTGTATCCTGCATTCCTGCTCTTCGTGGACACTCTTTGGCAAGTACAGGACACGCCTCCAAAATCAGGAAACAACCTTCTTCCAATAAATTTAAAGCACACTATAAGGGAAAACATGATGATTTATTACTGAGCAATTTTGACTGCTTAGGGTGTCAATGGTGCGTTTCCTCAGAGAATCTTATCTAGAATATTTTCTCCAGACCAAAAAAAAGACAGGAGATTTGTTCTGGAAGGCATATTCTGCTTGAGAAAGAATGCTTATGTGCTAACCCTTACTCCCTAGGGATTAATGGCTTGATTTGTACTGTGCATAAATCCTTTCCTTTTTTGTCTCATTTTAAAATATTTGTCCGTTCAAACAGTTTATCTGGTATTTTTGCTTTATTACCATAGTATGATGCCCGTTACTATACTGTTACCTATCATAAAACATGATGATGCTTGTGTAATGCAACAATACCAGGTTATATTGGATCTGGATCGTTTTCCAGAAGCACGTTATCTAGGTGAATTTGGGGGCTGCTATCTGAGGAATGCAAAGGTAAATGCATGCTTCATTTGTCAAAGGTTAGAGTTTGGTTTCGTTAGTGGAGCGCATAATTCTTCTTTGTTCTTGCTACATTTTATTCTGTATTCCTTATAGTTGATTAATTTATGATGTATCTAGATTTACAAAATCGTGTTGGATATGAAAAGTTTGTCTCAATTTTTTAAACAACCACTCCAAATTTGACTTGATTCTAATTGCACCCTTGACTTTTAATGGAAATTCTCGTTGTGGATTAAAGTTATTGATCATCCTGGTTAAAGCTTGATCTTTGAATCCTTCTGTGCTTAGGGCTTCTTGTTTTAAATAATTTTTTTCTGCTGAAAATTGGAGAACCCGTCATTGATGGTGGAACACAAGGAGGTGGTTTCTTGGTGATGGTGGAACTTATTTATTTTTAGGGGTTCCCTCCTTTTTTGATGACATTTAAAATTATATGCGATAAAATTGCCACTTGAATATTTCATGTAGGACAATTTGAAAATAATTGACATAAGGGCCTTTTAGGAGATTTGAAGAAGCAAAAGAGGTGTGATTAAAACATTTAAAAAATTTTCATCTACTTGAATGAATTCAACTTAGAGGGTATCAGTGAATCTTACCAAATCTGTTTTATTCCCTTTCTATATTAATTATTAAAGAGAATACCTATACAAAAATTATTAAAGAGAATGATTTTGTGATATCTACTGAGCTGATCAATATATTGTTAACTAGGTGTCGGTGAAAGAGTTGGAGCATGCTCAAAATTCTGTTGGAGCATTTGGGGGCGATAATAGAGCTGGCATTGAAGGCACCCTGCACAGGATATCTGCAATCAGGAGTAGGAAAGGGGCAATAGTTGGTTTGACTTGCCGAGTTGGTAGGGCAGTCAGTGGACAAGTTGACATGGTTTATGATCTGCTTCAGTATGGGAAGAGCATCTTGTTTGTTGGAAAGTATGTATGCCAAGTGGTACTACAATATATTATGTGTGATACTGCAATTAGGAGTAGGAAAGGGCACACTTTTTATTTTTTTTTATTTTTTTATTTACTTGTGATACAGGTTTAAGATTAGGACATTCAGTGTTAGGGGATCCCATACAAATCAAATCACTCTATTGTCCTCACTGCATGCTAGAATCAGATTGATCTGTTCTTCATGGGTGAAAAAGGAACTAAAAAAAGCTATTCTGCATTATGTTTATCATTATCTGGATTTATGGGGAAAAATATCTCATTCACATCTTTTTTCTTTTATCATCAACATATTTTCTGGTTTCCATGTTTGTCCCATTTTTATGACTCACTACTTCTTTATGCACCTTTCAGGATATCCAAAATTCACCTTTGTTAGTACCTTTGATTTTCTGATGATTTCTTTAATTCTTAAAGGCCTGGGGTTGGCAAAACAACGGTTATGCGAGAGATTGCCCGCATCTTGGCAGATGAATTTCACAAAAGAGTGGTGCGCTGAGTATTTTCTTTATTACATTGTGGCATCTCTCCCTCCCTCCTTCTCTCCCTCTCCCTGTCCCTCTCTCTCTCTCTCTCTTCCTCTCTCTCAGAGACACAAGCACACCAGATATACACAATCTGAAAAACTTTGAGCTGAATTTTGTTACATTTTAAAAGTATACCAAACTGGAGTAGGTGATTGTTGATACAAGCAATGAAATTGGAGGGGATGGAAACATTCCACATTCAGCAATTGGAGGTGCAAGAAGAATGCAGGTACCAGAACCATCCATGCAACATAGAGTCATGATTGAAGCAGTAGAGAATCACATGCCTGAGGTGATCATGGTTGATGAGATTGGCACAGAAGCTGAAACTCATGCTTGTCGCTCAATTGCCAGGAGAGGTGTCATGCTTATTGGTACTGCTCATGGAGAGCGGCTTGAGAATATAATAAAGAACCCTACTCTCTCTGACCTGGTTTGTTAATTGTTCTGATCTCTTTAAGACCCTCATAATGTGGATATAAGGTTTTCTTGAGTTCCCTTTATACAAACTTAAAATTCTGCATGTATGCATCAGTTTCTAGTCTAAGTAGTTTCAAGACTTTTATAGTAAAATTCCTCAGACATATTTGAGCTTCGATATTCTCCCACATAATTGACATTAGGGATAATGGTGACCAGTTAGTATAATTTTGTGAAAGAGTTTGATGGTTACCTCATTTAATGCGTTTTTCGTGTTTTCTTATTTGGCCTTATTAGCAATTCAACCTTAGGAGGGTAAAAAACTGAATTAAATAGTATAGAAAAACTCATTCAAATGCAAGGCATGAATGTCTATTGATTAGTTTGCAACTGCAAGGCATGAATGTTGGGTTAATGTTCCACGCTTACTGCTTTTGCTCTCTTAGGTTGGGGGAGTGGAAACTGTCACTTTGGGAGATGGTGAAGCCCGTGCTAGAAATTGTCAGAAAACTGTTCTAGAAAGGCAAGCTCCTCCAACATTTGATTTCTTGATAGAGATGAGAGACAGGCACTATTGGGTTACACATCAGGTATGTTGATTGACGTTTATTTTATTCGAAATTAAGAGAGCTATTTAGAGAGCACTATCATTAATTTACATTATTGCTATTTTTTGGGATATGACTACAATTGTTATTGTTGGTCATATTCATATTCTTCTTATTGTTCTTCTTAGTTTTACTTCTCTCATAAATATTTTTCTTTCATTCACTTATACAAAATTATAATCTCTCTTCCATTCTGCAGACAGAGAAGAGTGTGGACATGTTGCTTCGAGACAAAAACCCTCAGGTTGAGGTAATTTTCTTAGTTGCTACATAACTTGGAATTTAGTTGTTTGGATTAAAAGCGTTTCATTTGCATCTAAGAACTCTTTTACTTCAAATTTTGATTTGAAAAATAGTTCACAATTTGTACTGTTCATATAATCCTTTTTGAATTAAGAATAATCTCTCTCTCTCTCTCTCTCTCTCTCTCTCTCCATAAGAATTATAAGGGCAGAACAATGGCCGAATGTATTTTATGTCTATTTAATATATTAGCGTTATATTATTTAATCATATTATGTTTTGTTAAGTTGTATATCTTATTTTATTTTGCTTGGAAAGAAAGCCCTTAAAGAAATTTCCTTCTTGTCTTCTTTCTGTGGTGGGCCAAAATAACCTTATACACCTTTGTATGGTTGTGTTTGTGCTTTTAAGCCGCGTTGGAGTGATAACGATTCTGAAACTCTGTTTTTGCAGGTCAGGAGGAGGGATAAAATGTTCAAGGTTGTCATAGAAAAATCAAAGGCCTATGACAAATGCGACTCTTAATTTTTGTTTTGGTAGCATTTTCATAAAGATTGGCACTCTTTCACGATAAATGAAATTATGATCGACGACACCACTTGTTTTCACAACATTGCTGTAAATAGATCGTAGGATTGTATAGTTGAAGATCAATTCCAAATTTTTTTCCTCTCATGAGTGTTGTATATATTATTCCCGAAGTTAGTAATGGAATTTGCCGAATCAAGGGCTTTAATAGGCAGCATTCCCCATCTGGGCAGTATGGTACAGTAACATCCCCCCCCCCCCCCCCCCAAAAAAATTAAATGCGAAGATCCAAGCCCCTAATTATAGAACAGACACTACAGCCTTTCGTCTAACACGTAGCATAGATCAACCTATGTGTATCATACAGTCTGTGTTCTGTCTTGAATATCTATATATGAAGCTTCTGTAATGCTGGTGTGCTTTACAATTAGGCGAACATGATTTAAACAAGAATTTGTCTTTTGAAAAGCTTTTGTATAAGGTGCATGGATTTCGTGATCTAGTCGTTAACACATCGATGGACAGCATCTCTTGACGTGGTGACGGCAATGGTATAGCCAGTGGGTTACCTAATTTTGGATGACTGGGATCCACTTCCACTTCCCATGAATCTTTTGTAGCTTGGAAGTATATGCTGGCATTGCGATGGATATTTTCTTTAGTTATTATCTTGCTTTCCAGTTATTAGGAAACTGAACGCAACGGGAGACGAAGTCGGCATGAGCAGGAACACCTTCCAAATTCTTTATTTTGTTGTTGTTCTTAAACAAAGGCCTTTAAAGTCGGAGTTTCAGATAAAAACAAGGGGATGCGACGGACGTATATGTAGTAATGATCAGTGTAAGCATGGATAGGAGGAGACAAACCAAGTGGGTTTGTCTAAAGCAGGGTTGAGATCCGATGATATCAAAAGTTTTTCATTTAATTGCATATCCTCAATGATCAATATATATTTTTCAACTTTCACCATCTTTAAGACTTCTATTCAAATAGTGCTACATGTCCAAATTTCCATTCATCTTAATGATAAGTTCCTAACCTAGTTTGAGGTTTGAGCTCTTTATAGTTTCAGTACAAAAGGAGAAAACGAGTGGTGGTGAAAGTTGCGTGGAGATATACAATGAAATTCACGCTCTCAAATTTTGGGGAGGAGGGCCTGAGACCAATTTTATTAAGGAGTATTACTTCGCTAAAAAACATGAGCAAACGTGTGAAGCCTTTGGATCTATGGTTGGCCGGCATGCATGTGTGTTGAATTAATATACATATGGTGAATCGATCCTTTTATAATGTCATGCTGATCAAAATTAATTATACAAGTCTCTCTCTCTCTCTACACCTAACCTCTTTAATTTCATGCAGACTAGTTTTGTCACCTTCTGGAAAATGTTTTAATCGATCAAATTAAAGTATGCATGATTTAAGAGTTCCTCTTTGATCAAACTTCAGTGATAATTGAATAAGAGGCCGGCTACATCTACACCCCCTTGCATTGATCTCTCCATCCGTTTGTCCTCAACGTATCAGATTATTCGCCGGTACTTTCTCCATAAATATTCAACTTGATTATAGCAGTTCTTTCCAATAGCAAGCAGCTTAATCACTTCTCAAACCAACAGGTTAAGCAGCCATGGTGAACTCCCAGATAAACCCATTTCCTTCAGTCATGATCTTTATCTTCCTGTCCTCTGTTGTTCCTTATTGTTTACCTGCAGCACTAACGGCCAACCTCACTTCTTGTTTGACTCTTCATGGCATTAACAACTTCGCCACATTCCCCGACGTAGAAGATGATCACTCAAATTACTTTGAGCTCCTCAATTTTTCAATTCAAAATCTCAGGTTCGCAAAGTCCACGATTCCTAAGCCAATGGCCATTATACTTCCGGAGAGTCTGGAGCAGCTACTGAACACTTTTTTGTGCTCCAGAAAAGAAGGGCCGTGGGAAATTAGAGTGCGGGGCGGTGGACACAGCTATGAAGGGACTTCATATGTTGCCACTGATGAGGTTCCATATGTAGTTATTGACATGAGGAATTTGAGCCAAGTTTCGGTGGATTTGGAATCCGAAACGGCATGGGTGGAAGGTGGTGCAACTCTTGGTGAGACGTACTATGCCATTGCTAATTCAAGCAACAGTCATGGATTCTCAGCTGGGTCATGTCCAACTGTAGGAATTGGTGGGCATATTGGTGGTGGTGGATTTGGATTGTTGTCGAGGAAATATGGAGTTGCAGCGGATAATGTGGTGGATGCGCTTCTTATTGATGCTAGAGGACGATTGTTAGACAGGGAAGGCATGGGAGAGGAAGTGTTTTGGGCAATTAGAGGAGGTGGTGGGGGTGTTTGGGGGATTGTCTATGCTTGGAAAATCCAGTTGTTGAAAGTGCCACAGGTTGTGACCAGTTTCACAGTCCCAAGACCAGGCAGCAAGCTCCAGGTAGCTGAGTTAGTATACAAGTGGCAATATGTTGCGCCCTACTTAGAAGATGACTTTTATCTGTCATGTTTCGTTGGTGCTGGTCTACCACAAAGTGTAACAACTGGAATATCAGCTGCATTTAACGGGTTTTATCTGGGTCCTAGAAGCGAAGCCATATCCATTCTAAAAAATGTGTTTCCTGAGCTGGATATTGCGGAAGAAGATTGCATGGAAATGAGTTGGATTGAATCAATTTTATTCTTCTCCGGCCTAAGCAATGGGAGCTCTCTGTCTGACTTGACAAAAAGGTATCTGCTAGACAGAGGATATTTCAAGGGCAAATCAGACTACGTGAGAGTCCAAATTCCTTTAACGGGCATAATGGCGGTCCTGGATTTACTTGAAAAGGAGCCCAAAGGACAAGTCATCTTAGACCCTTATGGTGGGTTTATGCAAAGTGTAAGCAGTGAATCCATCCCTTTTCCTCATAGAGAAGGAAATCTCTTTTCAATTCAGTATCTGGTGACTTGGCAAGATGAAGATAAAAACAAAAGCAGCATGTACATGGATTGGATAAGAGAACTATATAATTTGACGACACCATTTGTTTCGGCGGGTCCTAGGGCTTCCTATATTAATTACATGGACCTTGACCTTGGAGAGACCGAACTGGTTATAAATACTAGTGTTCCATTTGGGGATACTGTTGAGAATGCCAGAGTCTGGGGTGAAAAATACTTCTTGAATAACTTTGCCAGGTTGGTAAGTGTCAAAACAAGTATTGATCCAGACAATGTCTTCAGAAATCAGCAAGGTATTCCTCCAATGTCCCGGGCCAGTCTCAAAGCTGAGAAATAAGGAGTACTGAGTTCCTGAAATGTGAAGTTCTAAATTAAGAACAAAAAAACAAAACCATATGCTAGTATCTCACCATGTTAGAACCACAGACACCTCTTGAAGTGTTGATGATCATGTTTCTGTGTGAAATTTTATGTGATCAATATCTGCATCACCATTCTCTGATTCAAATAATACAAGTGCTATGATCGTAAGCCTCAAATTACAAGGACCACGGAATTTGCCTAGTTATTTCGATTGTTTTCTATTATTATATATTTATCAATTCCAAGCATGCTACAAGATAACCTTTTCTGAGATGGTGGTAAATTTAGATGCACAGATATCCGATTAGCATAGAGGTTAACCGTGCATTTTACATTATATATCGAAAATTAGTAGCATAAACAGATGAGAAATTTATATAGTACGAAAAGTAAAGACGTGGCTAACAATTTCGGTCTGTTAGGTCTATTGGCCCATTGGATTATGAACTACACAACTGAACATGGTTCTCACTTATACCTTAACCCCACTCCCCTGAAATTTGTGAGATTGACAAGTAACCTTTATCCGTTCACCTAACTCATAGTCTACCACCCCCGATTAAATCAACATAACCCAGAGTGCGTTTTTTCCTTAATTTTCAGGTGCTGCCTTTGCTGATTCGACAAATATAAGCATGTGTACATGCGCATATATATATATATATATATATATGTAATTAATATATATTCATGTATATAACAACAAATCAAGCCTCAGGCAGTATGTCATTTTACGACATGATATATACCCAGAGGCCAGAAGATATGAACCAAATAGTAAACAACCGATAAATGCAGATTTTTAAGGAGCAAATATCAGCACCTTTCCACAGTTTATCTGGTTTAACTGTCTCCTAAAGTTTCCTGCTTTGCCTGTTTCGTTCCATATCCACCTAGCCCAAACAACGACCAGAAAAAATCCCGGTTTTAAGATAAGGGGTGAGCGGATGAGAATTTGGGATTGGGAATAGAAAAAGGAAAGAAATAGAAACCCCGCGCCCCCAACGCCAACCCCCCCCCCCCCCCCCCCCCCCCCCCAAAAAAAAAAAAAAGAAGAAAATTTCGAGTCATCGCTAATACACATTGCACATGGCGCGTGTTGGTGCTCTATCACCAAGCCAGTCTTTCCTATGTGCCAAAACCAAACACTCCTTATCACCTCTTTCCTATTCTTCAGTGAGCTGTTCGAGAGACAGGGTTAGGCGGCAGTTTGGTTCAATTAGAGCGGAGACCATGGCCACTGAGAAACTGGGAATCAAGATCGAGAAGAACCCACCCGAATCCAAGCTCACTCAACTCGGTATCAGAAAATGGCCCAAGTATGCGCACATGACCGTCTCTCTGTCCCTTTTTCTCTTTTGCTTGATTTTTATGGCATGTTATTTCGAATCTTTTTTTTTTTGGCTAACGTTATTGGGAATCTTTGGTTGTGTTGCACTTGTTGTGGGTTTAGGGTTAGAAAGGAATGACCTTTGCTCAAAAGACTGGGAACGTGATATCTGGGAACCAGATACCTGTGAAACAATAACACATCGAATACTCATAAACAATTGATGCCAAATAATCATAGACAATCTGATTTTGTTCTTTAAATTTCTTCCGCTTAACTGTCGATGACCGTGTACGCGAACTCTGTTTCATCCTTACAATGTGACTTGCATGATATGTATGCGAAACATCGTATATTATCTTATGAAAGCAAAAATTGCATTGGTTGTAGCCATTGGGAGCGAGATAGGTCCTAACAATTCATGCAACTGGAAGAACTTAGATATTATGTGAATCTGATCAGAACCAACAAAAAGATTCCATCTTTCAAGCCGTTTTGATGAAGGGATTTCTAATAATAATTTTTGGCAATTACAAAAAGATCATTACAAAGACAGAAATGAGATTGAGGTTGGAATGGCAAAGATCAATTTCTAGATTCAAAGGTTCCTAAGAAATATTCAGATGATATTTAATGAAAATGGCTACTTACAAGGGCTATTTACAACAGGGTAACCTTAGATTTTCAAACCCTTCATCACACACCAAACGAACTCGAAAAAAGCGACCTGCCAGCCACAATATCTTTTTAGACTCTAAAAATATATTAATAAAAAAGACATAAAATGGAAGCCTAGGGAGTGGAGTGTGTTGGACGAATTGGACCGATGGACTTGCTTTGCTTTGGGCTTAGATGCTCTTGCATCAACCTCTCTATGTTGGAGAAAACTTGGATCTGATGAAAGCTTTGAACAGATTCATCATACACCTCTGGATCACTTTTCCTAAACTCTTTCAACAATGCTTGTAGTTTGACTTGCTAATTGCCAGTTTATAACTTTATCCAATCACTTCAGCAATCTGCTATACTGGCTGCAATGCTGCATCCTGTTTCATATAGTCTCTTGGACATCAAGCACATGTTCAATAACATCAAGTTGGCCTTCTGGCAGATAATCAACTTATTTCCACAGCTTCTTTTTCTCCATCAAGCTGATTTAATTGCTACAGATGGGGATGATTTGCAAATCTGGTGATAACTCAAGCAAATGAGCATTCGATTGATCTTCTTTGACACCTTAAATGGCCAAAACTTCCTTGACTTAAGCTTGTGATAAGTCCCCTTATGGAACCTCCCGTGCCTCAAATACACTAATACCATGTGACCTACTTCAAAATCTCTGTACTCATCAATGTTGGTTTTCTACTGTTTCATAGGCTTCGCTGCTAGCCTTGAGAGCAGTATTATCTTATGAACTCCTTGGGTATGGGCAGCAAAGCCTCTCCATCATCACCATCTGGAGCTTTATGTGGTAGTGGCATTAGATCCTAATTGTGCTGAGGTTTAAATCCATAAACCGCCTCAAAAAAATGTCTTTTTTATACAAGAACTTTGACCTATAGTGTACTTTTTGCATTAGTAGATCTACTTCTTTTCCACAATTATAGCTTCCATGCTGGGTATATTAATGTGAATTTCTGCGGCACATTTGAGTTGACAGGTGGGGTTGCCCTCCAAGCAAATTCCCATGGACATATGATACTAAAGAGACTTGCTATCTGCTTGAAGGAAAAGTGAAGGTTACGCCTGATGGGGCTTCTGAGTCCGTGGAGATAGGTGCTGGTGACTTGGTCGAGTTCCCAAAAGGAATGAGCTGCACTTGGGATGTCTCAGTAGGTGTGGATAAGCATTATAATATGGGCTAGTGACTTCCTGAAGCCTTTTGCCGTATGTTCCAGTATATGCACTCATGAAGTAAATTGGGATAGTCTTCATAATGCATGCCATTGACTGTGAACCTATCTGGCATTAATTCTGTGTAAAGTATGATGAACATGTGATTCTGAGATTTTACAACTAGTTTCAACTTTCTGAACTAAGCGAACGCTACACCTCTCTCGCTTCCTGTGCGTGCACGCTTGGGAAGTGCATGGCCACACTGTAGCTTTTGTGTGAGTTTGTGGGTGCATATATATATATATATATATTTATTTTTACTAAATACTCGATCCGAATATACTTTGGCATTCACTTTAGTTAGTTTTTTTTTTTTTTATATATATATTTATATAAGTAAAAATATTATATCTAATAATAACAATAGGAGTAATCAAGTACATGGGACGTATACAAGAAAACATTTTAGTTTGTTTTTATGTTTGGTTTGGATACTAAAGTCTCCATAATTCATCTTATCTTATCATTATAATTTTTTCAAATTCTCACATAAAATATATTAAATAATTATTAAAAAATAATATTTTATTTAAATTTCAACTCAACTCATTATCCAAACCTCCTATAGAAAATGCTCAAACTGTGGCAAAGAATCAAACTGATACAAAATGCAATTACTGATCATGATCATCTTCATGAACACCATCCATTAAGCTAAAGTCATCTATATATGTAACAGAAATATTATAAGCATATCTTAGAAAAAAAGAAAACTTTTCTATTGGTAATGAATCAGTTAGAGAATCCCGTTTTGTTTGCGTTGTGAATCATATAAAATATGATACAAAATACAAAATTATAGTTCTTTTTTCACCCGTTATATCATAATATATCTATGACCCGTTATTTTGGCAGATAAGTCGGGAGGAGACTTATCTGCCAAAATAAGTCTTTTATCGATATCTCCCAATATCGATAGTACAAAAACAGTGATGGTTATAATCAGCTCCGCGAATGGAGACTTTTATCCAAATATGGATTGAGTTTAAATATGTTGGCTTATCCGTATACAACACTGATTACTCCCTTCCTCCAAAAGGATTCTATCCTTCTATATATAAAGCCCTGCCCATTGATCAAAAAGAGAAAAGGAAAGTGTTAAAAAAAGTGAAGGGAAATGACAATCTCAGCAACGAGTCCAAGCCCATCGATCGTGGCATTTGGCGAGATGCTCATTGATTTTGTGCCTGACGTGGCTGGAGTTTCCTTGGCTGAGTCTACTGCTTTCCTCAAAACACCCGGCTGTGCTCCTGCCAATGTTGCTTGTGCCATTTCCAAGCTTGGCGGTAACTCTGCCTTTATTGGCAAGGTTCTCCCCACTTCTCAAGTTTGTTTTTGGTTTTTAACTGAAATTAGTCATAAGAAACACATATAAACGGTACTGATCATGTTGTGTAATGATCAACAATTTACAGTTGGGAGATGATGAGTTTGGGCACATGCTAGTAGATATCTTGAAGAAGAACGAGGTGAACACAGATGGGGTGTGTTTTGATCCGGATGCCAGAACTGCACTGCATTTGTGACTCTGAAGAAGAACGGGGAGAGGGAGTTCATGTTTTATAGAAATCCTAGTGCGGACATGCTTCTAAAAGAGTCCGAGCTAAACATTGGTCTCATCAAGCGGGCCAAGATCTTCCATTTTGGATCCATAAGCCTGATATCTGAGCCATGCAGGTCGGCTCACATTGCAGCCATGAAAGCTGCTAAGGAAGCCGGCATATTGCTTTCATATGATCCAAACGTGCGGCTACCTCTGTGGCCTTCTGCTGATGCTGCCAGAGATGGAATCAAGAGCATCTGGGATGAAGCTGATTTCATCAAGGTATATATATATATATATATAGTACGTAGCATTTAATCAATAAATGTAGGACTCAGTTACTACTACGTACTTCGCTTATTTCAAATTCGTTTAGGTGATTAAATGGCTCGTTGTTGTAATATTTGGTACATATAGGTAAGCGATGAAGAGGTTCAATTCCTAACCCACGGAGATCCCGGCAAAGAAGATGTCGTTCTGAGCCTATGGCATGATAACCTCAAGCTGCTCGTCGTTACCGACGGAGAGAAGGGATGTAGATACTTCACTATGGTATTATTCATTCTAATAATTAAGGGATCGAGCTTTCCCCCCCTCCCCCTTCTAAATGCATGCAGATAAGCTATTCATTTCCACCCAATATATAGTTTTACTTGGAGTGGATTTGATTGGGCATGTTTTCGATATATATAAATAACAGAGCTTCAAAGGAAAGGTGGCTGGGTTCTCGGTGAATACTGTTGACACAACTGGTGCTGGGGATGCTTTTGTTGGTGCTCTTTTGGTTTCCATGGCGAATGATACTACTAGCATCTTTCATGTATTTATTCTTTCCTTTTTCGCTCACACACTTTTTATTTTTTGGTTTCATGAGTTTGAAATTAATTCTCTCTTGTTTATTTATTGTTTTTACGCGCGCAGGATGAAGGAAAACTAAGGGAGGCGTTGACATTTGCAAATGCTTGTGGAGCAATTTGTACTACAAAGAAGGGAGCAATTCCGGCTCTTCTCCAAGCTCATGAGCTCATTAACAAGTCCAAGGCCTAATAAATTAATGTCCTTTTATCGTCCTTGGTTTTAGGTTTTCCATCGGACTCTTCCATCTCCAAGTCTAATTAATGTGTATGTGGGAATGGATAATAAGTAATTTACTTCGATTATTAAGAACTGGGAATCCCCTCTCTTGAATATATATATATATATATATATATATATATATATATATATATATATTTATTTATATCTACTCTAATAAGTGACTATCTAACTGTGAATAGTAATTTTTATTTTTTTTCCATCAACTTTTTTTGTTTTTCCGTTGAGTTTGTTCATATTTTATCCAAAAACCCTTCAAACTCTTGACCATTTGACGTGTAGCTCTCTTATAGAATTTAATGAAATATCTTGTTTTACCAAAAGGTCCTTAAGACCCTTGACCATTTGACGTGTAGCCTCTTTGTAGAATTTAATGAAAGATCATGTTTTATCAAAAGACCCTTAATAATCCCGCAGTTAGATACTTTGCTAAAGTTTAAATTTTTTTTTTTAATTTTGATTATATTTTTTTAACCTTGTATTTTCTTTTCCTAGATAAATAAACTACCGAATTTTTCACTTTTTACCGAATTTTTCACTTTTTTATTATTTAAATCATTATATCAAATGCACCCCGAAACTAATTCACCCGAGTCATTCCCTAGTAAATATTCAATTCGTTTACTAACCATATTTGATTGAGTGGCAGCCTTTAACGACTAAACAGACACACCCCATTGTGAATTTGACTCTACATGATAAACTTATTTAACAAGGCAAGAGATAGTGTGCTGCATAAATTAGCAATGCTATATTTTACTTTCATTTTCCCTCTAATCCAATGAACATGAACCCCAAGGTATTCTGTTTTACAAGGGGATAATTACACCGACCTATGGGTGTGGTTTTTACAAATAAAAAATAACAGAAATTTGCTGCTTCCTAACAGGAACTATGTTTGCAATAATGTTACATGCTCATGGCTCTAGATGACAGATCTGAATCACCCTCCTGCAACTCTCCCTCCGCTGCCTCAACGATATCCTGCAAACATGCAAAGACCAGCCACATAATTACCAAACTCACTCTAGATCAGTGCTCTGAAGTTAGGTCAAAAGCCCAAAGAAACTATATTAAAATATGCCATCTGTAATTATGTTTTGAATAATAAGTTACACACTCATCCAATGAGTACCAAACCAAGCAGTGCACCCTCCAACCCCATTCGAATAATGGAGGAACTACTATTTGATTTAAAGCTCACCTACACCATCATCCTAATACTAATAGATATCCATCATCAGTCTGTGCTTGTAGGAGTAGTCTAATGTTCCATGGGCAGGGATGCTATTCTCATGGAAACCATGGGATCTGACGACTCAGGATGGTTACTTGTAAACCAATTTCAAAAAACGTCCAGAGGTCAGGACTATCAAACCTTTGATAATTTAGTAGACGAAAATAGTCAAGAAACTCAGACAGATGCATGGATGGGAATAGGCCCCCTGCCCCCAAACAATATATGAGCTCCTACCTCTGAGTTTTTCAACTTGGTTTCCGCTAAGTAATGCTCCAATGCACCATCCCCATGGAGAACTTTCCCTCCACATCCAGGGGTATCTGCTGAACCCACTGACTCCTCATCGACCACAACAGCATCTATTCTCTCATTTCCTGTCTTCATATCTGGAATCTGAATAGTACAAGCACTTGTATGATTCTCTAAGTGAATAAAAAGAGTTATATAAAAGCAACTCCAAGCGAGAATCAAAGGTTTTGTGGTAGTACAGTTAAGAATGACAAAAGTCATTCAGCCACAGCAAGAGAACCAAAAGAGACAGTTGCATACCTCGTACATGGCTTCAGTAAGAATGCTTTCCAGTATGGCCCTTAAACCCCTGGCACCAGTATTCTTTGCCATTGCTTTCTTGGCAATCAGTCTCAATGCTCTCTCTGTAAAATGTAGCTTCACCTGAAATTGGGTGAAAGATCATTAAAGCCAGGAGGCCAAGCTATGCTTGGAAGAAGAGAGAGTGAGAGAGAGCAGGACACAATAATGGTAGGGAAAAAATGCTTACATTGTTCATGCTGAACAATTTCTTGTACTGCTTACCAAGAGCATTTTTTGGTTCTGTGAGGACCTGTACAACCACAGCAAAACACAAGTAAATTTTACATGTTCGAAATAGGAGGAATATCCTGTCCATTAATCTTTTGCATACTTGTGAAATTTAAAATAAAAATTTAATGCCATATCATGATGGTTCAGACAAAGCTTAGCATGCCCTTTTTAACATCAGACTGTAAAAATAACACACACGCATGCGCGCACATTTCTTAATCTTAAAAATGCAGTTAAGACAAGCACACAGAACAGTTCCAACCATGTACCTACAAGGCTTTTTTTTTTTTTTTCCTTGAATAAGTCATCTTCATTAAAACCAACAAGAGGTGCAACTTAAGTACAAAAGATATAGACAAGAGAAGCACCCAATTACGGGATACAGGGGCTTTAAACAAACAAGACATTAATAAAAAAAAGTATAAAGCATACAAAAAAATAGATAAATAAGTATAACGCAGCATTACCTGCACAAGTTGATCCTCAGTTAAAGCTAACAAACTAACTAAAATTGGAAAACGTCCAATAAACTCCGGTATGAGACCATATGCTATAAGATCAGCACTTTCAACCTGAAGGTGCAAAAAGCAACTTTATAATCTGGAGAAGATTAATTTAACTATAGACAAAGCAAAAATAAATATATATATATATATATAAGAGAAAAATACAAACTTTAAATTCCCACTTCAATGACTTTAAAGGGTCTTGCTTCTCACCGACTCAAGTAAGGATGACGTCACTGCAGCATTGGTTACCCCACCAGTTCTCATGTTTGCACGAACAGGTGCTCCAAAACCAATTGAAGAGTCTTGACGCCTGGTTAGTTTTGTGTAAGAGAAAAAATGAAGGATATCTTAAAAGGGAAAGAAAAAACAAAGGGTAGAGGAATTCTGTAAAGGAAAATCTAAAAAAGGAATTACCTCTCTGAAATGGTTTTCTCAAGATCAACAAATGCTCCACCACATATAAAAAGGATATCTTTTGTATCTATCTGCAAATCATTTAAATAAATTCGAACAATGATGTAACTGAAGCAACAGATAAGCAAACAAATTGGTAATATTTACATGCCTACAAACAAGGTAATCCTAAAGAGGTGAATAGAAGACCAAAGAAGAGCTTAATAGGTGTTTCTCTTGTATACATCCAGTCTACTTGGTTTATGCCTTTCGGATTTGTCAATCAAATTTGAAATTCTTATAAATAAATAAAAAAAAAGACCAAAGCAAAAATGTTTGTTTCTGGTGAGTAGTCATTCCCAGTTCGGGTTACATTACTTTTTTATATGATGAGGAAAAAGGATTATTCATACCCATTTCCTTTCCTTGTTCTCAAGGAAAAGCCGTGATGTGGGATCCTACAAGCATCTCTTAATAACAATGCACTTTCACTAGTTGCATCAAATTTTTACAGCTATGGCAGACAACATTTGCAAATACATGCTGTGTAGGCCTTCTTTCCAGTAAATCAAAGTTTGAGTCAGATAATTTCACTTGCACTAGTAGAAGGGCCTCACTCGTATAGTAACACCTAGTCTCTTCTATGTTCATTTACCCAGCAAATTTTACCTTGTGGATTACCTCAGTTAAAATACAAGCTGACAGATAGATATAAGCATAATTAAACTGTAATTCTGATAGTTTTAAGTCAACCCGTTTTTTGTTATAAGTAAATTCTTTTATTAATATCAATAGCAGCCTAGGCAAAGCACAAGTATATGGGATATAAATAAGAGAAAACACCTAGTTAGAAAGAAGAAATTTTTAAATTAGCCCCATCGGTAACTTTGTATCAATATGTGCATCCTCATCATGTACACTTTTAGCTTCTATCAATGGAAGTAAAAGAACAATATTTACCCTCCAAAAAGAGCTAAGAGCTTTGAGTCAATCACATGGGATTGCCATACTAAAACCCTACAACTACACAAACACACAAATTTTCCTCATTTTGATAAATTTACCATGACAAAGCTGACTGAATTACTTAAAGACAAAAATCTTCTACCTTGGGGGGGTTGGTTTCTAATGAGGTGAGGGGGCGTATGGGGTGGGTTTATGGAAATTTATAAGGGCTGTAAGAGCTTTTCCAAGAGTTTTGCAGTTGGTGAGGACTCTTGGATCAGATTTTGGCATGACATTTTGTGTGGGGATCTCGCTCTCAATAGGGTGTTCCCAGCTCTCTATCGTGTTGTTATTGATCGGGATTCCTCTGTGTCGGATCTGCAAGTCCTTTCTCATGGTTCTTACCAGTGGGATGTTTGTTTTACTAGATCTGTTCGTGATTGGGAAATTGAATGAAGTTTCTGAATTTTTCAGTCTTTTATATTCTACAAGGCTGGGTAGCAATGATGAAAATAGGATGCAGAGGCCCAAAAAGGAGCAAAAAGTTTACAGTTCGATCTTTACTACAAGCTGTTGGCATGGCAGAGTTTTAATTCTTTCCCATGGAAGCGTATTTGGAGATCTCTTGTGCCTTCCAAAGTATCTTTCTTCATATGGATTGCCTCTCTTGGGAAAGCCTTGACTATGGACAATTTGAGGAAGCATGGTCTCATTGTTTTGTAAAAAGAATGGGGTATCAATGGATCATTTACTGTTGCACTGTGAGGTGGCAAGGGCATTGTGGGATGAGATTTTTAGTAGAATTGGCATGGCTTGAGTGATGCCTTTGAGGGTGGTGGATTTATTCACTTGTTGGAATGGTATTCATGGTTGTCCTTAGGTGGTTGCAGTTTGGAGGATAATTCATTTGTGCCTTATGTGGTGTATTTGGATCCAAAGGAATGAGCGGTGCTTTGAAGATAGGAAGCACACACTGGAGGAACTTGGAAATATTTTTGTGCACACCTTATTGCTTTGGCTTTCAGCCATAGTGCTCAATGGAACCAATGTTCATGATTTTCTTTATTAATTTCAGTTTCCTAGAATGTATTTAGGTGGTCCCAAGAAGAAGACACAGATATTTCATAGGCAAAGATGCTACCTTACAGCCCAAAATACTTGTCAATCCTCTAATGTTAGGCACTTCTCCCACCAACACCACCATCTCGGACTTCCCTAAATTCACCTTTAGGCCAGAGACAGCTTCAAAACAAAGCAAAAGAGCCTTCATTGTCTCCCCTATGTACATGGGCTTCGCCTATTTCATTTCCATTAATTCATTGTTACTGATTCATTCAAGGCATAGACTCCCCACTTCTGTCTTATTAGCTTTGGTGTTTGTCAACAATGAAATTCGCTGAACTTAAGACTCAAGTTGAGAAAGTGGGCTAGGCCCAGGAAAATTCGAGTACGGCATATCAGACTATCCAGCAACACGCTTGGATAAGTAAGGCGATGAACCGTACCTGTATCTCTAGGCGCTACGATGTCTTATTATGTAGATCACGTCTTGCTTGAGGGTTCCAAACCTCGCCCTTCTCTAATAGAGGGAAAGTACAGACCCACACCTTAGGATATACAAGTGCCATTCTTCAGATGGATTTCTGTTCAATAGTTATTGTAGCCGGGATAAGCAGGCACAAACTTCCGTATAGCGCCTTAGTTTTAATAAAATTTTCTTTTTATGTATAAAAAAAAGAATCTTGGAAACATTGAGTGAAAATAAAATGCTTGATTTCCTTCTTTTAGAAAGCTAAAACAACTAATGCACAAGATGGCATCGAAACAATGCAAGAATGATCAATCCCATATAACGTGTAAATAAAAAAGAATGATGAATCTCATATGAAATATATGTAACAAGAACATAATTTGAAATAATGAAACAGAAATGAACATTTTTAGGCCTACTATACCTGTATGTTATCGCCCCGAGGATGCTTCCTTGCTCCCTTCTCAGGAACATTGACTATCTACACAAGAAAAAGAAAATTTAGTTTGGACTTCTAACAAAGATGATGCTAACTTTACAACAAGTAATCTCTTTATAGAAATGAAAACTTACAATGAACAAAGAGACATATAATTACGAGAGCGCTATAATGCAAATACAAGACCTACGTAATTAATGCAGATAACTTAACATTGACTCTGTTGCAAGTGCCTTCACATTGACGTGCAGCTTACCCGCTGCACTCAACACTTTTAATGGGTTTTAGGGCCACCACTTTCTGACGGAGATTTAGGCCTCGTTCACTTTCACAAAACTTCTCAACTCATCTCATCTAATCATTACAAGTTTTTCAAATTCCCACACAAAATAAAATAAACAATTTAACTTTTTCAAATTCCAAAACAAAAATAATATTAAAATATATATATATATATATTTTTTTTATAAGTAATCAAGAAGTTTTATTTATAGTAATAGGCAAAGTCCAAGTACACAAGAAGTATACATGTGAAATACCTATCTATAATGTACAACAAAAAGAAGAAAGTCATGAACATTGAGTCCATTACAAACAATAGCCCCCACCCAAGAAAACAATGTTTTAAAGAAAAAAAGTTTAAGCTCCTCCATTGTTCTCTCTTGGTTTTCGAAGCTTCTATCATTTCGCTCCCGCCAAATACACCAACACATACATATGGGGACCATTTTCCATATTGCTGCAACTTGTGTGTTTCCAAGAAGACCTCTCCAGCATGCTAGAAAGTCCACCAATCTACTGGGCATAACACATGATAAACCAAGTCCTCTAAAAAAATCAGCCCACAGGATCCTGGCCACCTCGCAATGTAGAAACAAATGATCAACAGATTCGCCATCTTTCTTACACATATAACACCAATCTAATACCATTAATCGACGTTTCCTTAGATTATTTGTGGTGAGAATTTTGTCCAAAGCTGCTGTCCAAACAAAAAAAGCTGCTTTTGAATGAGCTTTGGTCCGCCAGATGCTCTTCCATGGGAATGAGAACCTTCCTTGATTTGATAAAACTCTGTGAAATGATTGGACCGTGAATCTACCTTTTTTGGAAGGGCTCCAAAACATCCTATCCATCGTACCCCCTGTCATACGTACTGAATACAAAGCTGCATAGAAGTCTGAAATAACTTCCATCTCCCAATTGTGGGCTGCCCTAATGAAGTCCACATTCCATTGAGTGGAGCAATTAGAAAAATCCAAAAGGTCCGCTATCATTGCATCCTTTACTCGTGCTAACTCAAAAATGGCTGGGAATGTGTCTTTGAGACAGCGTTCACCACACCATTTATCATACCAAAATCTGATGCGAGAGCCATCGCCCACCCCAATATGTGTATGTCTCCTGAAAGTCTCCCAACCCTTTCTAATATTTTTCCAAAACCCTACCCCATGTGAACCATGTACCTCCTTCGAGCACCAACCGCCCCATGCTTCCCCAACCTGTGCATCAATGACCGACTTCCACAAAGCCCCCCTTTCTTGTTGGTACCACCACAACCATTTACCCAATAAAGCTTGATTGAATTTAGTCAAGTTATGAATACCCAATCCACCTCCAGAAACTGGAGTGCGTACCGTGTTCCAATTGACTAGATGGAACTGGAACACGGTACGCACCCCAGTTTCTGGGGGTGGATTGGGTATTCAAAACTTGACTAAATTAAAAAATATATATATTCTAACAATATTTTATTCAACTTTTAACTTTTATCTCAACTCATCTCATCTATGAAAACAAACGAGGCTAATCTCCAATATATTGTTTTATGAACTCAAACTCCTCTACAAGGCTCTTCAACACCCTCATCCCCATTTATATTCTTATCCCTTGCAATAAACAATGATAAACACCGTTTGGTTCATTTCAAGCAAGAGGTTTCTCTAGCTTACACCTTTTCCAAGGAATCCCTTCCGATTTACTCAGCCCTCAATGTATTACCTGCTAGTCCCTCTGATATAGTTCGATTCAGAAGAACTTGTGTTCGACTGTTTATTACAAAGTTTAAAGTCTCCTTTACACAGACCCTAGATCATTTAAAAAGTAGACCTATGATAACTTGCATGCCATCATATAGAAATCACAAGAAATAAGCTCAACATTGTGCATATAGTTTGAGAAGCCTATAGGGGCCAAAGTACATGTTGGTTCACCCTGTATTACATTCCAACATGCTAATATAACTCTCATGTGTTTTCTATGTTTTCTATTCTATACAGTTCACCTGCTGCAGGAAATCAACAAGTAGAAAAACCAGAACCACTCAGAACCAGCATTCCTTTAAAGTTCATCCAAAAAGATTTTGATGGGAAAATGCATAATAAATAAATAAACTAACTGAAGAGAATGACAGCAGTGCAGATTGGAGAACTAATTGACTTACTGTTCCTTCTAGCATTTTCAATAATGCCTGTTGGACACCCTCACCAGAGACATCTCTGCTAATGTTTAAGCTCTCGGCCTGAAAAATCACAGTTAAGAATAGTTCAGGCATATAAATACCAGCACATGTAAACAAGTAAAAATTATGCCAGAACATCACAGAACCTTCTTAGTTATCTTGTCAACTTCATCAATGTACACCATCCCTTGTTGAGCTGCTTGTACATTGAACTCAGCCGCCTAAACGCCAAAAGACAAGTGAAAAAAAAATTAACATCCTGTGACAACAGAAACGCAAGCACAAGCTGAAAGGCTAAAAGATGCTCAACTTGATGTTTGAAGATACAAAACAAAAGAAAGTTAAATTATATGACCAAATTGGAGCAACAGTATATTGATTTTTTAAAATAAAAAAACACCCAGTTAGAAAGGTAAAAAAAACTGAAGATGTTAACACCACATCAGACGTTATGGCCAAAAACTATTCTCCTAAAATTACTTTATTCGCTCCATGAAAAAAAAAAGCTTTTTTTTCTTTTGCTCAGGATTCAATTGGGATCATTGGATCAAACGTTCAGATCAGTGGGTCAATATAAATTTGATACACACTTTGTACCGTAGTAAAATAAAATTTTCATCACAAGTAAAGGAGGCAATATCTTATTTCTTTTTTGCTTTAGTTTGTATTTAGGTGTATTCTCATGTATAGTCCCAGTGTACTTGGGTTATGCCTATTTACTTGAAAAAAAATCTCTTATTACCTATCAAAAAAAAAAAAAAAGGAGGCAATATCTCCTCAGTACCCCTCTTCTTGATAATTTTTTTTACAAGTACCTCCCTTCTTGATAAATTAAATGGACAAGTATCTTGTTACAAAAATCGATCATCCTAAATAAATAAAAGCATGTAAAAAAAGGTCAGACAAAAAAATCAATGAAAGAAGAGCAATCAAACCATTGCAAAGATCATGAGATGCTTTCAGAACTCCAAGTACAGGTCATGGTAGCAATATGCTTCCACGATCGATCAAATAAATTTCAGATTGTAATCTAAAGATGCAAAACATGAAGCATACCGCAAGTAATTTGTACAAGATTGATTCAACATCTTCTCCAACATAACCTGCCTGCAATATTAAAACAAAAGGAAATTAAAGCATTATTTGCCTCCTTCACTTGAATGTAATGACCATAAATAAACAAATACATCCCAGAAGAACGTAGCCAAACAAAATCATTAAAGTAATATCAGAGCAAGCCAACTTTTACCTTTCCAAAACGAAGTTCGCTTGCAATTGAGTAGGTAGTAATAGATAACAAGCAAGCTAACTTATCCAAAAAAAAAATAGATAACAAGCAAGCTAAAAATTCACTAAAGCCGATGCTGATTTTTCCACGTTCAGTAGGCTAAGATTCCATTTTTGCATATTTTTCTGATAATTTCTACAGACATATCAATGAGAAACAGGCATACCTGTGTCAAAGTTGTTGCATCAGCGATGACAAAGGGCACATTCACAAATCGAGCTAGTGTTTTTGCAAGCAGTGTCTTCCCTGATTCACAACATGTAGGTCAGATTGGCAGCTTGATCTTACAATTTCAGAGATTCTATACGCTGGCTATTAAATAGATCATCCAATGGTTTTCAGTGCATGTCACAGAAAAAGCAGAATTCGATATAGTTGTACCTGAGCCAGTTGGGCCCATCAAAAGGACGTTGCTCTTATCTAGCTCCACATTATCGTCATCATCTATTTTCTCAGGAATTCCTGATTCTGTTCCTAGCCTAGTATGTATTACAATCAGCAGTTCAGTTCCATTAGATAAATACAAAATGACAATAAAAGGCCAGAAAACCATTCCCTCAGAACTGAAGTATCTGTTCCCATTCAGAAAAGAGGGGGGGGGGGGGGGGGGGGGGGGGTTGGGGAACATACGAATGAGTTCCATATCTTTTATATAGGGCTCACGAAACGAGAAAATTAATGGCATTTTGAAAACTAACCCTTTCCGCATGGATGCATGATATATTCTTTTATAGTGATTATGTACAGCAACTGAAAGCACCTGCAGTGTAAACAACATTCATGGAATAAGTCTCAGAGAAAGTGATTAAGAGGAAACGCTGAATTGCCCAAATGTGCATTCCATTTCTCACAAATGCCAAGGATTATAAGTATAGGGAAAACTGAAATACAAGGAATAATCTTCCACGAGTGGAAGATTCGAGTCACAATTAAGGAACTAAGGAAGTCAAACATGATATCAAAAGGCAAAGCTCAGAGGAGTCAGGACCAAAAACGTAAAAACAAAGCCTTAACATCTTTCTTGCATCAAGATGGGCATTTTATGCATTGGTAGAAGACTCTGTGGATTGGTACGATTATGCCCAGAAAGGGTAAGGAGTAAAAACAAGACCTTTTTGGCTCTATCTTGGCCAATAACAAACTTGTCCAGACCCTTACAAATCTCTTTTGGCGTGGGCAAATCCTTGCCCAAATTCGACCCGCCCCATGCGTTTTTCTCTCCATTACTTCTTCCATCACCGCCACCGGCAGTGCCACCACCACCGGGCCCTGACGCCCGAACCACATTAACCCCAGGCGCAAAAGGCGGCCCGGGAGGAGTATGGACGGCCAAGCCATTTCCCGAAGGCGGGGGAGCCCAATTCTCTGGCGGGTCCCCACCAGAACTGTAGGTTCTTAAATTGTCCCAAAACGAGGCCCTCAACCGATTATTTGTGTTATCAATAGTGTTATTATTCCGATAATCCTCTTCTCCACCACCGTTACCATTCCCATCAGCTTTGTTGCTGTTCCTGGGTCTGGTAGGTGTATTATTGACTCTGCCTATCTCGACGAAGCTGCCCTGGAGGGGGACAATCCTGTGGGGCCGGAAGTAGAAAGCGGTTTTACAATTGGGGCAGAGATTGACGGCTGCTCCGGTCTTAGCATGATGAGCATGATCACCATCAACATCATCCAAGGTCCCAAGCGGAACCGGAGGGGCTAAATTGTGGCGATTGGAGAAGGAGAATAGAAGATCCATGTGCTTGAAGCAGCGAGGGCAATTGGACTCCGCACGAATCTTGCGGATATGGTTATGCTTGAGGCCATCGCTGTCAGAGCCACCGTGGTCCCACTTGTAACGCTCTTGGACTCCGATAAGAGAGTCTCGCCGGCGGTGGGTACCCACTTGGAGGTGGTTCAGGTGGGTCGAGATAGACGAGACCTGCGTGAACCGTTGGGGGTGGTTGGAACGGGAGCTGTGTGAGGTAAGCAGCAGCGTCATTCGATTCACCTTGTTCCTCCATCTCAAGATTCCAGACATTCGCAATCAAATTGCCTTTATTATTTTTGCTGATAGGGAGACTCAACTTTTTTTATTTCTTGCTTAGAGAAACAATCCAAAAGGAAGGAGAAACAACGTGAGAAGGAAAAAGAGAGTTAAAAGAAAGAAGGAAACAAAAAGAACGACGACTACAAAGAGTTTAGATGTTAACTATGTATGTATGTAGTGAATAGGAGGGGAGCGAGGGAGAGAGAGAACTGGTAGGGGAAAGGCCGAGAAAGCATGGGAGGGGAGAAAATAGAGGAACAAAGCAATAAGTAAGATAAAGCTGCGAGTTGCGTGAGTGTTTATCGGAACTTGACCGAAACTGGTTTCGTCTGCCTTTCCTTTTCCTTCTCTCTCTAGCTCTCTCTTCCAACCTTTCCTTGACATGTTTCGGACTCGGTTCGTAAATAATTCATACTAGATTTAGGATACGATATTCCTTTGTCTAAAAAAGTACGTGGCATCTTGACCAAACAGAAATGTTATTTGGTGGCTTCGAGATCCGTGAGGTTTCAGATAAAATAGGCCACAGAACCACCCTCCAATCCCCTCTCCCCATCTCCCCCTCTCTTGCAGTTTTGCTCTTGCGTGACGCAATGTGCCAATTTGAACGTTAGGCACAAGTGACGGGTCGAATTCGACAAAAATGAATATTTTTTTTATGAATTTAATGATTAATATTACTTAAGTAGATTTCGAAAATTAAATTAAAGTGTGATGGATTTGAGCTAAAATTCCTAAATCTCATCCCATTTTTGGAACACCTACCTTATAACGTGGTCCAGTATGAGAACTCTTCTCCCAACCAAAATGTCAATTACTTTATACCATAATAAACATCAGTTTGGAAAAACCAGGGACAACGCAAGCCAACAAGCCAAACTTACTACCAGTTAATCACACTTTCGCCACGCAGCCACATGCAATGTTAAACCAACATGGGATCCATAAAACATGCGACATATAATCCTGAAAATGGAGCTGCACTGCATTTGTTTTCAAACATGGACATGAAGAGAAGAAGCCTGAGGTAGTATATAGTTTCCGTTAGTACACTAATTTTATAAAACCGTATTCTCGGTGACGGGGCTGGCCCTTTGTAGTTTGTACAATCTCATTCATTACATTTCAAATGTAAAACTGCATCAAGTTCAAGGAAAGAAAAAAAAAAACAAATGGAGGAAACGAACTACACGTAAAATAGCCCAAAGAGTGGATCATCGTGTCCACCTCCAAATGATGAACACAATGACGAGTGTCAAAATCATGCCTGCATATTTAATCCAATTATCAACACGGTGCCGCCTCTCGATCAGCTTCAATACTGAATTCGACAGCCCTACTGTGTTAAGAACATCGAGTGCTTTCCGGTGTGCTTTCTGAACCAGGGAAAAAAGTATGTAAGAATTAGGCCACGTATACCAAAATCATCTCATCTCATCATTATAACTTTATCAAATTCTCACGTAAAATATAATAGACAATTCAACTTTTTTAAATCCCAAAACAATAATACCATTAAAAAATAATATTTTATTCAACTTTCATCTCAATTCATCTTATCTCAACTCACTATCTAAATCACGGTACCTTACTTATCAGCCTCCTCTACAACATTCAACTCAATGGATACTACCACTATTTGTCGAGAAAATGATCTGTCCTAAGCAGTTTAGACCTTGGTTTTACTTTTTTTCAATTTTAAACTCAATCCAAAAGATTATAAGAATACTACTTAAAAAGGAATCATGCATGACAATCAAGAATCCCCAACTCGCATGCAGCATATCCAGGGATGCCTAATGAGTAATTAATTTATCTCATATCCTCATGTCTTTATCCAAGAGAAAGACTACTGGGACCACCACCTAACACAATCGTATACCAAATGAAAATCCACAGATTATCGTCTTTGGTTCCCTTGAAATGGCTGGTATACATTTCCAGAAATGAAAATATCAAAACAACCAATGTTTAGTACCAAATGGATACTTTTTAAGTGAAAATGAGATAATTTTATTCCAAGATTATGAGACTCATATACCACAAGCACAATATCATAAAGCAATAATGTTTTGAAGTCAACCGAAGGCAAGATTTTTAAGGGGTGTTTATCTTACCAAATGTGTATTAGTTATGGAAGCAATTGGTGGGTGGTGGAACTGTCATATGTTAGTATGCTGGTGTGTTAAGGGATCTTTAAGAGTTAGCATGTTAGTGGAGTTATTAGTGTCTATATTACTAGATGTGTATAAGTAGTTGTGGCACAGTTATGTGTGCAGTTGTGTAGTGTAACATGTGGAAAGCAGTAGCTGTTGCATTGTTAGTATGTTTTTTATTAAAAGTGTCATAAAAAAAGGAAAGCAATATCTTTGCCTCGTGGTTCTCTCCACACCCAAAGTGAAGAACTTATCCAATCTAAACATTCTTCATTCCATTTAGTCACAGACCCATGAGGTGGATTCAGGATTTTCTCCCCAGGAGTGAGTCCGAAGGGCCCCACCTTAGCAAGGTTCCATGTCATAAAAAAGAGGGGAAAAAAAAAACACTTCCGCCAAACCTCAAAGCTGCTGCTGCCACAGGAACTTCCAGATCTATTACCACCATAACATTTTTTGATAAGTTGCCACCAGAACATTGATTAGCAAAGATAGAAATTATTTTCTTACCTAGTAATCTAACATGTCGAACTGGTCTATAAAAATTATAGATAGTTTCTTATAAACTTCTATAAGAATCCAATGAAAAAAGTTGATATGGACATTCTCTTGCTTATATTGAAATTTCATAGTCACATCCTTTATCAACAACAGCTTATTGTATGAACCATATATGTCGATATGTGTAATTGTGAGAATAGAATGGTGAGCACATGTGAGTACACAGGCTGAATTTCAGATACCTTTAGACGTTCCCTCGAGCCTGACATTGCGGACAGGATGGCCTCTCCAGTTGAACTAGCTTCTTCCAACATCCGGGCAGAATTACGATATGACTGCCTTGCTTGCGCTTCATCATCGAATATTCTCAAAACGTGAGATTCCCCATTCTATAACATAAAAGTATATCGGTAAGATACTGAACCGAACTTTGCCAAACCGAAAAGAATCTTCGGTTGCCAAACCGAAAAGAATCTTTGAGAAAAGTATTCCCCATTCTCAAAATGTGAACCGAAAAATAATTCTGTTGCCAAACCAAAAAGAATCTTCACTGCTGGCTTACAGCGCAAGCTAAAGAAAAAATTACATACAGCTCTTCCAAGCAACTCTGCTCTCTCTTTGGCTTCCATCACCCTCTTCTGATTCCTTAAAGAATACTTATCCAAACTTTGCTTCAAAGATTCAGACTCTTCTCCTACTTGCTCAACTTTTCTGCATTATACAGGATAATTAAATTGCATCAACACTAATATAGTTGTTCTATAGATAAGAACCCTCTCCATTTCACTTGAAATGGATAGTATCTAACCTAGTTCAAAACATGCTTGTTTTGGTCATTGTGTTTCTAAGAAGCACTAGATCCATGGTAGAAATGACCAAAACATGCACACAAGCATAAGTTGTTATAGTATAAATTAACACGTGGAAAGTAACCTATTCCTGTTTGTATACCGCATAAAGTTACACAAACTGCAGATCCTATCAAAAAATTGCAAGGTCATGATTTTTTTTTTTTTTTTGATAAGTTTCATACAAACTGCAGATCCAATGCTCGTGAAAGAACTATTGGCACCTATATGCTTAAAGGACCTGAACAAAAGCTCAAGAGACATAAAAGAATACAATCACCGAGCCAATAATTTGTTTTGAAACGATTCCTTTACAAGGTATTTGGTCACCCAGTGAAAAATTAATTGGAATGGCCTTTCGCACGGTATTAAAATGAATCGACTCCTAAATTAATCGGATTATGAACAAGGCCAAGAAATATAACAAACAAAATCCAAACCCTAACGAGAATAATTAAGTGAGTCCCCGTCCCCAAGGATTCATTGGAGAAAGAAAGAGAAATTTCACCGTTTCCATAGATCGCGGTGTGACTTGGAGGGGAGGGAGCGGCAGAGGCGGTCCATCTCGACGCAGAGGGATTGGATGTGGGTAATGTCCCTGGTGATTGAGGATGAGAGCTCCGGAGAGTCCATCCCAACGCTACCGCTCGAGTACTCAAGGCGTTCCAAGCGTTCCATCGCGTCCCTCGTCCTCAACACCAACTTCTTTGCGTTCTGGTATATCTCTGACAGCGTACTCCCCCCTCCTCCTCCTCCTCCTGCTTCCATTTCCACGGCAGTATTTCCTGTGTTCACGTGGTAGAGGGGATTCTGTTGTTTTCAGATTGATTATATATACAAAGGAACTATGCCCCGTCATTCATACAACTCATTTTGTAGTTAAAAAAAAATCAAAATATATATTCAAAATAAATTAACGAAAATACAAAAAGATAAATATTAAAAATTTATATTTTCTCTACTATTTTATATTTTTATTTTTATTTTTTTAGTTATAAAGCTACGCGGTTGTGGTGGTATATTAAGGGAATAAAATAAGTGATATTAATAAAAAAAAAAAAACTTAATAACATTTCATATATATATATATATATATATATATATATATATATAATTCCATATACAGGTTGATATCTCTCTTTTTGAACAATTATTTCTTGTTAATTTTATAATTTTTCAATATCTTATAAGCTATTTTATCAATAGTTATTAAAAGAAAAGGAGAAAAAGGTGCGCCAAATAAATGATTCATTTTCTTGGCATTTAAAGAAAATACACAACTACAACTTTTTTCAAAATCGAAGATGTTATGTAAAATTAAAATTATTTTTAATAAAGTCACACAATTGTATTGATTAGTTAATATCCAACAGGACACACGGCAGAGGAGAGGGATGGACTTCTATAAATTAGCATGTGTATTTTATTGGATAGATATATGCTCTTCATCACTTCAATTTTGATGGAAAATAATGAGATCCAAGGTGGGCAAGCAACGATCATAGGAAGTGTAGCCAACACGTTAGTGAGGGAAAGATTAGAGTGGCCAAATACCAAACATATGAAATTGGAAAAGTATAAAAAGCGACCCATGTTAGTACATGAAATTTGGCAACGCATAAACTTACGCGTGACTTGAGTGACACGTGAAAAAATATGTATATATTGATTTAAGAGAAATGTTTTAAATATGAAGAGATTTTATAAAAATAAACTTTCTAACTGATAAAAGTAAAATCATATCAGTTTATAAATTCATTTTTATGAAATCTCTTTATAGCTGTAGCACTTATCTTTATGTAATGCAATACTTGTCTAGTCATGTAGATCAATAACTTGACATATCAAGTTGGCTTCCCAAATAAGAGGGATATGCCTTTATCATTCTTGGAGTCGACTGGACAAGACATTAAGAATAGGAAAATGCTAGTTTGCAACTTTGCCCTATATTTTTGCCTCTTGGGTTTAATCACTTGTGCATTTTGATTTGTTTTCTTTAATGGTTAAGGAAAAAGAAGTGACTACCGGTATATTTATATATTTTTTTAAAATATTTAAAGAAGTTTAAAAATATATAAAAAAAATATAAATATACTAGAAGCACACCCAACGATACATACTGGACCGCGGAGCAGAGGATCCTTAAGAATATAGGGTGAAAAATCCACCCATTATTCTCATACACAGACGAACATAACAGACAAATTAGGTTGGCAAGGCAAGCCCATTGTATATCAACGTTTTGGTTAAAAGTACTTAATTCCTCGTATCACTTATCCATGTAATTTCGTATTCGTGGCATTCTCGAAACGAAAGGATTAGCGGGAGGCAGGGAGCTATCAAAAGCCTGACGGAACTCATGTACATTGGTTTCAAAAGAAGAACCGCAATTGACGACTATCAATGGAAGCGAGCCCCAAAGACAAGTAGAGAAGTAAGAACAATGCACTCTGTTCGGAATCAGCCGGACCTAAACCAACACGTCTTAGCAATACTTGCAAAATGCAATCACCTCAACCATCTCAAGCAACTTCAAGCCTTTCTCACCACCCTTGGCCACAGCCAAACACAGTTTTACGCCTTTAAGCTGGTCCGCTTCTGCGCTCTTTCTCTCGCCAACCTTTCATACGCTCGCTTCATCTTCGATCATCTCCACTCTCCCAATGTCTATCTCTATACTGCTATGATTACTGCCTACGCGTCTCGGCCCGATCATGAATCGGCATTTGTATTGTACCGCAACATGGTTCGTAGGGGACGCCCTCCGCCCAATCATTTTGTCTATCCACACGTCCTGCAATCTTGTCCCGAGGCTTGGGAATCTCATGGCACTAAAATGGTGCATGCCCAGATTTTAAAATCAGGTTTTGGTCGATATTCAGTTGTGGAAACCGCTCTTGCTGATTCGTATTCGAGGATTTGTTCGGATATCATTAGTGCGAGACAGGCGTTTGATGAAATGTACGATAAAAATGTTGTCTCATGGACTGCTATGATTTCTGGGTACACCCGACTTGGGGAGATTGGTAATGCTATATCATTGTTTGAAAAAATGCCGGATAGAGATGTCCCGGCTTGGAATGCTGTTATTGCAGGGTGCTCTCAAAACGGCCTTTTCCCCGAGGCAATTTCACTCTTCAGAAGAATGATCAATTTTGCACTGGAGGGACAGCACCGAGGTAATAGGCCGAATCAGATTACAGTTATTTGTACGCTCCCAGCTTGTGGCCATACTGGCATGCTCCAGCTTGGTAAATGGATACACGGTTATGTTTACAAAAATAGGATTAATAACAACACACTCATCTCAAATGCTCTAGTAGATATGTATGGGAAATGTGGGAGCTTGAAAGAAGCAAGAAGAGTTTTTGACATGACCTCGAAAAAAACAGTGACCTCATGGAATTCCATGATCAATTCTTTTGCTCTCCATGGACAAAGTGAGAGGGCAATTAACATGTTTGTGGAGATGATGCAATGTGAGGATGATGTCAGACCAGATGAGGTTACATTTGTTGGCTTGTTGAATGCTTGTGCTCATGGAGGACTGATTGAAAAAGGCCTTTCTTATTTTGAAATGATGACTCGGGATTATAGGATTGAGCCCAAAATTGAACATTTTGGCTGCTTGATAGACCTTCTAGGTCGAGCAGGTCGATTTGAAGAAGCCATGGAAGTTGCTAGGGGAATGAGTATGGAACCTGATGAGGTTGTTTGGGGTTCTTTGCTTAATGGATGTAAGATTCATGGTCGCACAGATTTGGCAGAATTCGCAGTCAAAAAGTTGATTGAAATTGACCCAAATAACGGTGGTTATGGTATAATGCTGGCCAATATATACGGAGAGCTGGGGAAGTGGGATGAGGTTCGAAAGGTAAGGAAGAAGTTGCAGGAGCAGAATTCTTATAAAACTCCAGGTTGCAGTTGGATTGAAGTTGACAACCAAGTTTATCAGTTTTATTCTGCTGATAAATCGCATTACAAAACAGAGGAAATATACAAAATTTTGGAAAGTCTACTTGATTTTGTTATTTTGAAGTGAGGTCAGCAACTGTTCTCTCTCTTATTCAGTTCGCTACTCTTCTGTCTACAACTAAGAGGAGATGGGAGTGGGAGCAGAGAAATTATCGCTATCTGCATCAAAGTGCATGGAAGCTGATTGTAATTATATATAGGGTATAATTGGCAAATCCTTTAATTCAATGCAAGCGGAGAGTTATGTCATTTCCCCCTGGAAACCATGGCTAAGGCTCTAACAGACTCGGAGAGATTTGAGGTTAATCGAGGAAATAGTATTGACTTAGGAGTAACTTTAGTAGATTACATCAGCAAAGGCTGCAACAAGACTAAAAGAGAAAAAGGAGAAAAAAGAAGTGAAACAGAAACCCTTTATTCAAACTGACAAACCACATAACCATAGTTTGCTCGCTAAGAAGTTGTCCATAGTTTTAAAGCTCCTGCTTGGCCTTACTTCTGCACTTTGGATTTGGCTGGCTCGTCCTCTTCTGCAGCAATGCTGACCACCCTGGGGCTCTTGATCTTGTCAGGGGACAACTTGGGCAATGCCAAAGTGAGCACACCGTTCTCCAACTTGGCCTTGACAGAATCCAGGTCCACATTCTCAGGCAACCGGAACTGCCTCCAGAACTTGCCATAGGATCTCTCCATCCGGTGCCAGTGCTCCCCTTTCTTTTCCTCCTCCCTCTTCCTTTCTCCGCTCACTCTCAGCACCCGCTCATCCACCTCGATCTTCAGATTCTCCTGCTTCAATCCCGGCACATCCAGCTGGATAACATGACCTTCCGGCGTCTCTTTCCAGTCTACCCTGGCCGGAGACAGTGCCAAAGCGATGTCTTCCTTGTCAAGGCCAACTGGGATTTGCTCCAATACTCGGAACGGGTCTGTCCATATATCAGCTAACATACTCCCCGGACGCTCTATGAGTGGCAGCAAAGACCCATTGGAGAACCGAACAAGAGTACAGAGTAAGAGAAACGAAGCGAGGACATGCTTTACTTGTGCTCTCATTTTTCCTCTTGCTGCTTATTTTGTGTGCGCTGAAACTATATTGGGTTATTTAGATTGATTGATCTCAGAGATCTCTTGTATGGCAGTGTGCAATGTTTATCTCATCTTTGAAGAGGGAGTGGGAGGCCATGCTATTTATTATTACGCGGGGAAGGGACAGGCATTAGACGTTGGAAAACTTTGGAGAGGTCCAGAGAAAAGGGGAAGGTTCCAGCATTACTTTCTCCTGTGGGGAAATTAAGCTGAGCTTTTACATGTAGAGAAGGGAGGGTGCAAGATCTTTCCAACATGTTCCAGACAATTCATGTCCCGTTCTTTCGGTTTAATATTTTTTTGAATTTGAGGTTCAAGTGATTGAAAAAGCAGCACATAAAAGTGAGATCTAAATATTTTTTACTCACCGTGTAAATATTTCGGACGTATTTAAAAAAGTAATAAATATTTTTTATTCCACTTCTATTTAGATTTCTTAAGTTCAAAAAAGAACTTAGGGTGTTTTTGTGAGTTCAAATATTTTATTATACCTAATTCAATATTGTGGAAATATTAATAGAAAGAAAAATGTTTTTATTCACAAAAAATATTATAAAAATAAATTTATAAATTAACGGAATTTGATGTGATCCGATAGATTGTAAAATTATTTTTATTATAGAATCTATATATCATGTAAAATTATATCATGTTGTAGATTTATTTTTTTGTACGATCTTGTTAAGAGTGTAGCAATGCTGATTTTTGCCGAACGGCTGAGACTTTAGGGCCAGCCCAAGCTGGCTCGTTTGCTGAATAAATTAGCATGCGTGCAAATGGCCCATGCATCCTCTCTCTGGCCTCCAATCCTTTACGAGGAAAAGGTTTGCATGAGTTGCACGACCTCCGACTGCTTATGCTTCGAAAGACGAGTAGGATGCCTAGCTGAAAGTTCTACTCATCAGGCGATCCTCCCCTAAATGAAAAAAAAAAAAAAAAATGAAATGAGGGAGTAAGAGGAGACATCTATAATTGTTTTTAAGAATCAGTGTCTGATATTTTTATGTGTGGGTTGGATTATATGAAGATGTTATGTAGACATGTACTGAGTTCCGTATCTTTCATACGTAGTTAGCGAAAGGTCGTTATATGTGATATCGAATCGAAGTTCATATGAACCAATGACCCAAGGATATAGAATCCTGCAGATTTTAACTGATGTTTTATCTGGGGCCTGGCACTTTTCTCAGATGCACCTCTTCAAGTAACAAAGGGTCAAGTTCTGGATGATTCACTGCCATATCTAATTTAGTTTTTGGCTGTAGCTGCATCAAAGATAAAACACTATATTAAGAAGCAATGGCAGCGGCTCGATCGAGTGGTGAGAAGATTTGACCATCAATTTGCAGTCTCCCCCCATGCCAATTTCCCTGACAAATGGACCAACCCAGCAAGCAAACCATGCAAGAGAAGATGGGTCGTTGATGGGGGTTTCACTGTCACACCCAAAGCTGCTCAAGCTGTACCCAACTCGTGTGGTCCCCTCCAATCTGATTCACCATATGGGCAATGGGCCAGTGTTTCAATCTCGATCCCTAACGCATGCAGAACTAATGAGATGAGAAGGTGGATGTAACCCGGTGGCTTATTATTTGTTGGAGAATAATAAATCCGGCCTTGCTTTCTCCTTAGCATCAGTATATATATACTTGGTTCCCTCCTTGCAAATGGCCTATCTAAACAGGAAGCTATAATACAAGGGAAAATAATGTAGCTTTCAGGTGCATGCTGGCTGCTCAGAATAAAATGAAAATGATGCATGCAGGCTGGCTGCCGGCTGGCTTAGCAAGGACGATGTCCGCTCCCTTGATTCTGAAAGCAGAAATGAGCTTGTGAGTTTATATACGAAACTTCTTTCTTTCCATATTTTGTTATTACCTCACATTCCGTGCATCGATTCACTTCATTTTGCGTTGGCTATTACCAGCATTTCATGTCTTGTTTCACTTCATTTGTTTTTTGGTCGCTTGTATCAATAGGGTCACTCACATATAGTTGAGGAGATAGTCGTGTGTTCCCTAAAGCATTCAAGAAGAAGATAATATGAACATAAAATGCGACGTATGCGAGAAATTGGAGGCAGAGGTGCTATGTTGTGCGGATGAAGCGGTACTATGCAGGGGATGCGACGAGAAGGTGCATGCAGCTAACAAACTGTCACAAAAGCATGAGCGTGTCCGTCTTGTCAAACACCCATTGTCGTCTTCGTCATCCTCCTCTTCGCACCCCCAGCTCCCTCCATGTGATGTCTGCCAGGTATGCCTCCCTCTTGCCAATTTCTATACGCTGCAATTTCTATATGGTACATACCCGCTACCATAATAATCAATATAAATAACGAGGCTTTATCTTAACAGATTACAAATCAATAGCCTAATTACAATCAATCGAGAAAGGTTAATCCCAATTAGCCTTTTTTATTTGATAGTTGGAAAAAAGTAATCTTTTTCACTAAGCACTTTGACAGAATCTTTGCTAAACAGAAATTTTCCCTTAATTGTATTTGTAATGTAGATATACATATCTAGTCCTAGTCACGGGTTTATGCATAGAATTGCAAATTATGCATGCAGGAAAGAAATGGGTATTTCTTCTGCTTAGAGGATAGAGTACTACTCTGCAGGCACTGCGACGTCACAACCCATACGGGAACTCCCTACGCATCACCCCACCAAAGATTTCTTATTGCAGGCCTTGAAGTCGCCCTTCAACCTTCAATCAACCACCACGACATTGGCTTCAACAGTGGAAGTTCAAGCTCGCCAATGTCGAATAGTTCTTTAAGTTTCCCTGCTGACAACGAGAGCAGGGCAGCAATGACAATGGAAGTTGAGGCTGCATCCGCAGAGACTAGAACCACCTTCTCAGATGAACATCACTTCGCAACCGGGCTTCGTTGGTCATTGGATGAGATATTTGACTTGAAGGATTTTAACTACTATGAGTTTTCCGAAGTTGGGTCATCAAGTACGCCAAATTGTACTAAAGACTAAAATGGTTCAAAATGTCTCGGAATTTCTCACTTCTTTTGCTTGTATGATTGTGCACAATCATGTTGAGTAATGCAGATTGGTTTAAGTTGTATAACAGTATGGCGTGTTTGCTGACTGATCACTCACCAGGCTTGCATCAAGCCGTGTGTATCATTCTTCATTTATTTTTGCCTACTTTCGCTATATAGTAGCTTAGTTGACCACCAAAAGTTTCTTAGCTTCCTCAAATAGTCACGGTCACACTGCATACTGTTACCCTGTATACCGTTGGGTTGAGCCTGGTTCTGTTTTTGGTGTAGCCCGATTTAGTAGGTTTGGAGGTAAAGATAAGATAGATTTCTCACTGTTATAATTTTTTTAAATTTTTATATAAAATATAATAAATAATTTAATTTTTTTAAATTTCAATTCAATTTTTTTAAAATTTAAAATAATAATAATATTTTAAATTAATATTTTAAACTTTTATCTTAATATTATTCATAAAATTTTTATAAATTCTCATCTAATCTCACCTAACAAACATAACTAATTTTTATGTTAGGTTTGGAAGTGTTTTAAAACACAAAATTTCATTTTATCTCATCATAACAACTTTTTCAAATTCCTATATAAAATATAATAAACAATTCAACTTTTTTAAATCTCAAAATAATAATAATATTAAAAAATAATATTTTATTCAATTTTTAACTTTCATCTCAAACTAAAAATTCTCATCTCAATATCCAAACCTTTTTTTTAATGATACGACCTAATAAAAATTTATTGCCATTTTTTGTGTGTATTTTTAACTAGGCTTGGGCACGCTTTTAGCCATTGAACCGATCTGACCTGACCCGTAATTAGAGTTTACATGCTAATGTACTATATGGCCGATCTAATGAATAAAATAATTTACAGCTTTATAGATATAGATATATTGTCGAATCACGTAAATTTTGTATTCGTGTGTGATTGATTTTATTTTTATTTTATTTTTTCTCTCGTCGTTCCTAACACATACCCAATTTTGTTTGATACAATCGAACAAAATATGTATTTGAAAAGGCAATCCTGCTTTCCATTTTCCGTGAGTGATTTGGTCATACTCGCTATGATTGTGGAGGCCTCTTATTCAAAATCTAATAACTACTTAGTGATTTATGCACCGCACCATTTTATAAATGATGCTCTATGATTATATATATGCTATTTTCGCCACTTGCATCATTACCACAATATTTTATCCAACATGACCCGTTGGGCATTAACTGCAATTTCTAATTAAATATGTAATTAATCCACCTTTTAAGTTATTCTTTGATTAGAACGGGGAAGATGCATGTATCGATCTAAGGGCCAATTAACTTGATCATATGCCATTTAAATATGCACTACACGTGAGCAAACAGTACATGATGCATTGAGGTAAACATATTATATATATGCCAAGATCCTTTGGATTGGCAACACCTTGGAAACCAAGGTTCGAATCTCCCCTCATCCATGTATTAAAAAAAATGTATATTATATATATACAGCGGAATTGCCTGATCTGCTAGCTCATGTTAAAGAAAAAGATATGTAGCATGCTCGATTCTATAACTTGTAAGGCGACATTTTGATCAAGGCGACATGATCTCTTCCTAGTGGCCATTTAATTAAAGAGGCGATTCGCCGATTCCTTTTGAATAAGTTACATGCATGATCAATCGTCTTCCAAGCCTGCATATATCGACAATGAATGAATGGTCCAAATCAACCAAGCATGTAGAAGATATTGAGGATTATTCCAATATTAGTGGGTCAAAATGAGATAATTTTATACTCGCTGTTGTTCTCAATTAAGTTTGTGATTCTTTCCTTATATCTTCCTTTTCTTGTTTTCTTTAAATATCTTTTGATCATTAATTTTGGGCAAATAGTACAAATTAGTGGATAATTACTAATTATCATCTTCAAACTCTCCTTTCCCATGGATTGAATCTGAATATTCCCATTTATAAATTATAGGATCAAGAATCACCAATAATATTGAGACTAAATATATATATATATATATATATATATATATATATATTTATATTTTTTCACTTCCTTTGTTATTTTCCTCTCCTAAACTTTGTGTTGGCCATTTTACTATGTCTAAATTAGATTGTGAGCTTCACTTGGGAATTTGGACTCGAGAACTAGAGTAGCCACATCTTTTCAACAGATTTTTGTGTGTCATGTACTGTGGTTTTATATTTTATGTATTCTCTTCTTGATATTCTGGCCCTTTATATATGCTTAATTGTTTCCTTTTGTCCATTCAACTTGAGATCACACACTTTTACTTTGCTCAAATACATAGATATTCACACCCTCAAATTCTCAGTACTACTTGAAACAAGTAGTAATTAAGCACCAAGAACCTCACCTTAAGATACAAGAGCAATGGAAAAATTTTGGTTGAAAGTACAAAACCAGTAAGTTCACTCCGATTATATATGAACGAAAACTTCTTGGCCAGAGCTCTTAGTGGGCACCGTGCTTGCCTGTATCGAGAAATTAACGTTAATGTTAATGAGTTTTAGAAAACCACAAGGGCTAGGCCGACAGTACCGTTCCTTGTCTCTTAATATTCGCATCCCCCAGATTATGCTGTGCAGTAGAAAGATCTCACAGACCTTGTTATTGAAGAGTCTTGTCATCTAGTGGAAGTTGTGATTGGTTGGGATGATCGTCTTCATCAAACACAACCCATACTTTGCTAATTTTGGTCTCCAGTGCGCATGAGAAGAGAGTTGATGACAAACTGATGTCGCCCTTTTTGCCTTCTTTTGCCGCCGTTGCCCCTTGTGGCTTCGTTGATTTTGATAGCCCCAAGATGGGAGGTAGTGCTGATGAAGCAGTAGTCTTGCTCAACAAATGAAAACTATAGGAATTGGCCGTTTGATCAATTTGTGGACAGCCCAAGCATTGTTCCAATGCCATAACATGCTCCATAGTGATGATTTGAACATTTGGGTACTCCAAACTCTTGTTATCAATAATCCATTTGCAGTTCTCATACAGATCGTGAAGCTCCTGACTTTGCTGGGAAGCCCTCTTAAGTATTTCACAGGCTAAAGCCCTCGCCGGCTTTGTTAAATCAAAGAACATGTTAACAAGAGCAGCGATGCCTTCACAAAAAGTCAAGTATAGCTGAAAGCTCTCTTTCAAGGTGTTGCTCATGGCTGCTTGAGCCAGGTTATCTGAAGGCAATATATCCAACGGTGAACAACTCAAGACCCTATCTATAAGTAGTTGACATTTTGGCAATTTTCGGAATACCACGTCGATTGACTTCTCTTCGTAGCATCGAAACTCGAAGCTGCCTTTAGACATAACAGGTTCGAGTTTTCCTGCTTGGTTGATGAGCCAACCCATCCTTTCTTCCAGATATGCTGCATAATTGTGCAGAAAACAAACTGAAGGGTCAGAATTCTTAGAAAACCAGCGGGTACTCATTTGGAGATGACCAGATAGGTGTGCATCTCGTAGCTGTTGCTCAAAGCAACGGTTGCCTCCTCGTAGGAGGCGGTGGATGAGGACAAGGGTCTTGAGGGCGACCAGGCGGTCTCTGGTTTTGCAAAGACGACGAGAAATTCGTTCAGCCAGAAAAGGAATGGATCCAGGGGAGTTAGAGACAAGGAAGAGAATCTCATGCATGTGTTTGTCGTCGATGGGGCCATTATCATGGCCAGTAGCACGCAGGATTGCAATATCTATGTTGGAAAAGCCATCACACGGGTTGTGTATCATAGCCTTGCCGATCGATGCATGATCCTTTACTAAGCCAAGAGCTAGCCGGAACTTTCCCTGTATGTCTACCCTCATGATCTTTCTAATTTTCTTGTGTTCAGAAATGCGATGGGAACAACCTTTGTGTGTAGAGAGCACCTGGGCCAAGAGCGCACTTATAGATTGAGGGGTTAGAGACGGATCAAAGAGTACTGACATGGAAAACTGACAAGGAATTCATGAAGAATCAAATCTTACATTTTAAAACATGACAGAGTAACCTCGACTCTAACAATTAAAACAAAGAGACATTATGGGAAAGAATGTTCGTTTCAAACAAAAAAATTTACATTAGTCTTGATCAGGGCCTACAACTATCATTATTCTATGTGCTAGGAAGTATGCAAGTCAACGAGGACTGTAGAAATTAGCTGATTATACCGTTCAACGGATAATAACACATCGAAAAACCACCGAAATTTTTTTTTTTTTAAAAACTATTTATTTTTTGTTTAATTCAGAGAATTAAAGAAGATAAGGAGGGACTTTAGTTTGGTCATTGGCCACACCACCAAAAGCCTTGGATTCTCTTTGTACTCGATCTAATTAATGAATTGTGTTCATTAACATTTCCACTCCTTAAAAGGGTGAATTGATGGTTGTGAATGTGGGAATTAAACAAAAAGGAAGAAAAAAGAGAGGGAATAAGAAGGAGTGCCTTACAAGCTAAGCCTAGCTAGGCTTTCTAATTAACTTTAATGGATATGAATAAAAACAAACAAGCAAAGAGTCAACGAGCGAGACAAAAGTTATCATATTGTGGTGGGGGAAAAAGAACCTCATTCTTCAGGAATATGATTCTCTTTCTACATCAAACTCTCCTCCCATTCGTAACATCACCACATAATTAAACAACGTTTTTGCTCTCCTCTTATTAGGGAGATTGAGGGGAAAAACCAGAAAAAGAAAAAAAGGTGCGTTGTCATATTCTATTCTAGCAAGCAATTATCCAAAATGTTTCTTGTATAACTTAAGAGTACTATACCAAAGTCGGCATTAATAACACAATCCTCTATCATGTCCATACATAGTACAAACAGATCAGAAAATGTTGTCTTATTTACTTGACTGACTTTTTTTTTTTTTTAAGACACTTGACTGACTGATATATAGACACTGATTCTGATAGATCATCTGCACCGTCTGATTTAAAACAAGAAAAATGATAGGATTACTACCCTCTTACTACTTATTTACTATTATTTTTTTATTTGATTTTTTTATTAATTTTTTATTTTAGTTAATGGTTAAAGAAGTGATTATTAGTAAAATTATATATTTTTTTAATTTTTTCTTAATGATTAAGGATGTTAAAAAAATAGTTAAAAGAAAATGATAAAAAAATAAAAAATTTCAAATATAGTTTAAATAGTAAAGAAGTAATGAAATGGTAGTAAGAGTATCATTACCCTTAAAACAATGCCAGAAGAAAACCCATATAACAAAGAACATAATTAGCAGCACTAGGCCGGTTTTGGATACAAAGAAATGTTTGATCGTAATTTTTTCAAATTTTCAAAAAGAATATAATAAATAATTCAATCTTTTCATATTTCAAAATAATAATAATAGGATTATTAAAAAATAATATTTTAACAATATTTTTTTAAAATTTTAACTTTTAACTTTCATCCCAATTTAGTTTATTTCAACTCACTATCCAAATAGCACCTAAAGCTTTGTTTGGTAAGTGAATCACTATTATTCACAAACAGTCTACTACTATTTATTAACTATATATATAAATTTTGCTACTCATCATCCCACACACCTTACTTATTTTTTTTTTTATTATTCCTAAATTAATTGAGTTCTTCTACTCATTATCTATACACAACATATTTAGTATGGAACAAAAATAAAAAATAAAAAATTATGTGTGGTGTGTGATGTGGGAATGATAAAAAGAATTTTTCATTAACAATTTATTATTTTTTCACAACTATTTATTATTTAGGTTAATTACACTTTGTCCAATCGAATTTTTACTCAATTCACAATGTACCTCCGAAACTACTAATTACATCAAAGTGGACTTTCGAACTTTCAAAATTTTTCAATCCCCCTTCCATCTACTAGTTGCATTCTAACATTTATTATAAAGATGTAATTTTTATCTAATATATTATTATTGATCATATAAAATAAAAAATAATATATTCTATCAATTAATAATAAATCATTAATCATTAACCATTAAAGTGTATATATTGGCTTTGTAATGCTGGCTGGCTAGACACAAAAATTAGAGATTGAAATTGAGAAAATATATAAAATAAAGAAAAAATTTTAAAACTAAAGTTTATTAATAAAATTCGATAAATTAGTTCTGAAACTGACAAGTCAGGCTCAAATAGTTAAGAAAATTCGAGATTATGAGAATATTCAGAGTTTCCTGTCATATGCTTTTTCGAAGTAGTTCATGAACACTATCAATGTAGAATCTGTCGAGAGGTCGAGGGCGAGGGCTAAGGGCAAGGGAAAGTGTTACGTAAACTGGCTAGTGGCCAGAAAGGTACCAATAGATAATTGACAATGATGTATGTTTTAGAAGGAACTCAGAATATCGTCTTAATTTGAAAAGTAGTACTCCGAAGAGTTACAAGTGATTGAAATTAAACATAACGAGAGTCTGAAAACAAAGTTGCATAAAAAGTAATTGGCGCTTCCAAACTAGCTATGGTGTCCAATTACAGCCTAAAAGGACAGATTATTGATAAGATCTCAAGAGATTTGATCTTGTATGAAGTAATCAGTGCCTTAAAAACTAGTGCTACTTGAAAATTCCAAGTAACCCAGGTCAAGACAACCAGGCAGTAAGTAGTGGATGTCATTAATTGTCAGTATTGATTATTACTCTAAGTATAGTCTTCTCTATGATTTTAAACACTTGGTCTTCCTTCCTCGTCAACTTCAAGCACAGTGCTAAGCACGGAGAGATCGAGTGGGGAAAGACAGAAGAAAAAAAATGGAGGAAATGGAAGAGATAGAGATTGTAATAGTTGGCGCTGGCATTTGTGGCCTTGCTACTGCGCTTGCTCTTCATAGGTTTCTTCATCTTCTTACTATTCTTTTCTTCCCATCACTAATCCTGCTTCCTAATTAGCAATTTAATGCTTGGAAACAATTTTTCTGTGAAATGTGAATTGAACGTGTAGGAAAGGTATCAAAAGTGTGGTTTTAGAAAGATCGGCGTCACTGCGAGCAAGCGGAGCAGGTATCACTATCCGGACGAATGGTTGGCGGTGCCTTGATCAGCTTGGTGTTGGCTCTGACCTCAGACAAACTGCCCTTCCTTTGCAAGGTTAACTACGTATCTTATATGCCCCCTTCCTCTCGTAATAGGCCCGAATCATATTTAGGGGAAACTTTTGGTATGAAGGATTTTCTTTCAATTTGTGTCCCTTTGCCAATTTCTATAATAAAAAAATAAATAAATAAATTTGTCATTGTTGGCTTGTGGCAAAGTTATTGCCGGTCGATTAGAATCAGAAAGATCAATAATATCTCCGACTTATTGTCGGATCACAAATATTAGATGCTCTTTGTCGAAGTGTTATACTTTCATCAGTAGACTGGATCACAATGCAATAAACATTCTGGTTGACATTCATGAGAGCTCGTGATTCTATAGTCAGCATGCTGACTATCATTAACATAATCATATCGCAATTTTAGGCATTTGTTTTGCATGCGTGTTTATTTCAACATCTGTAGTAAGACGTCTTTCTAATCGGTATTAATGAAAAGCAGGGCACGCGAGATGCAGCTTTCTAACGGCAAGATAAAAGAAATATCGCTCGGGTAAGTTCTTTTACTTTTAATTTCACCATCTTTAATGTGTATGGGGGAAGGCCGTAATCTGCAAATTGTGTGAAGTGCATCCCAATTTGTATGCATTTTTTATTATACACCTGTGCGCTTATAGATTAGAATGACTAATTAATGTTAGAATGACTAATTAATGTTATGATCAGAGTTTCCTGAAATTATTATAAAACCTGTTTCAAACTCGTGCACCTCTCTTACAATCCACCCACCAAATAATATTGGTGGACTAAACCAATTCTGGACTGATACTGTTCTTAAAGTGTTTGACGGGTCAACAGAACTTTTAACTGACATTCATCAACAAATCCTTTGAAGGAAGAACAAAAACGAATGATATTGGAACCCTGTAACCAATATTTGTAGACATCTACAGGAGACGGGCAGAAACTCGATGCATGAGGCGGAGTGATCTTATCAGGATCCTAGCAGAAAGCTTGCCTCTCGGCACAATTCACCTTGGATGCCCAATACTCTCGGTTACACTAGACCCACTTACTTCCTATCCAATTATTCAGCTCCAAAACGGGAGTGCCATCCATGCTAAGGTATTTTTTTTTTTTTTTGATAAATAACCATGCTAATGTATTCTTTTTGAGTTTCATTTAGCCCAATGATCATTAAGTTTATATCATTTTTCTCAATTAGATTGGATGTAATACCCTTCTTGGTTATTGTGTGGTTCACTTTGCAGTTCTAATACTTGGTAACCTTTGAGGGTCCTTTGGTCTACAAATCATTTGGATTACTGTCTCTTAACTCCAGTTATAATACATCAGAAATGTTTGCAATTAAATTGCCAAATGAAAATTGTAGTTTCTAGGAAATAATTCATTGCTTTTCCAACAACAATTTGCTCTACCAGCTTTCTCAACAAGCTCGTATAGATTGATGAGGCTCTTTGAGAATATGATTCTAATCACTAATTCACAATTTCCTGGCAGCTTAAACTTCTAGATTGATCGGTTATTCCACACGGTATTATAACAATGGTTCAAAATGTTTGGATCCATGTGCCATCTGGTCCTGCAAATGTGAGGGGAGAGTGTTAGATAATAAAATTCAAAGAATTAAATCAACCCATTCCTTACAGTGATTGAACACATGCCAACAGAAATCTTAGTTGTTCTGAACAAGGGTAGACTCTGTTGAGGACTTGAGGCTGATTGATCAAATGGTCGGAAATAGATTTGTTCTGTGGCATAATGCCTCGTACACTTGTCTGAGTCAAGGTTTAAGCTGTCCTTAATCATATTGCAGGTCTTGATTGGATGTGATGGAGCCAACTCTGTAGTTGCAGATTTTCTTGAGCTAAAGCCAAAAATTCTTTTATCATTGGCGGAAACTAGAGGTTTTACCAATTATCCAAGTGGTCATGATTTCGAGATGGAATTTTTTCAAGTTTCTGAGGGCAACAACATAATGGTTGGAAGGCTGCCAATTGATAATAAGTTGGTCTATTGGTTTGTCAATCAGAAAATAAAGCCCAAAGGTACACTCTTATATGATTCAAGTTATTTACAACTGCTGTTTCCCTGTGAAAGTACAAATGAAATTTATATGTGGAAGTTTTTTAGTCAAAGAAGGTAAACAGTACGTTGCAACACTATCAAATTTCAGCAAGTTTTGTGTTTTGATGGTTTCTTGCAATAGCAATGAAACCTATCTGTTATATCTATTGCAATTTATGATCTCTTCCCAATTCACAAGTTTTGAAAGGTTTTAATTTTTTAGGAAGAGGACAGTACCCCAAGTCTTGAAAGGTCATTAAATGATTAAATACTTACATATACTTAAGTATTTGTCATAAATGCTTGTGAAGATTGTGAGAATCATAAGCTGGTCTTTTCTTTTTTATTTAAATCTATTTTTTTCTTCTGCCTAATTAGATATTTTCTCTCTGTAGAATTCTATGCATGTGACTGACTGGTTTCTTTGCTGCGATTAGGTTTAGTAGTGATTGTGTTGTTACAGTGGCCACAAGCTTCAATTTATAGTTTGGTATGTTATATACTTGTTACACGTATAGGTGCAGTGATTGCAAAGGATCCAGAGCTCATTCATAAACTGACTCTTGAATTGATTAAGGACTTCCCCACAGAAGTGGTGGACATGATAAGAAACAGTGAGCGTGAATCAATCTCTCACGTACGCTTGGTACACCGTGCCCCCTCGGAACTACTTGTTGGAAGTTTCCGAAAAGGAAGCGTGACGGTGGCCGGAGATGCCATGCATGTCATGGGTCCGTTCATGGCACAGGGTGGCTCAGCTGCTATAGAAGATGGAGTCGTCTTGGCAAGATGCTTGGCACAAAAGTTGTCCGAAATTGATATCAAAACAAATGGGTGGAGGAGGAGGCATAAAGTTGGAGAAGCATTGGATCAATATGTGAAAGAACGGAGGATGAGATTGGTCTGGCTCTCCACACAATCTTATCTCCACTGTTTGCTAATCGATGGTACTCCACCTTTGCTTGTAAGAGTTATATGTATAGTCTTACTGATGCTTCTCTTCAGCGACTATGCAGCTCACACTCAATATGACTGTGGCCGCCTATGAGGCATCGGCCATGCTTTGAAGCTGGGCAATTAATATGTGACGAACTCTATTTATCATCATCCTCTTATCATATTTTTATGTAGTATCAAATGATTTGAAAATAAGTAAAAGATTTGATAAATAGTTTTTCAATCATTTAATGTCATATTAGAAGATGATGTGAAGATAGTAATTAAAATGACGATAAATAACGATGATATTAAATATAATTAAAAATGATAATATTTAGAATTACAATTGAATATTGAGCCTGAAGCGGCCGCTTGATTTTTTTTTTTTATACATGGGAGAGAGGGCAATTCAAGCTGGGCATCCGCTTGAATTTAGATTTGAATTTTTTTGGATAAATATTAATGTCATATTTAGAAAAAGTGGCCGCTTGAATTGGTTGAGACCAAAACAAAAAAAAAAAAATACACACCCACACACTGGGTTGAATAAATGGGCCGACTTCTGTAAAAGCCCAAACAAACGCAATATAGTGGGCCGAGGTCGACCCACTCTTCTTTCGAATGGACCATTTTATCTGTTACTATTCCTCACGAGGTCACGTGCCAAACCTAACATTCTTCCTCTCGCTCTGGTTACTCAATCACGCAGTGCTGACCAGGAGTAGTAGAGATGTGGAAGAGAGCGTAAACTGTTGTTTCCCTAATTTCATTCAAAGATAATTCTAATGGAGCTCCGCCGGTGGAGATCTCTCTCATAAATTTTCACGAGGACAAAGAAGGAATTGTAATTTCTGATCAATGGAGTCGGCAGCAGCATCGTCGGTCACTTTCTACGATTTTCTGGATCGAATGCGTAACCCGGCTTCCCTCGATCTCGTACGATCCATCAAAAGGTAAATTCAAACCCTAGAAAACTTTCTTTCGCTATTGTATCTTATTAAAATAACGTTTTAGTACCTAATTTGGAGGGGAATATTTTAATTATTATATAACAATCGAACTTCTTTCTGTTTAATTTTTAGTTAGTTCAAGAGCTAATCGAACTCATTTTCAGCTTCATAGTCTCTTCTTCATTTTACGCGGCCAATCCCGAGAATGATGGAAAAAGAGTGCAAGAATTCTACTTGACAATGGAAGCTGCTATTAGGGAACATCCTTTGTGGACCGGTGCTACTGAAGAAGAAGTTGACCATGCAATGGAGGTACTTAATTTCACATCCACTAAAATACTAACTTTTTTTATTGATTAGTATTTCGTCTAACGCAGGTTTCTTTCGAAGTTAATATTTAAACTGACAATAGAATATAGTACGCTTGTTTTCTCTCATGTAAAACATGATTTGTAGCAATTGAAGTGCCTAATTCGTAGATTTAAGGTGGCATATTGATCTAAATAGATTGACATCTGTATGACACCTATTGCAGGGTTTAGAGAAATATGTGATGACAAAGTTGTTCTCACGGACGTTTGCTTCTGCTTCCGAGGATTCAAAGATTGATCACGAAATCTCAGAGAAAATATGCTTGTTGAAAACCTTCTTGAAGCCCGAGCATTTAGATATACCAGCCGTTCTTCAGAATGAAGCTTCTTGGCTGGTATGCGTGCTGGCATGATTTAGGTCGTATTTTTCACTATTGTTATGTATAATAGTGTTTCACATATTTAGGCATGGTATATTAGTTCTTTAGTTCCATGGGGTAGCTATCGTTGCCTAATTATTGAGAATTTCACGGTACTATTGATGCACCAATGGAAAGAACAAGTAAAAGCTGCCATTGCAGAGATCATTTTTTCTGGTGAGACTTATTTTCTGAAGGCAAGTTGCATCACCTTGAAATAGATTTGAATCCTAAACGGATTTCTGACAAACATTTGTCTCAACCCAAAAAAGATTAAAACTGCATTAAATCTACCAGGCAAAAAAGTTTGAAAAATGCCTTAACGCGACGTTCATTGCTCTCATTCCAAAGAAACATGGGGCTACGACAATTGAGGAGTTTTGTCCTATAAGTCTGGTTAGTGGGGTATACAAGATCATCTCGAAGGTTCTTGCTAGTCGATTAAGTCCAATGTTGGAACAAATTATTTCCAAGCCTCAAAATGCATTTATTCGTGGGAGACAAATTCTTGACTCGGTCTTTATTGCAAATGACTGTTTGGACCACAGAATGGGGGAGGGAGTTCCAGGCATCCTTTGCAAGCTTAATATGAAAAAGGCATATGATCATATGAATTGGGAGTTTCTTTTATACTTGCTCAAGAGGTGTGGTTTTGGCAATAGGTGGATCTCACGGATTAGACATTGTGTTTCCAAAGCCCACTTCTTGGTTCTAGTTAACGGCACTCCTACCCCTTTTTTTGACAGTTCCCGTGGTTTGAGGCAAGGAGACCCTTTATCCCCATTTTCTATTTGTTATAGTTACGGAGGCTCTCGGCCGAATGGTGAAGGCCACGGTTGGAGGAGGATTCCTATTAGGGTTCCAGGTTGGTAATGGCACTAATGACTCTATTATCATCTCACATATCCTATTTGCAGATGACACCTTACTTTTTGTGAAGCTAACCATAGTTAGATTCAATCGCTTCGAGCTTTGTTATTATGTTTTGAAGCAGTGTCGGGACTTAAGGTGAATCTTGGTAAGTCCGAGATGGTTGCAGTGGGCGTGGTGCCCAACATCAATAGCTTAGCAAGCCTTTTGGATTGTAAGGCATCTTCGTTGCCTATGAAATATTTGGACCTTCTGTTGGGAGCAATGTTTAAGGCTAGAGCTATTTGGGATGGGATAGTGGAGAAGGTAGAGAAAAGGCTGGCAGATTGGAAAAGGGTGTATTTATCGAACGGGGGTCATCTCACTTTTAAAGAGCACCCTAACTAATCTCCCAATCTATTTTTTTATCTTTATTTTCTTTGTCGGCAAGGGTGGCAAATAGGATTGAGAAACTCTTTCGGGCGTTCTTATGGCGCCTGAGGGGAGGAAAAGAAATTTCATCTTGTTAATTGGCCTACTGTATGTTCCCCAATTTCAAATGGGGGCTTGGGAGTGTGCAATTGGAGAACATTCAATAAAGTTTTATTGGCGAAATGGTTATGGAGATACCACTTGGAGGGGGAGTAGTTGTGGAAGGAGATTATTGACGCTAGACACAGAAGTGCTTGGGGGGGGTTGGTGCTTGTGACACGCTATATGATAAGGATAAAGATTGGTGGTGTATGGGATTTCACATTGCTTGTGAATGATAAGTTCTTCCTAAGGTTTCAATAGGGCTCTAATTGTATCATTGACTAGTTTTTTTAGAGCATAGGCCATGTGGTTTGAACCTTCTATTGGGGCGTTACAAATGGTATCAGAGCCTATCTCAATCAGAAATGTGGGACTTGAGCCGTGCCAGCTACGATGGATTGACCCGATGAGGACGTCGGGAATTCAAGAGGGAGAGATTGTGACACCCCATATGATAAGGATAAGGGTAAGTGGTGTATGAGATCTCACATTGCTTGGGAAGGATAAATTCTTGCTCTTTATAAGGTTCAAATGGGGCTCCAATTGTATCATTGACTAATTCTTTTGGAGTATAGGTCATGTGGTTTGGGCATTCCATTGGGACGTTATAGTACTCCAATAGAGTTTTGGGTGGGTTGGGGGGGGGGTATGGTTTGGGCTTATGGAAATTTATGAGGAAGGGATGACCATGCTTTGAAATGGAAATTTATAAGGAAGGGATGACCATGCTTTGAAATGGAAATTTATAAGGAAGGGATGACCATGCTTTGACAAACATATCCGTTTCGTGGCTGGAGAGGGTACTAGAATCAGGTTTTGGCAGGATGTGTGGTGTAGAGATTGTGCACTTGATAGGATTTTTCCAGCTCTCTATCGTATTGCTACTAAGAGGGATGCTTCAATGGCGGATGTGTGGATGTTTTCCCACGTCTCTTACTAGTGGAATATCCTTTTTAATAGGGACCTTCATGATTGGGAATTGTCCACCGTCTCAGATTTTTTCAGATTACCATACTCCATGGGACACCTTACGGCATAGAGAGATAGAATGCAGTGGACGTCCAATGACAGGAAGAAATGTACAGTCAGAGTGTATTACAAATTATTGACATCACAAGCTATTGCTCCCTTCCCTTGAAGAATATTTGGAGGTCTTGTGTGCCTTCTAAAGTAGCTTTCTTTGTATGGACTGCTGCTCTTGAGAAGATTTTAACAATAGACAATTTGAGGAAGAAGGGATTCGTCGTGTTGGATTGGTGTTATATGTGTAAAAAGAATAAAGAATTAGTGGATCACCTCTTATTGCATTGTGAGGTGGTGAGAGTGGGATGAGATCTTTAGAAAGGTTGATATTGCTTGGGTAATGCCATTGAGGGTCGTGGATTTATTGGGCTGTTGGAAAATGATTCAAGGCTGTCTCTAAGTGGCGGCAGTGTGGAAGATGATCCCATTGTGCATCATGTGGTGCATTTTGTCGGAAAGGAATGAGTGTTGTTTTCAAGACAAGGAGCGCACAATGGCGGAGCTGCAGAATTTCTTTGTACAAGCTTTGGTTTTCAGCTATTGTACTAGATGGGAACAATGTGCATGACTTTTTGTCTTTAATTTGTCATTCATAGAATGTATTTTGGTGTTTTTTTGTGTACCTCCTGTGTACACGGGTTATGTTTATTTCATTCTCATTTATAAAATTTATCTATTACTTATCAAAAAAAAAATCTACCAGGCAAATTAATAATTTTTCTGAAAAATATAGCAAAATAGTGAATAAAATTAGCACGAAATTGAACATACCAAACATTTTGATTAGGTAGGACCCTTCTTATTGTCACCAATGAACCTTAAGTTTTCACTGATATTGTGTTACACCGTTATGAAGCCTCATTTAAGGTACTTATAATACAATTATCAGTGGCAAAAGCAAACCAAAAACTGATACACCAACTACAGTAATAAGTTTGATGAATGCACAAAAACATATTCTAGCGTTATGTAGATGCGTTTTTCTCTTTCGTGTTATTTGTGGCATTTTATGAATTTTTGCACAGACAATTTTCATTTGTACCTCAATATCTTTAGTCTATGATAAGGTTTTAAGGAATCGTCTAAAATAAATTGTATTGGTCAGCCTTGAGGTAAAAACCAGATCATTTAATGATCTTTGGATATTTCATTGTTGGATCGTTATGTTTCCCCCATGCCTCCCTGCTCCCCCCGTCTTTTCCTTTTCTCTGGGGAGTGTACTGGTCTCCAGAACTTATAAACGTCCCAGAAGTTTGTCTTCCTGAGGTTATTTATATGTGCCTGGAGCAACTTCTTCATTTATTTGTCTTTTAGAACTAGCGTATAGTCATCATTCTTTTTCCATTAACAATCAGTTATAGTAATCTTACCTGTTCCTCTAAAGGACTAGTTGTAATTTCCCTCCCTTTTTTTCTTCCGACTCAGCTTGCAGAGAAAGAATTGCAGAAGATCAACACTTTCAAAGCTCCTCGTGAGAAGCTTTCTTGTATTATGAATTGTTGTAGGGTCATCAACAATTTGTTGCTCAATGCATCGATGGCAGAAGATCATGTACTGGCAGGACTAGATGACTTTCTTCCAGTTCTTATATATGTTACGATCAAGGCAAGCTCTCCTTGGTAATAAGCCATGCAGCTGAACGTCATTCTGTTTCTCAATTATGAGCATTTTTTTTATCATATATTCATGATGCTGCCGTCTTTATAATAATTGATATTTTAGCATCATCGTACCATACTTACCAAACAGATGCATTTTCTATTGGCATCTGTATCAATTACCTTAATATACTTATCAACACTGCTCCCATTAGTTATGGTTATCTTTGTGCCTAATTTCCTTTCTCATTGTGCAGCGAAAATAAACAAAGAAAAAAAATGAAAAATTGCATTTTATGAATGAAAAATATTATTCTAATGGAATAACATGGTCCTTCCATCATTCATGATATTATGTATATTTCATGTTTATTGCCCATGATCTACATTCTGTGTCTTACATGCTTAAATTTCAAACTGCAAGTTTCTTGTCTCTAGCTTGTAGTTGCTCATCATTGTTTGTGGCGGTGGAGTAACTATTAAGTTATGGTACATGTTTTTTTGACCGGTAGAGCTATGGTAAATCTTTAATGTATTTGGTCATTTGGTGTTTGTCACTCAAGGTCTAACCTCTGATATGGATGCTTGATATTGTTGATCAATATTGCAAGTCCCTCTTCCTTCATTATAGCGAGTAACTTCATCCTACATCCGCAAAACCAGCTGACAAATTTGTAAGAAAACATTTTCTATTTGATGTATCAGTGAACTTGTAAAATTCATGTCCTGTTGTTGAATATCAGCTTTTGTTGTTCTGTTTGTGATGTGAAAGTTCCATTTTGTCCTTTTAGCAGTAAGAATATTTCAGATTTTGTTTTATCTATAAGAATGCTCAGGTTTTTTTTTTTTTTTTTAACAAGATTTTTGCAAAAACTAAGGTAAATTCTTAAAATACTATACTAAGCTTTTCAACTTGTTATGAGCAGGCCAATCCTCCACAGTTGCACTCTAACCTCAAATTCATCCAATTGTACCGGAGGCAAGCCAAACTTGTCTCGGAAGCAGCTTATTATTTCACCAATCTTGTGTCAGCCAAGGAATTTATTGTCGATCTAAGCGCTAAATCTCTTTCCATGGACGAAATCAAATTTGAGGAGAGCATGCAAGCAGCAAGATTAACCAATAAAGAAATACAAACAGAAGCCTCAATCACATTACTAGGTCAAACAGATCCTAGTCCAACAAGAATGCAAGATGAAAACAGAGGCCTAAGTGGTAAGCCTGAAACCGCCATTTTTTTCTTAATTTTTTTATAAGTAAAAGAAATTTTATTGCTGCTAAAATAGGGATCTTTTTTTTCAAAAAAAAAAAAACTAGTCAACAAGTATTTGTTAATGTTAGTTTTAAGAGGTTATTTACTATATTTCATTGAGCTATTTGTTTCACTATCATTACCTGCTGTAGTTGCTACTAACCACCCCAGTCCCCATAGGTCAATCTCTCATCTACTGTTTTTAGAGACATTATAGCATCATTTCTCAACAACCAAAGGAAAAAAAAAAAAAAAGTTTACACCAACAATCTATGTAGTAGATCCTCAAATGCCTTTGACTGCATTAGGTGGATCAAATTATCCTTACATGGATGCAAAGGCTGGTGAACTGACCATCGGAGATGTGGAGAGATTGCTGAGTTTGTACAAAGATGTAGTTACAAAATATACCAGTCTCCGTGCTGCTGTTAGACACCATTCTTTGTCCAGGGCAGGACCCCCTTTCCCTCATTCGGAAGGAACCAGTTTTTCGTTAACACAGCCAGAGGGAGTAAATACAAAAATTGATCATCAAAGAGAAAACTAACAAGGTCAGTGTCTCTCTAGAGCAATGATATTATTTACTCATTCATGAACAATCTCGCAAAGAAAATTTCTCCTGAGCTTTTATAGATGGAACAAAACTGTTAAATAGCATATCCTTCAAAAAGAAGCTGTACATTTATCAGGAACCATACACAACACGCAATCAACCCACACAACATCTCTCTCTGTTTTTTTTTTTTTTCTGGTTCTTGATTGTTCGTTTTCCTTTTGTTTCTTCTTCTCCCTTCAGTTCAGTTCCAGTAGCAGTAGCAGTAGCAGTAGCAATGATTTCAAGTCTGAATTTTTGTTTCCTTTTGATATTTGACTTAGCCAAGGAAAAGATTCACACGGATATAGCAACAATCCACGGGTTGAAAGAAAGGCAGGAGCTTTGCGGATCAAAGAGTTTTCGGAGTTATGCCACACACACAAAGAATAGGCATCAAAGTCCCAAACTTATCTGCATGTCATGCAGAAGTTTAAAAAGCGCCTTGTTACCCGTAATACAGTCAGTACAGTAGTCCTGGTCTTTGTCTTAGAGCACACCCTCGCCATACTCTGTGTTAGGGTGCGTTTGTTGAAATGAGTTGAGTTGAGTTGAGTTGAGTTGAGTTTAGATGATAAAATATTGTTAGAATATTATTTTTTAATATTATTATTGTTTTGAAATTTGAAAAAGTTGAATTGTTTATTATATTGTGTTGGAATTTGAAAAAGTTGTAATGATGAATAAGATGAGTTGAGTTTGGTTGAGTAACCAAACGAACCTTAATGTTTTCGTATATTTATTTCTAGACTAATTTTTTTTTCTCTCTCCTGGCAACCTCTCAAAAAGCGTCGCTCAAACTTTCCCTACATGGGTGGAAATTTCCATGGATGAGATATATTGTTGGGCCGGTGGCATCACTGGCAACGAATCTAACAGAGCCCATTCCAAAAAATTCAATCGTCATTGGATCCTAACTAAGTGAATGGCACCTAACGACAAGTGATGACACTGACGAGATGTACGGATCACATTAAGCGTACTTCTTTAGGTCTCCGTCAAAATATTTTGGGCCGGGCTTAGGTCTGTAATTGACAAGCCGAATAGGGGCCCGCAACAATCCGTCTGTGTTAATAAATTTCTTTAAATTATCGAGATTTTTTCTTTCTTTCCAGAGGAGAGAATTACATAGTTTTCCATGAGGATAATTTAAAGACCATAGATATAAATTAGAGAGCAATGCTATGATACAGGGATTGCTCATGCAAGCCTAGTCAATTTTATCTTTAAAAGTTTTTAAAATTACAATAATATTTTTTTTAAAATGATTTATTTTTCTATTTAATGAAGGGTTTACACATACAGTTCTCGAGTAGAGACTGTAAATAGAATTTCTCTAAATTAAATAATTTCCTTAAAGTTGGCATCTATCCTGCGAAAAATTGGGACGAGACGACATAATTCGGAAATTTATTGTTCAATTATCAATATCTCTAGGTAATATGATACGAAATATAACAATCAAAAAGTACCTGCGCTGAAGTAGTAGCAAGACCTGGTAACAAAAGAAAAGAGGAATGTAGTACTAACTAATAAGGCCTCTCTCTCTCTCTCTCCAATAATGAACATATATATATGTATATATATATATGATTGAACTCAAAGATCAACGTTCCAAACAGCTCCATCTCCTTCCCCACACGAGTTATGCACGTCTTTCATCCTCTCCACGGATTTGCATATTCCACTGCATGACCAATCATATGATGCCGCGCATAAGTTCCCTGCCCGTGCCTTCCATTCACAATCTGTCATATTTACACATTAACAATCCGGCATTATTAGCATTGTTCTCTGTAATGATCTTGTCTCAAAATATTCATATATAAATATATGCGGTGACCAAATGGAATGTACCAAAAATGTTCAATCAATATATTACGATATGAAACCAACTAGACTAAGTTCATTATAATATTATATTACCTGGAGGGGTCCCACAGCACAGTGAACGGTCGTCGACGTGTTCCACTTCCAATCCGATAAACCATGAGCCCAGCGAGACGTCCTCGTTCGCATATCTATGCAAGATGGGCCTGCCCATATCACAACCATCGCAAAAGTGCCGATTGCCCATAATTGATCAGAAAATTAACTACTTAAAAATGGTAAACAAAACAACAATTAATTAAAGGGTATAAGTTTTTTAATATCTTTCTGCCGTCAGATATATGCAAACTGAGGCCACGTGTAGGGTGATTCTTTTTTTTTCTTTTTTTTTTTCCCTTAACTCACAAGTTGATTGAGATGTAGGCAGCAAGGTCTCTGGAGATGGCATAGATTTGGCCGGTGGCATGCCTGAAGTACTTGTTCCCTTCTTCACCAAATTTCCAATACTCTGGCTCGTGATATTTCAGTCCCCTGTCATGACCCAATTACATACTACGTTAATTGATTAATATCTTAGAAGTTCACTACTTGTAATAATCTCTATGCATGATTTATTTGACTTTCTTCATAAATAATCTCTTGGCTAAGAGGAGTTTTTGTTGTCCAATTTCACTCACTTTTGAGATAGAACTGGGCCAGACTTCATACACCCTACATAAACTCTGGGTTTGTGTCGGTGTCGTGCAAGTCTACTCACCAGCATACCTGCAAAAACACGTATGTTGTGTTATCATGCATTAATTAGCAGCATGCATGTTCTTCAATCTTTATGACTACTGCAACTGGCTATATATTCCATAAAAAAAAATGTTGAGGATCAAGAAGCTAACCCAAGTTGACATGGATGTCATCGTCCACCTTCACGTAGAAATCGGCATCCCAGATGGAGACAGCAGTGGAAAAATACATGCGGGTCTTGGTGGAGAGTTCATGGTAGCCCTCGACATGGTTGAGCCGAAGGAAATCCTTGTGCTCTTCCTCTTCTGCATTGATTGCTTTGTCAAGAACCCCACCCGGGGTGCTGCTGTGTCCGATCACAAACCTTATAACAATCCCTTTCTCTTTCTCCAGTTTCTTTAGCTTAGCTCCTGCATGTAACGTATACGTTTCTACGTAGGTAGGTAGGTAAACTGAAAGTAGGGGACACAGATGAGGGAAAAAAGATGACCTGTCGGCATCCAAGTTTCTCGAACCGATTCTCGCCGTTTCCTGCTGCTAAAAGCTGTATTTATTCCGATGACAACAAAAGCCTTCTGTAAGCTGTGATTTGAAGCTTTTTCTAATGGAAGTTGAAGAAGTGCAGTGCTGCTCTGGCTGGTACGAGCTACTGCTAATTCCATTTCCAATGTTGAAATTGTTTTATCCAGTGACCTAATTTAATGGTTCACAATAAATGAAATATTATGAGATCCCCCTAAAATTAAAGAAGGGTACGTAAAAAAAAGGAACTATTTACAAGGGTAATTTCACTTGCTGGATAGCTTGATGGGTTTTTGTGACTTCTCCAATAATGTCTACAGATTTTCCTTCAACCAATTTCTGATCAAGAAAAAAAAAAACATTAGGAATATTCTAATAACCAGAATAAACGTGGAAATTAACATCTGACTAGCAAATTAACCACATCATTAGTATTAATAAGCTCATCGAGATCTAACACGAGTACTCAACTTGTCAATTCGCAAAATCCCAAACTAGCTTTTATTATATATATATATATGTGTGTGTGTGTGTGTCTAATTAATCAGGATACCCATCTTGGACTCGACCACTACTTGAAAATTAAACCTCGAACGAGTACATATTAACCACTTAATTTTTCTATACCGGACTTGATGATTATAACAGAGATTCTTAATTACTACTACCCTTGCATTTTTTAGAAATGCAATAAATAAAAAAAGTACGAGACGACTCGTAGATACATTACAAAGCTAAGTGGGCGGTTTTATTAGGTATATTTGAAGTACCAATTAGCTTTTTATAACCCTTTGTGGCCCATAAATTATAAAAGAAATAATAATAATAATGTATACCCTTTTGTGATCACAATCAGCTTGTGTCATTGCCTCGAGCCTATTGATATGATTTGGCATGTTGGGAATCTGAGCTTCTTGACTTTGAGACTGTTGAGTCGACCATATCTGACTAGTGAAGAGTGATCCTGCAAGAAAGCTGGCAAGACAAAGTACAAATATGGTTTTTCCTGAAACTTGTTTTCCCCTCATTTTCTAATTGTCAATTGCTGCCACTGTTTTCACGCAGAGATCAGTATCAAATGCCACAGTCCCGCAAACCACCTCCCTTTCAGATATAGCAGCAATCGGCCTGAAATAAGTAATTTGAGTGCCGGCCCGGAGATTAATTTCAAAGAGAGAATATTTGAGTGTCATGTACGGATCAGAATATTTGATTAATTACGAAATGACGAGGTATATATACATACGTTGTCACATATCTCAATTGTACTAAATCGAATATATGTATATATATCATGTAGTACTTAAATTAGTAGATGAGTCAGCAAGAAGACGCGCGTACGAGAACTTCCTTACATATTAGCAAAAGTACCCTACGTACACAATATCCTTAATTGTTTTTTATTTATTATTATTGGAGTACGTAGTTTCTTTTCACATACGGAACTTAATAAATGTAGTAGGTTGTTTATGATGTCAGTTTCCAATTCCCATAACTATACGTTGTCCAGCCTAGAGCTAGCTAGCAAGTACTCATGCATGTGAGACTATGTGGGATGTTCATGTGAAAACTAATGCGCGAGAGAAATTTCTCCACGGAATCCAATTTAAGATGAGGAAAGAGAAATCCACATAGTATATATTGATCGACGGTGAAAAAAAAGGAAGGACAAAAAAATCTACGACGGAGAATCATAGTTCATGTTCATACTAATGAAAAAGACCTTTGCAAACCCGATGTATTCCATTTTGTCTGCAAAAAAATAAAGAGATTGGTTTGGATATAAAAATATTCTCAAATTATCTTATCTTATTATTACAATTTTTTTAAATTTTTATATAAAATAAAATAAAGAATTTAACTTTTTCAACTTTCAAAATCATAATAATATTAAAAATAATATTTTATTCAACTCATTTGAAACTATTTCATCTTACTATACAAACGAGCTCTTATAATATATTATATAGGGGAGGAGAGCAACAGCTAGCGATTAACAAGAAACCCACCCCCCGGGCGAAGATGAATGAGAAGTCATGTACATTAATGATTCACCCGCCTGTTTCCAAGTTCATAAAAATCTGAACAACAAACCTATTAAAACACAGGAAAACTACTATATATATATATATATATATATGAAGAAATCTCATTTAAAACACATGATCAACATCAAGAATAATATATATAGATATATGTATGTATGTATGTATCGGCTAATTAATTCTAATTTTTGGAATACCATGCACATTAACTTCATCTTTTCATTTTCTTTTTGGGAATAAATATATCATGTTATATAAGATAGTAATCAAGTTGAATTTATAAGGAAAAAACTAGCTAGCTAGCGATGCAATATTTAATTACCCTGAGATGGAAGGCTGCAGCAGCTTGTATGATTGCGGGATCAGTAGTACTACTACTCCTGCTAATGGTTACTGGATCGAGAGATTACGATCGAGAAAAGGAGCTGGAAGAAGGCTGCTAGCTCTACGATCGATCGTTAGTTCATAATTTTCTTAATCTGGATATTTGGCTGCAGCCTGCCCTGCCCTGCCGTAGCTATATCGATCTCAAGATCTCTCCAAATATTAATTAGATGGAGTAGGGCTTTAATTTGATTAATGCTGCATGGATTGCTGGAGGGGTTGGCAGTTCAATCATGTGGTTTTCATGCCTCAACTAACTGCCAGTATTATAAGGCAAAACAACTTCGTCCTATCTTTGCGTGGGCGCCCTCTTTACTCCCATCAATATTATTTACGTCTTAAATCCGCTGCTCAATGCTCATAATTCCGTACTGTATAAATATACTACTTATACTGCTTATTGTGAGATATATTAATTATGTATAATTATAAATTAATTATTAAGACACAAATATATATTTTTTTATATTAATTGTATATAATATATTGCGGTATACTTTAATTACTTCAATTTATAGTGTGTTTAATGCATTAATTGTATATATATATATATATTGTAGATATATATAACCAATTAGATTATTCTGTGACGTTCCTAATCGTTGCGTGTGTGAATACATTAATATTATTTGAATATTTTGATCAGTTTTTATTGCAACATATATAGGCAATGATTTTTAATTAGCATGCATGCATAGTTTGATCATGAACGGTTGCTAATATATATGTGTGTGTGTGTGTATATATTATAGGAAATATGGGACAAAATAAGACGCGTACGTTCTGACTATGTTTATATTAAGGATTTTCAAAAATGCATGCATGTAACGTCGTCGGGCAAGATCAGATATATACAAACACACAAATTACACACACAATCCCCATAATTAATTAACATTGCCGCTTGCTCATATGATATATTGACATCCATCGCCCATCGGCACAGTACTCTTGATCAATCGCATTAATAAACTCCTTAATTATTTTCGGTATCTTTAAGTTGTTTTTTTTGCTCTTATTTGGCAACATCATGTACACTTTTTTTTCCTCTCTTTTTACTTTCCCAACTCATGCCTTTTTAGTTACGTAATCAATTCTGAATATCTAAAATATATTAAATTTTTCAAAAAATTAAAGAGTTTATAAATTGAGAATGTTACGAGGAAACCTTAGACCATACACGTACACATGCACTTCCACTTAATAATTAATATGTGATTTTTTATTGATTTTTACCACTCTATTTATACACAAACATATTTAATCATTAAGATAGAATAACAAAAATGACAAATCCCATATTGATTAGATAGAAATGTGTGATGCATGCAGATTTCATATATAATTAATTTCTCATATTTTTATTTACATAAAATAAGTAAAATTCTCCTTGATCAATTGAAGGTCAACCAAGGGGTGTAGTTAGAATGGAAAATGACGTGGATGGTTATGGGGTTCCGAAATTGCCTGGATGTAAAGTGTAAGTGTATGTGTTGGGACGTACTCGAATGAGAATTTTAAAGTGGAAGTATATATATGTATATAACTTTGATCACTTGCTCGACGTACAAATTAGTGGCCTATAAATTACGTGGTTATCGTTGTTCCATATATAGAGATGACAATTTCATGTCTTTATTCGCTTCCAACTTCTTATTTGTTTGAATTTTTAATTCAACTCATCTCCTATCATCTAATTATTATAATTTTTTTAAATTTTAAAATAAAATATAATAAATAACTTAATTTTTTAATTTTAAAATAAAAATAATATTTTATTTAATTTCCAAACTTCTTCTCGCCTCAACTAACCATCCCTCCCAATTTGCCTGACAAACCTGTCAAGCTCAAGCTGAGCAGGTTCGCTCCCTTGAATAAATTAATGCTAACTACATGGATACATGAGCTTCTAGAAAGACGAAAAGGACCAAGGGGGACAAGAGGATAAGAACCTCTGGTCCTAATTAACCAACGTATCAGAGGATGGGTAAAATCAAATCACATCAAAGAAAAAACATGGAGGGCAGACAGCATCAGTTTCTTCCTTCTGTGTCCATTAATTTTCCCGTACTGTATCAAGCGTTTTCCTAATTGGAGGAAAAGTTGCAACTCGAAATTATCACAACTTATATATTTTACATTTTACACATGTATTGTAAATATATTAATTTTTTTTATTTACGTGTCCATGATATAAATACTTTTATAAACTTCATTATTATTTTTTACATATCAGAAATAATATTCCCCATATCTTTTACCCAAGCATCGAGAACCTTCCGTCTGGGGTTTTACTCTTGTTAGAACTATTTACCTACTGTTTTGTTGTTTATTTTGTTCTTCTTTTCAAATGATTCATTGTTCGTGCTAAATGGACAATAGTTTAGGTTTGGCAGAGCACAGCGACCGGATCGACAAAACCCACGCTCGTAGGTTTCACGTATCAAATTCGCGAGCCTCACCAAAACATATGAAATTAATATACGACCTGGAAGAGTTCCCTTAATTTTTTGTATTATTTGTATATTTATCTATCATTTTCGGCGCTACTGAGTGAATATATAGAAAATCTTAATCCACAACAATACGGATCGATCGCATGATCATATATAGATTGAGACGGATATATATATTAAATATTGTAATGAATATTTAATTATATATATAAATATAGTATGTTTTTGGAAGACTTGTTAAAGTTAGATTTTTATAGTACTTATCTGAACATGCAAATGCATGGTCGGTCGTAAAGCACAATGAGCGTCGGAATACATGGCAGAACCCCCGGCTCTGATTAATTAATTATGTACGTTTGTTAGGGTCAGTTTTGGATGTACGTACCGGCCTCATGCAATATTATGGGACATCGGTTGTAAGACATGTGGTTCTCAGATTCCCTTCTTAGCGGCTTGATTTGTGGAGACTACGTAACGTTTTATGTTTTTCTATGATCACCGCAACTTATATATATATATATATATATATATATATATATATATATATATATGCAGGGGGGAAGATCAGAGAGAAGATAAACCTAATGTGAAGAGTAAACGAAAACTAATTAAGTTGATGTGAAAGCTTTATCTGGTTTAACACACACAGCGGGCAGCAATCAGCTTCTTGCTGTTGGCTGAGCTTTTTGCACGTGTCTCTCTTGGTTCCTATTTATAAATCAAATTGATCTTTAATTATATGGTGTGTTAGCGAATATATCTATATATTAATGGAGTAAATTATTCTTCGACTTTTTCGAAACCACTAGCAAATGAAGTAGCTAGTCAATTCGAATTTATATATTGATCAGCTATATCACACTTGAAAGTGCCTTCCCTTCTCATCACTAGTACCATCTTTCTTGTGGCGCCGCAGGCTTCAAACAGATATGATATCATGAGCACGTATATCTATGCATTCGTTTATATATCCTTGATTTTCAGCGCAATTTTTCAAAGCAGTTTAATTCACATGATCTTAATTACAAGTCATAAACAAATACATTTATATATTTTTTCTCAAAAAAAAAAAAACTAAAGAAATTCCAACGAAAATTTAGAGAAGGGCCGATTCTAGGGAAACTGTCCTGTCCATACCATATTTATAATACAATTTTCTTTTTTGTTTTTTGATGGGTTCGAGGGAAAATAGTTGCACTGATTTTTACATTTGGAAACTGGAGGATGCCAACAAAAACTCATCATCCACGACCACCTGACCAAACTCCTCACCGATTGAGTCCTCAAACTTCAATGGGCTTAGTAGAGGTGGTTCTTTCACTGCTTCAAACGACGTTGTCGACGTTCCCAAGTCGAAATCGACGTCAAACTCGCACCAAAAGTCTTCTGAACCCGAGGTGGTCTCTGGTTCCGGTGTGTCTAATAAGGACGTCCGATCGTCGGTAACATCAAAAAGAGCCGCTTTAGCAGCCGCCGATTGTATATCTCTTCTCGAACAAGAATCGGGCTTAGGCAACAACTCCGCCAACTCCGGGAAGTTGAGACACGCCGAGTTGCCTTTCAAGAAGAAGGCGGCCGAGTCGTGAGCCCGAGCTGCCATCTCCGGTGACCCAAATGATCCTAACCAGATACGGGTCTTCTGGCCGGGTAACCGTATCTCCGAGACATAGCGACCCCAGCTCCTTTTACGGACGCCACGAAACGGGCTGTCAGCTTGTCTTTGTCGAGTTCGCTTCTTGTTGTTGAAGCCCCGCGGTGGGGAGGAGGAGGAGGAATTAAAGCGGCGAGTTGGTTTGAATTCAGCAGTTTCTGGTTCTAATTCTTTAATGACAGACATTGTGAATGCGAGCGTATGTCGTGTTTGAGAGAAATGAGTGCTTCGAGCGACCGTGATAGCGATAGAGAGGGAGGCGATGAGGGTTTAAGTAGAGAGGGTGGATACGTTGATTGGGGGTGGGGACTGGGGCTGGGAGGTTTTAATTAAGTTGTTTGGTTTTCGTAAGAATAGCTGGCAATATTTGGGTGAGTGTGTGTGGATTCGGATTTGAAAAGGACATTGATTGACTACACATACTACTGACGTTACATTTAACTATACATAATGACCTTAATGACCTACCTACCAGCTTTTCTTTCTTTATTTTTCTTTTTTCTTTCTAAAAAAGATAATTTTAATATGACTGTATGGGCAATCATTTATCCTAATAATTTTGTTGTTTTCTTTGAATTAAAAACATCTAATTAAGATTGTAAGTTGTTTTTATTTTTATTTTTTATGAGTCATTCGGTGATTGAATGCATTCACTGATTTTAAGGAAATGAGCTTCGACCATGCATGCGTGCAAGTGCTATAAATTAAGTTGACAACAGATCAGATTAACAAAAGGAAGGAACCTTAAAAAATGAAAGAAAAGAAAGAAAAGCACTGATTAATTAGGTATACGCGTGAAAAAAGAAAAACAGCAGATCAGTACGTAGTGGGATCGAAGGATATTGGGGGGTAACTGAGGAAGGATACGTAGTACTGTATAAGGACAAAAGAGTGCATGGCATCATCAATGGTAGATGAAACGCGTAAAACCAGCTGTATGTGGGTAAGGTGGCAATATATAGCCTTTATGGCATGCAGTATTGCAAGTCTATGCTTATATCACCAGACGTGTTGACTCTTTTTTTATTTTTACTACAGAAACAAATGCACCTGCAGCATGCTTATCTGATCTAGTAGCTAGAAGCAGTCTTCATTATAAAAAAATTACTTATTTGTGATCAATTATTTCTAATAAAATGATTATTTTTTATTAAAATAAATCTATTTTTATCACAAATAATTATTCTTGTTGGAAATAATTAGTCAAAAATATCCGTTTTTCTTATAGTAACTCCAAATTGTCTCGATTTCTCTTCTCTCTCTAACAAGTTTCTTTAAGCAGAACTCTCAATTATATATATGAAAAGGATTTGAAATGAAGGAGAAAATGTCAACAAGAACCCGTAACCGCTTAGAATATGGTTGGACTATATTAATACAGCGATCGAGAAGCTGTCCCTAATGAATACGTACGTACATGACTAGCTATGCATAAAAGGCCATGGGCACAGCTACCTATATATCTTTCTTAATTTGGCATGTATCTTGCTAGCTAGCTAGGACCATCTTATCGTTTTTAGAAGCAACTTCATGCTAGTCCAACTAATTACCTCTCTAGCTATGCGGTCCAAAGAAGTGCTGGATCTCATGATACTTGTCTTTCCAAGGTGTGAAATTTCATAGCTAGCTAGGGTCCCCCCCTCCCCCTTCTTTTCTGATGGAGTTAACCTTTTACTTAAGAGCATATATAATGACATTAAAGAGAAATATCTTAAAGGATAGTATATATATTGAATGTCTCATAATATATGTAATGGTTGTTAATTCCGTATCCTCATTAATTTGATATTGTCCTTTAATTTTCTTAAGAGATCTATTTTCATATATATGTTGGTTTTGAAAACATTAAGGCCCGGTTTGATTAGAATTGTACCGTACAGTAGTTTTCACTATCCAAACATAATATTTCATCTCTTAAGTTTTTAAAGCATCCACTAAAATGAACAGTAAATAAACAGTAAAAAATGAACCGTATATCCATCTCAAAAAATCTCACTACTATTCAAAATATCTCTTCTCATCTCATCTAAACTGTGTATCCAAATCCAGCCTAATTTTAGTGGACACAGAACCTCATCTAAGGCCTGGTTTGGATAGAAAAATTCTTTCAACTCATCTCATATTATTCCATCTCATCTCAATATCCAAATAATACAAACAAAAATACTTTTCAATTTTAAATATTCAACTTTTTCATCTAATCATTACAATTTTTCTAAACTTTCAAACAAAACACAAAAAAAATCAACATTTTCAAATTTTAAAACAAAAATAATATTAAAAAAATATATTCTAATAATATTTTCATTTTATAATATTTTAATTTAACTTTTTCTCTTTTCTTTCTAAATATCCCGTAAAATATATTAATTCAAATTATTTTACTATTATGCATAGGTTATCTCATCTTATCTCACTGCGAACTACGTGACGAAAAATGAAAACAAGATCGAACAAGCTAATGCTAACATGACAGATTGAATTCCATCATGGGACTATTCTATGAGTATGAGAATAGAAGTTCAAGGAAAAAATAAGCTATTGCGAAGTCTAGATCCCTTAGTTCTCGCAGGTCCATGAGATAGTCAGTGGGCTTCTAAGTGCGGTTATTGGGCTGATAGATTTTGGGTCTCATCAATATTCACGATGAAAACCTCCAGGGCGAGCGCCTGGCGATCTCAGCCTATTTACAACGTACGCCAACCAAATAGTTAATGAAAAATTAATAGCTAAAGTGAGACATTAATATTGCGAATATGATCATCGATGGAATTCTCTTTGTTCTGTCATGATTCTATATATGGCCTCTAAAGAGCTTTTAAGCTTTGCTTAATGGTGTTAGTAAGCTAATGATCAAGCTCAGTTGTGTGATGCCTTAATTTCTAGTGATTAGTATTGCTTATTATTATTGGACGTGAAACTTGATTTGCAATATATATATATATATATTTATATTTATATATCCCTTATATCTTAAAAGTAGCTATAAGGGAATTTATGGTAATTAGTGTTTGACATTTTTTTTTTCCATTTTTTTCATTTATGCCCCAGTCTTGCTTGATCTTATTACATGTTTGTCTCTTTTGAAAAATTTGATTTTTTTCCTTTTTTTTTTTTTTTTGCCGGTTTGTGTTAGTACGTCAGTCATATTATGTCAATGCCTCGTTTGTTTTCGCAACCATTCTCATCTCATCTCATCTAATCTCATTCAATCATTATAACTTTTTCAAATTCTCACACAAAATAAAATAAATAATTCAATTTTTTCAAATCTCAAAACAAAAATAATATTAAAAGAATATATCCTAACAATATTTTATTCAACTTTCAATTTGTATCTCAACTCATATGCAAAAACAAATGAGGCAATGGATCATTTGTGTTTTTGTTCATCCGTGTGAGTAGTTTATGTTTTGTGTTATGTCGTTTTTACCCTTGTATTATGTTTTTTTATGCCTGTTTAATTGAAAGTTTATTTGTCTTTTAGTGTAAATGGGTCTAATGTGGAAAAAACATTTAAGCACATATATACTGCTTAAAAGGATGGCAATCCTGAAATTCTATATATATATATATATATATCTTCACCAACAATATTATATCACGGCTCTAAATATAATATTGATGTCTTTACTTCAAAGTAGGTATATGTTGTTCTTTTTTAGTGAAATTTGAATTAATCCTAAATGTCATGTCTATTTAAGTTATCTTTAGCTTTCATAGCCATTTCCTGGTTTTTTTTTGTTTCGATGCATTAAACTACTCACTAATCTGTTACAAGTAAAAAATCAAATTATTTTTTTCTTTTATGGACATTACTAATTTCCAAAAAGAATTTCTCCCAACTAGGCAAACGTGCCTAGCATGTTGCTTCACTGCTATTATATATATATATATATATATATATATATATATTAATCTAATCTCGAATTTCTTATATTTTCTCATTAATACTTATTTTGACCCCTCCGGCCTGTTGGGAAACTCTCATACTTCCGTCCAAGCAAGCTGCTTGCTTAAGTAAATGAAATAACAAGTCTATTTAATTAATTAGCATCGATCTATGAGAACAATCTAAAAACTTAATTTTGCGGAATGTGACATCTCCCATATATTGACTTCCATATTGATCTGTAATGCAAATTTTAAGCTAGCTTGATATATTTGGTTGACTTAATGAACCAAGATCAGAATTAGTAGTACTGATCATGTGGACTTGGCGGGAACGAGACTATAAACCCATGAGTACGTACCCGAGCGTCTTGCACCAGTGCTAGCTAGCTAGTTTACTCTTAAGAATTTTCCCTGTTCTTTTAAGAGAGGGAGGCCAGTGCTCTCCCAATAAAGGGCGCTTTTGAGCCAATCAAATCGCACTGGGACAAGCTATATATATATATATATATATAGAAGATAAGCATTCTTTGGTACTTAAGTCATATATAGTACTAGTCATGATAATTAGAGCTATGAATTGAATGCTTAAGCAATGACTTGATCAATGACTTATATTACCCTGATCAACAGTAGATAAATGGGCCCAACTTTTGTTGGTAACTTCTGTTTCTTTTTGGGACCGCGAGTCTTTTCCCAACCATAAGGATGGAAGTATATATACATAATGGAAACCAGAGTCTCGTAGCCAGTAGTGGTGGAAAGATATTGATGCATATTGGCAATTGCAGCGGAGGACCTAGCTCCATCAAGAAACATGTAGGGGACATGTTTCTTTGTGCAGAATGATCAGAAAGAAGATAAGAAAAAGTGTGAGAATATTTTTCCCAAGTGACCTAGAAACGAGTTTCAATATTTCTTATCTCATATACATACATAAATACATACATATATACATATATATATAAATATATATTCGTTTTTGGACATTGAAAGCTTAGATGCAATAATATCTTCCATATTCATGAATCACATCAAAAGAGATCATATCTGCTTTTAAAAGACCCTTCCTTTTTTATAACTAACTAAAGCAGAGAATTAAAGCACGACCCCACCACTTACATCTTCCTTTACCATAAAGAAAAATGAGAAGAGGTCCTCCTTACACATGCATGACCAGTAGTACTGAGAGACACTAAAGAAGTAAAAGGGATCATGAGGAATAGGAGCGTGTTCTGCATCTTCTGGTTCATGGGCTTAGGACTACTTCGTTATAGAGCCTTTGGAATCAACTCAAGAACCATGGGGAACCCTTCAGAGATCCGCCCTTCCCCTACACAGTTAATTATTGTAATAGAAGGAAAAGGCAATTTTATCAACCAAGTAGGTGCACCTAGCTAGTGGGTCTAAGACTATTCAGTAGTTATCCGTCTGGGTTTTACTTTTCTTTCGATACATACACAAGAGTAAGAAATAGGTCCAAGTCAAAGGAATAATCACCAGATAGACACTGTGACTTAAGGTAAAATATTGTCAGCACCAACTTGCTTTGAGGGGTTCAGCTTGTGGTTTTCCGGGTCTTCTAGTCCATATGGCTGATGATCTTGTGGAGTGCATGTATATGGTAGCACTGATGGGTTATAAGAGTACCATTTAGACAAGAAAAGGTAAGTGAAGAAGTTGATGAGGCTGAGGGCAGCTAACAACCAATAAAAAAGATCCAACCTGTTCTTGTTGAGGTCATTGTCACTTAGCCAGCCACCACCAGCAGAACTTGAGGTTATTTTGTTCACTAGCGAAACAAGGAGGGAACTCAAATAGAACCCAAATGAGTATGAGCAGTAAGTCATAGCAGTTAGAAAGGATTGCATCCCTTCCACAGACTGCTTGTAGAAAAACTCTATTAGCCCCACAGCAGTGAACATCTCGGACAGGCCAAAGATGAGAAACTGTGGGGCAATCGAAAAGATGGAGAGTGTCTCATTTAAGTGAATAGCCGAACTTCTTCTCTTCTTCTCAACCATTGCAGCCGAAACCATAGAGAAAGTAGCGATAAAGAGCCCTACGCCCACCCTTTGAAGAGGCGAGATTCCCGAGTCCCTTCCAGTGAATTTTCGAGCAAGTGGTACAAAGGCAGTTTCATACAGAGGAACAAGAAAGATTAGCATAATGTAAGGAATGGATTGAAGCGAAGCTGGAGGGATGTTGAAGCTTCTTGCGATCCGGGTGTTCATTGCGCTTCCTTGTTGGACTGAGAACGTCTGGAGCTGTGCTAAAATGGTGTTGAAAATGATGGTGCAGGCAAATATGGGAATAACTGAGATAATAATCTTCACTTGCTCGACTTGGGCCACCGTGCATAGCTTCCATGGACTTTCACTCGTCCGACTTCCGTCTTCAATTTTTATGCAGGCCTTGTCAAGGAACCTGCGATTTCATAACTTTATTAGAGAATAAGTAATATCATGTGCATATTAATAAGGCAGGAATTGCCTGTATAAATTTGAAACATTTCAATCCTTTATCCTAGTCTCATGCTGGGCATTTGGCAACATATCTTGATCAGAGAAACCCAGTATTGTCATCATTCATTATTAGATTTAACTTTTGACCATAATCTTTTAGGCACCAGTGATTCGACTACCAATAGTACTCGGCTATCAGATTAATGGACTTCCTAACCTGAACTTTTCGGTATGGAGGAGATTAGCACTGATGTTAGGTGACATGGCTAGAACATGGTTCGGCACATTGGTTTGGTTTCCATGAAGCATCCCTGTATTTGAAGGGCAGATTTGCTTTCTTTTCGTAAATGCAGCAACTAGAACCTGCAGGGCATTAATATAATAATCTGAGGAAAAGACAAATAAAAGTGCGTGTGTGTGCGTATATATATATATAACGCATTAACTTAGCATTATTATTTAATAAACTAATTAATTAGTAGCTAGCTAGAGGTTGCTGCTAAATATTCTCTCTCTTTTTTTTTTTTTCTTTTTTAATAAAAAAGGTGGGATAGAGGGAGACGAACGACATAAGACCGTGAGGCCATTGGCAGAAGATATACATAAGCTGCATATACAAGAGAAGGGTATAGAGGATAAAAATAAAAACCACATATACTACTGTAGCAATGATGTAAGTAAGATTAATATTCATATTCAAAGTACAGCACAAAACCTTGGTTAATAATTTGCAAATTACATTTATTCTACAAGCTACAAGGGAAAATCGAAACCATTTTCTGAATATTTTGCTATACATCAATCACTATTCATCCCGATCCATACCCCACACTTAATAATTTTTTCCTTTTTTTTTTTTTGTTATAAAATGTGGGGTTTTTTTTATAGAGTATAGAGTGTGAGATAGTGAATAATAGCTGATGAGAAAAATTATTCAAGCAAGAAAGAATTATTAATCAGAGGATCACAGAACTGATTGTGAAAAAGAACGGACAAAAAGAAAATCTGGTTGTTCCAGGATTGACAACTTTATTAATCCTTTTTGCCTTTTCGATTTACCATTTTAAGAATCAATTTATCGGAAATAATTGGCCGACAACCGATTACAAAAATATAATGCCTATCAAAACTAGAATTTAAGGAATAACTTAGAAGAAGAAAAGGCTTCGAAGTATCCAAAAGTAATTAAAGCAAAAGAAACCCCATAAAGGCCATCAAACAAAAGTTTTTAAAAAAACAAAGAAAAAAAAGAAAAAATGGGTAAAGCAAGATTACTTGAGCAACAGGGGTGAAGATACTTCCGCTGGGCGGTGTGTTCCGGTAAACAAACGTGCCCAAAATCAAGCTGACCAATCCGGCTGCCATGGCGGCTGCTGAGACTCCAAATCCAACATCCATCCCCGAATGTGTTTGGACCCAAACGAGAACGGTAAGCGCGATAAGCTCCCCCATGCAGAAAGCAAAGTAGGCGGCGTTGAAATAAGAGGAGAGTGTCCTGGATTGCTTCGAGTCATCTTTTCTGAATTGATCAGCCCCATGAGATATTATGTTGGGTTTTAAACACCCACTTCCTAGCGCCACCAAGTAGAGTGCAACGAAGAATATCAAAAACCTGTAGCCCTTTGCCTCCACACATGAGTGGCCGGCTCCCTCCAACATCATGTTGCATTTTGGTGGCCTTAATTCTGGAAGATGGGCTTGAACGGAAAGTAGTATGAAACCCTGCAACATTAATTAGAACTAAACTATGTTATTCCAGAAATACTCCAACTCATTTTTTCTCTCTTAATTATTGTATGTTAAAATGAATATATTATCAAGATCATAAATTAACTTTCCTTGAAGAATATTCTCTCTTTTTTCCCCCACTAAGATCAGCAAAAAAACATTCTTTGTTCGTTACAGGAAATGGAATCATGATAAGAATCTCAAGCTTTGTATTTTATAGAGATTATTTTTTTTATATCAAAATTTATTGCAGAATTTTACAGAGATTGAGATCGAAAGAGAGAGCGAGAGAGAAAAATTATAATCTTGAATATGGAAATTAAGAATATTTAGCAGTATTAAGAAAAGGAGACATGTCAGAGAAAGGACTTACCGAGAGCTCCACAAAGCCAAAGATCAACATGGTCCGAAAGCTCCCAAGATAAGAATCTGAGAGGAACCCACCAAGGAGTGAAAGGAGGAAGACTGTCCCTATAAAGTTTGTTACTATGTTTGCAGACTTTGACAGAGGAAAGTGCATCTCATTGAACACATAAGTTATCAGGTTGTTCCCAACTGCAGCAATTGCCATCATCTCAAAAGCTTGGAGACCTGTGTCATCACCCACGGCAATCCATCATATACATGTTACTTCCCAAGAATAGAATATTAAAATGAAGTGAACGAGATCTACTAAGATTTATATCGTTAAAATGTAAAGACCAAAATTTATTGCTTCGATTATAGAATTTTTGACACTATATATAGCAAGTAGTACCACACTTCACCTAAAATATAATTAACATTGAATCGTACTTCAACTTTAAGCGCACACAGAGATGATTAGAGGTTTTTGGATGACAAAATGGACAACCGATACATGTGACTATTATAGACTATAGTAGGACATGGGGTTAGGTTAAACAATGTGGATATTCATGCTCGAGCTCGATCCACGAGAGAGAGAGAGAGAGAGAGAGAGAGAGACCTAGGACAAAAATAGCAGAAGTCATTCCGCCATGCTTATTAGGCTTGCAGGGTCTGCCTCTCCAATCAACAGACGTCTCCTCCACCATAGACGCAGGCATGGAATGATCTCCTTTGAGGTTCATTTTTGTCTTTTCTGCTACTCTGTCCACCATTCTCCTTGCCCTTTTTCTCTCCTCTTTGCTATATAACTACTGCACGATGCTAATATTTTTCTGTCTCTTTGACGAACTCACTCTAAAGAACTAAAGGGTATTTATTGTTGAAATCCAAAGCCCCTCTCGATCTTTGCCTAAGCCTATTACTACTCTCTGGCGATTTTGGGACAAGTTAACGAGGGAGCAAACCTCATATTTATAACGTACTTGTCCTGCATTTCCTCGTGGCTTATCTTTTCATCGGTCTTTCAAGTTTCAGGTCCTCGCCAAGTTGACCAAGCAAGTGGGCATGGCCCATACGTACGCTATACAAGTCAAATCCCCCCCACAAGCGATTACAATAGTTTTTTATATATCTCCTAGCTCCGACCCACCATAGACTGGTGGTTCCGGGTATAATAGTCCTCCGTATACTTTTTCCTAGCCGATCGAGCACCAAGCTAGCTGAGGCAGTCGTATTGATGAATCAGGATGATTCTAGTGGGCGTGTAATTTCTCAAAGTGGGCCATTAATTCCATTACTTTTTCTTCTCTTAAATGTGCTTTGACAGATTCGTGCCTAAATCAACTTCCAATTTGTGCCCAAAATCGTCTAAGAAATTTAATGATATCACATAAATGATGTCTAATTGATTGCAGTGTTTTCAAATAAATATTTGCAAGGCTTTTAATATGAAAATGTGAAAATATAACGTACATCCTCTGTATTAGGACCATTTTTATTAACACCTCAATTTAAAAAATATGATCGACAATCCTCAAGCCACTAGACTCATGGCCCCATATTTCTAAATATATATTGGAGAACTCCACGAAAATGATATATATATGTTTTTCACCCCCAATTCATGATCATCAGGTTCCCTTGTAATATTTTTGTCTCTACTTTAACATAAGTGGAGATCTAGAAAATGAAACAACTAAATAATATTTTATATAATTGTGACTAAATTTTTTGAATAACATTAAAATGCTTAATAAATATTGTATCTAGTAATTCCTATATATTTCATTTTAAGTTCTAAAATTGAGACATCTTTAAAAAAAATGCAGTGATCATTCAAAATACTAGTCCCAACAGTTTGGCCATAAGATTTGTACTTTTCATTCTCAAACTTCATATATATTTACTTTCAAGATTAATTGTACTGGTTTTTCTCAAAGAACTTCTTGTACTTCGCGAAGTAAACGAACATGATGATTGTATTTTTCACTAGTTTTGTTTTTTGTTTGCACAAAAAACGGACGAATATATATTGATTAATAGTACTATATGGCAATCATGGCAGCACTGAATTGTACCACTACCATATATATGGAGGATTGATACTATTTTTTTTTTTTTTTTTTTTTTATATATAAGGGGTGAACGGTTTGGAATTCAGATTTTTGAACTGAGTCATCAGCCATTGAGCTCTTGATAGATTTACAGTACTCTTTGATACTACACGCGTAGCCTAAATATCCTGGTGTTAATACAGCTAGCTAGCGTTTCCAATTCAATGATGTACATCATGGAAGAAGTGGAAATGAAAATACAATGAAAGTAAGTGGCAAAATTGCATTTTCCAATAAGATTTCCCTGTTTAAGGATGAGGGCGGCCAACCAGTGGGTACGAAGCCATTTTGGCCACAGATCATGTGTGTACATACAAGCTTTACCAGCAATTGACCTTTCATTCAATTCAATTCCCATCGTTAAATATATATAATGGATCCGATGCGAGGAATATTTTATATTCATAACAAAAATTGTTGGCAATTTACTAATTAATTAGTTCTTTGTTAACATTAGTATCGACTAACGTATACATCAAGATCCAACCCTTCACCGGTCAACTTTTCAGGATATCCATACATTTAAGCCAAGCCATGATCTTAATTTTGGTATGTAATAAAATCCAGACCAACCTTGAATATAATTATTCTTCGATCGGGGATATAATTACGCTAAATCTATAATTTTATATTCCTTCAAAAGGCCGCGGGGAAAGAAGGAATTGAATTTACTCTTCCACTCTGCGGTACTACTTCTCCTTATAATCATTATTCATGAACGACCATAATTATATCTCGATACACTTTTTATAGGAAGAATTGCAGGGCAAATTGAGCTCATGTAATATTCTTACCTCGTAAAACAAAAACAAAAAGTGGGTCTTTGTCCTAAAAAGCTTTAAAATTTAGTGGCAGCTTCTTATGGATATTATTTGTCGAAATATATATCATGACTTGTCTGGTGGGCAGCTATTCTGGATATTATTTGTTCAATTATATCATGACTTGTTTGGTGGCTTCCCCACCGCAATGTCCTGTCAATGGATCGATGTCCATACATAGAAAATTATGATGATGACTCTTTATGCTGATCAGTTCTTGACTTGAATATGACCTTATCTTTTCGCTCATTCAACAGCCAGCTCTTCTAAGATATGGCATCTCATGCTTTGAGGCTTTATACATACAAAGTACTGCCGGGTATGTGACACAATCAATATATATATATATATATTCGTAGGAAAAAAGGGTCAAAGTCAGATGTCTTGAACTTTATAGCCATTTTATCTCCATTAATACGGATGCAGAGAAGCCGTATATTGACCATTTCTAATACTATAGTACTATACAGAAAGGCCGCATGCATGCTTTTGATGATATATTTATATATATATATATATATATATATATATGGATATGGTTGGCCGCGCAATATGTGATTTATAATTATAAGTTTTTTGGTTCTGAAGAAGCGACGTGTTGGGTTGTAGGTATATCTTTTTTGTGTTGTTTATTAATTTATAAAGCTGGATTTTATACGGTACCAATTATACCAATTCCTAATGTGTCAAAGATGAATCCAACTGTATTCCAAAGCTTCTCAAATGAATCCCTACCCTAGCAGTACTGTTTGTCAGGCAGGTTCCATGGAATTAGTCGCTTTACAGTCATGAAGCACGTGGCACGATCTCATTTACAACATTTATATATAAAGCTTTATTGTTCAAAAAAACAAAAGAAAAACTTGCTATAGTTCTCTTATTTACACTATTCGGACGATCAAAATATTCAAAACAAAACATAATGCAAATCATCATGACTAGTGGTCATAGTTTATATTTAAACTATTGAAGCAGAGGACAAAGCACGCATGCCAATGCTAGACATGACTAATTAACCGAGTTGCCGCCTCACCAAGAGAACATGCAATTCACCTTAGCGATGGACTAACGCGAAAGAATACTTTTACAATACTATATAGCAGATAGAGAGAGAGCTGATCAGTGCATGAGAGACGTTGTTGTGTCTAAAGTAATGCTACCTTTTGTCGTAGAATGGGTAACGTGAAATCGTTTTGAAAAAAAATAAAGTTTATTTTTAAAAATTAAAATTTTTTTTATATAAATCTCGTATTTATTTATTTTTTTAAAAAAAATTATATAACGCTTGTGCACTTCACAACTATAAATATCATTTTTCTTTATACTAATATTAGATATCAACAATGAATTCGTGAAAGAGAGAGCCAATAGAACCCAGGGTTACTGCAATTTGTTACTTTCAAGTTTTAGTTGTTAGTGGTGCAGATCCCGTCAGAGTAAAACATGATCTATATGAGGCAAAGCAGAAGTTAACAGTCGTTAATCAATCCACCTTATTCATTTTAGCATATGTTAAACGACGAGCATTAAATATAATATATAGTTAAAGTATTATATATAGTGGACAAATTAAAGAAAACCAATGGATAGTAAGCTCTTGTGTTGTGCTTTTGAAAATGATGACAACCATTAAGGTTTTCGAAGAATTAAATAAGTCAACTAGGCAAACGTACATTTGCTTAACTTTAGATGTCATTTTTCTAGTCATTATCTAATGTTAAGTTCTGTTAAAATATAAAATTAATAATAAAATCTACATCTTCCTATCAACTTAAGTTTTTGGGATAAATGATGATTTTACATAGTATTTATCAAAACAAAAGTCCTGAATTCAAATCCTAATTCTAAACTCTATCTCATTTAATTAAATATTTTACGTGTTAGGCCACTCATTGAGAGAAATCAGTCTGACTCACGCGTGAGAGAGAATTTTAAAATATAAAATAAATAATAAAATATATTTATTCCTATTAACTTAAACTTTTAGAATAAGTGGTAATTTTACAAGTTTAAAGAAAAAAATTATGTTGGAGTTTTGCTTAATTCATTACTTGGACTGCTTCTGCGTTCGAAACTAGGGTAAGGTTTGCTTTGAGCAAGATGAATCATGAGTACTTAATATCAGTACACGGTACGCGCCACTTGAGCAGTTAAAACTTAAAAGATCATCAAGGCCCTCTTTGATCAAGTTATTGAAGCTGATCAATCTATATGGATCACATGGATCGAGTAATACCCATAGATCTGGCTATATATATATATATATATATATATATTAGCTTTTCTGGTACTGATCTTAAAAATTCAAATGACTGCGATCATTATTAATTATTAACGCCACATATAAAATTATAATTTAATTTATAGATAAATTTAAAATTGTACGTAATTATTGATTTTATATAAAGTATAAACGACCGTGCATGCCAATGTGCTTTGATCTGGTTCTTGATCTGTTTGGCTTTATGCATGCATGGCAGACCAGCCTTAGGTTCAATAGTAATTAACGTCCTTTTATCAGTTTACTGCTTGTAGCTTTGATTACTTGTACTTGCAGATAGATAGATAATTCTTGAAAGGAAATTATTTAGAACAATCATGCGATTGGATATAATGTACTCGTCTAAAATTATTTTAACTTAATTCAGATGCCCTAATGCTGCTCATGTATGTATGGTCAAGTTTGTTGTTGATTTCGTTTTTTTTATAGATAAGATAAATTAAGATTAAAGTTAAAAATTAAATAAAATATTATTAGAATATATTTTTTTAATATTATTTTTATTTTAATATTTAAAAAATTTTAATTGTTTATTTTATTTTATAAAAATATTTTAAAAATTATAATAACTAAGTTAGATGAAATAAAATAAGAAAAGAAAAATTGTAAAAACAAAGCCTTGGTTTCATGTTCCTATACATATGAATACGACTGATTTTGTGACATTGGAGAGAGAAGCATCTATATTTGACACACACCACAATGGGGGTTGATTAATTTAACTCCACTTTGGACATGTCCTGCACCCACCTAGTATGTCGTCATCTTCTGTGCCACGTGTCGTTAATTTATGGCCTTGAATGGGGAACCCACAAGATTAAAGCTGTAATGGGGTGGTCTATGACTATCAACCTCCTATAGTAGAAGTGAAGAAGGAGGTATCTTTTTTCCAAATCTTGTCTCGGCCTTGTCCCCCGGGAAGCAGTGCACAAACTTTTATAAAAAAAACTCCCATCGAGTATGAGTCCTGCCGACAAACCTATAAATAAATGCCACGTGTTGAGGTGATTTTGTAAATGTCAAGATGCTATCCAATCACATTTTGTGTTCGAATAATTGTCGTGTCACTGTAGATGCAGTACCCTAGCTAGAACTTAAGCCTAGCTACCTCCTTAACAGCTCGGCGGCTCGGCCTCGATCTGTTCTCCTTCAGTAACGTCCTCATTATTTATTAGGGTTTTGCTATTCATCCTCCCCACACTCCACACTTTTTAATATTTTTTAAAATTTTTTTTGAATTAATTTTTTTAAACTATTTATAATTTTTTATTCACTATTCATATAAAAATATATTTGATAAAAAAAATTAAAAAAAAGATGGAGTGTGGAGTGTGGTGTGAATAGTAGGAGGTTGAGTAAAATTTTTGTATTTATTATTGTAATCATCAGTTTGATTATTTGATCTTTAAAATGAACGTACTAATTAGTGAGTGCCTAGGAGCCGGATCACGCTGTGAGTATATAGTTTTTTTTTTTTTATAAGAAATAGACATCAATTCATTCATTCTAAAGGAGTTACAATTGCGACTCAAAATTACAAGTCAACTAAATTCTGATCAAAACTTTCCGTACATGCGACGACATTGTCTAAACCAAAAACTCTCAGAAAGTATCTGCTCTATCCTCCAACCAACAGTCAAACTCCATCTTTTAAAAGAGAAGTAAATCACCAAACTCCATCTTCCATAGGAGGAGAAGTAACCAACAAAAGCTATGGACATAAGTCCATTAGCCTATTTCACCTTATATTCTAACAAAAAACCAACAGAACCAAAAACTCCAATGGTCGGAACTACAGATTCCTACAACAAAAAACTCATCGAAACAAAAACTACAAACAACTACTAAACAGAGCAACTAAAACGGAAAAAAACGCAACAACAGAATCGGTGGTGGCGCGTGAAAGTCACGCGCCACACTGTGAGGGAGCCAAACAGCCGGTCGAGACAATGCCGGTATACTGGGCCCTAAGCTGCCGCACATAGCTCCGACGCGATGTGATACGCGGTGGCTCGCGTATGTCACGCGTTCTCTGTAATCCGCGCGTGGGAGCGACGCGCCGCTCCAAGTGGCGCCCAAAGCGGACGGCTGCAAGATCGGCGGGCGAGGGTTCGTCCGGTGGCACGCGTGTAGGAAAAATCTACCAGAGGAGCTCGAATCGACCACCTCACATTATTCGGCCGAAACCTGTAAAACAACGAAAAAACATAAGAAAACCGTCGTAGACGACGGTAGAGAGAGAGGAGAGGAAAGGGGAAGAGGAAGCCGAAGCTTCCCCTCCCCCAGCTGTGATCGGACGAGAGGGTTTTGAGAGAGGGGGTCTGGGCGAGAGAAGGGCGAGATGAGTCTAATAACAGGATTCTGTGAGTATATAGTTGATTCACCATCTATCACGCATTTATAAACTCTAGTAAATGAAAGTAGAACCATGCACGCAGCTTGACTTCCCATGACAAGCTTCATGTTGCAGTTTAGGATAGTAATTAGATTGAATATGAGCACAATCTACTAGAGTTGGCCAAAACATCCATTTGATTTTTGAATTCTTTATACTTTCCTTCTACAGTAAATACAATTCACTTATTTAGAAGTGTTTTATTTTATCTCATTATTATAATTTTTTTAAATTTTCACACAAAATATAATAAAAAATTCAACCAAATTCTAAAATAATAATAATATTAAAAAAATAATATTCTAATAATATTTTATTCAACTTTTAACTTTCATCTCAATCTATCTCATTTCAACTCGCTATCCGAACCGCATCTAATTGATTTATGAAACTTGATTATATTTGAGAAAGAAAACCTTACCAGTAATTGAATCGCATAAAAAAGGTATACAAGATTTGATATTTCTTTGTCTTGGATTCTTCTTGTACTCACGGATTGATATTTTCTAATAAATCAAAGGTTTCCTTGCAAAAAGACACGAAGAATGGGGGAACACAGAAAGTATTTGTGGCAGGTCATTTCACAAAGCATTTGTGTCTGAAAAGGGGGAGAGTTTGTCGAAAGAGAAAGGGAGAGGTGAGGGAAGAAGGGAGAAATGATTCCCAGCATCGCACTCACTGATTTTTACGTAAATTGCCTACGTATCAGTTTATAATTGGAGGGTGTAAAACATGAATAAGCACCATATCCTAGTTGAAGTAAAACTCTACAAATTAATATATGTAGAAACCTACAAGTTTTCGGATTTCGATTCGATATATATATATATATATATATGCTGCTTAAGTTTGTAATTTGTTTGTTTCTGTGCGGGCGTAGAAGGCCAGGAGAGGATCAGGTAGGGTACTTGAATGCAAATGAAGGGACTTTTTCACTTTCCAATCCTTTTTTATTGGTCTTCCTCACATTCATATCATGATCCGACCCATTGAAAAGCCCTATCATTTTTTTTTGAAAAGCCCTATCATTTTGAGCCCTTAATTTTGGATATAACTTATAATTAATTAATGTAGTGCACAACACGTGGACAGCGTCACCAACATTTGCAGCTTATAATTAATTAAATTGGACCTTATGGGAACTATTGAGGCTGCTTTAAAGAGAAATATATAAAAATATATATATTATGAACTAATTAACTTAATTAATTAGTTTGATGTATTGTGTGAAAGTGTAGCTAGAACTCTTTTAATTAATTTGTTATAACATTAATATGACATAATACATGATAAAATCACTTTAATTTATAAATTATAAACTAACTCATTTTTTTTTTCTTTTATAACACTCTTAATTTGTACACCAATATTTCTAAAAACTTAATAATCCTAAATAAGCTAGTGAATTAGAACATGCCATCAAGTCTTTTCTGTTAGAGTAGGCAATGAGACATTAAGATTTTTACATGTCTGTATGGATATTGGAAGGAACATTAACTATGATGAATTATAATGTTTAGGTTCGTTTTGTGGGCCGACAGACCCATGAAAAATCATGGATGATAGTGGCAAACATTGAATCTTATAGACGGCGAAAACATTGGCTTTGGCTGCCGTTAAAATCGCCATAATGTAGAACGCCACTTTTTGACAAGACGCTAGCTTGGACTTCAATAGTTCTTCACTTCGTCCACTTAATAAAAGATTAAAAAGAAAAGAAAAGAAAAGAAATACTTTTTATTGATTATATTCCCGGCCTGCATTAATATAGCAGCAGCGCCTAGCTAGTTATACCTAATGATTACGTACAATAATATATATAATTGTCATGATCTTCTTGTATTTGATCTCCATCCATTAATAACTTCTAATTTACTTGTTAGGTGAGTAGGGTAATATATTGGACGACGATTAAAATGCTAAGTAATAATGAAGCCGGGCGTTGACATTCCGCATTTTTTGATACATGATTTGAAATATCTACTCCATGCGGAACCAAGCATGCATTGTTTCCTGAAGTCAACCCTAGCTAGCATGCATGAACTTCGAACCCAACATTGCTCTTACCTCACTAGCTTTAAAGTGTTCCTGTACGTGTGGAAAAACATATATATATATATTAAAAGTACCGTGTATCATGTATATATATGTGTGTGTGTGTGTGTGTGGTTAGGATAGTGTATTTCTTAATATAAATTGAACCGACCAGGCCGCCCCCAAATCTTTCTAAAATCTACTTTATTCCTGTTTAATAATTAGTTTTTTGAAAAGAAATAGACATTTTCTACCCAAGGAAAGCGGTCAAAAGAGGTAGGATTACTTGGTAGGGTCAAAAGAGGTTATAGGATTATAGTAGGTGGGATGATGATCCAGAAGCATATATTGCTCTTCCTTTCTAAGCCTTTTTACTGTGATGCTTTTGAACTTTGGTACCATAAGCACATCAGCAAACCACAAAAGGTGAGTGTAGTATAGTATAGTAGGACCTTGAGACTTTTTGCTTGAGCATCATTTCGTTTCATTTTCTTCCCATCTATGATCGATGTGCTTGATTAACATGTTTCAGTAGTGATTCATGTATAGCACACAAATAAGGGAGGATATATATATATATATATATTATATAACATTATTGAATTTGGACGGCCTATAGCTAGCTACTAACAAATAGTGTAGTCCGTGTGTCAATTTTTAGGTTTGGTGTCGGCATGCAGGAATGCTCGCGAGTGGGAGACATGATCCTTCACTATTGCGAAACTCATTTAATAAAGGAAGAAGAAAAAGATTGTCTAATTCCCACATGAAGCCAACTGCATGCCATTTCCAAAGGAAATTTTGGATCAGATGAATAAATTACTGGGGAAACTAATTAGAGTATGACCATTTGTTTCTTTTATATGTGTGTGTGTAGTGGGGTGACGAGTTATAAGAAGGGGTTGGGTTTTCAATTTTAGGTGGTCCACTCAAATTCGCTTGGGAGATTAAAAAAATATAAGGATTTGAAAAAATTATATTCAATCCAATTCAAATCAGAGTACTACTCCATTAATCTCATTTGAATTAATAAAGCCTTAATTAATTAGATATCAAATCATCTAAATCAAGGGCCTATCGAGACCTATAAACACTAGTTTGCTAGCTAGATCATATATATATATTAATATTGTACGTACAATATCATTGTAATGCGAATTTCCACAGTTCCACTGATAAAATGGCAAAGCATGTGAAGTATATAATATATAGTTAGATCAGTTACCATGCACCGTCTCAAATTAAACTCCTGACAATTAATTATAGTCCTTAGAGGTAGGAAAAACTTCTCATCTCCAATAGGATCTGGAAGATTTTTTCCATGAAGAATTATATACACCAATCGGAAGAAGTTGATCACTCACTCATTAATTAGTGGTGCCAATTTAAGTACTGTCCTTATAATAGGTTTCTTATATATGCAGCATGCGTTTTGTACTGGAAAGAAATCAAAGGACATGATCAGATCAAACGATCGAGTATAATTAGTAATCAAGAGAGTAGTTAGTTGTGACATGATGAAATCTTAAAATAGAAGATTATGAACATTATATATATAAATAACTAAAGTACTATGGTATGCATTTTGACACTGATGATCAGAATCTCGACGGACATTGTCCTTAAATTGCATATCATAGTGACCAAAACTAAAGGATATATATATATTTATATTAAGCTAGGATCCTTATATCTAACTTTTGCAACGTACATTTGATCCAATTAAGCTAGCTTGACGAAGTCACTTGATCAAGAGTAGTATATTCATGAAAGGCAAGCTTAATGGGAAAATGAAAAATGCATGGTATATATGGGCAACACTGTTTCACAATCGTTATAAATATATATATATTATGCCATTAGTACTCCTACATGCCATGTTAGCCAGATTTTCTAAATGGGCCCTTTATACATGGGGATGCGCATCATGTGATGCCTAGATCATTTTCGACACATGTATCAATATTGATTATTATTGAGGTGTATTTTAAACATGAAAATCTGGTTTTATATAGATAGGCGCGTTCGACACATGTATCAATATTGATTATTATTGAGGTGTATTTTAAACATGAAAATCTGGTTTTATATAGATAGGCGCGTTCGTGTATACACACATGCGCGCGAGTACATATATACATATGTGTGTGTGTACATGTGTGTATATTTATATATATTATAAAAAACTAATTAAACCATTGTCTTGCAGTTATTTCATTATATATCATGTTGACATAACAATATTTAATAACTTTTGAATTTCATGCATGTTTTTTTTAACAATAATTTATCTAAGTTTACAATGTTTTCTTAGTGCGCCGCACACACACATATATATATATATGGATTTTCTTCATATATAGCCACGCATAGATTTATATCATTGGCCACACATGAAAAAAAAATGTTTTCTTAGCCCGTGAACACATGCTAATTAACATGGAAAATGAGGTCGGCAATTAGGATAGATGGCAAAATTTAGAATGCAATATTTTTCTAGGTTGGGTTGGTTGTATGACGACTCTTGGCCCATTTGTGATCAACAGGCTATATAATCTTTGGATCGAAGACACTACTAGATTAAATATTGACTTTGATATATAATCTCTCTCTCTCTCCCTCCCTCCCTCCCCATTATGACCTACATGATGACCCATAGTCACTCCCCTCATACTAATCTACCTGCAATATCCATCTCCTATATTTCAAAATTTCCGCCGATGCGTGAAGCCCGTGTCACTCCTAATTCCGACAACATTTTAGCGCTTGTCTTTTCTCTAAGGGCAATGTTAGCTAGGAATCTCGTTGGATCCGTTCAAGCATCTCGTTCTTTTTTTATATAATGATTAAAAAAATATTGTTTAATAATATTGTGAATTTTTTAAAAAATATTTAAAAGTGTTAAAAATGATGTGGAAAAAAAAACACTTTTTCAGTATTTTTTTCACATAATTTCTTTAACACTTTTAAATATTTAAAAAAAAATTACAATATTATTAAACAATATTTTCTTAATCACTATATAATAAAAACTAAGAAAAAAAAATTGAAACAAGATAAATAAACAGGATTCCCTAGCGAGATCTCTATCATTTTCCTTTCTCTAACAAGCAATCTCATCCTTATTTATTCATGGTCTGAGCTTTCTCCCGGCATTTCTGGAGATGGCATTTATCTTTCTATACTCCTCTATCTACGAATGCAAAGGATGTACGTAAAATTTGGTATCTTTATGATCAACTGTGTCGTAGAGTACTAGTCAAAATCAGAATGCACCATGCTGCATCCTGTTACGAGAAGATCATGCTTCAAAGTAGTCCATCAAATAGATTAATTACTCACTACAAGAAAAATGAGCATTTATGACAAGTTATTTACAACTAAAATATATAGATCACTCATTTTGACAGAAAATAATCATTTTTACAGAAAATAAAAATTGGCAGCAGATAATTAGTTTTATAGTAGTGACTAGCTCTAACAACCGCCTTTGTTAGAGTACTTCTAATTTCTTGGTCTCATGTCAAGAAACTACGTACCACTACAAGAAAAATAGGCTTTTGCGACCAATTTATTGCAACCAACAGACTGAATTAGTTGCAAATAGTCTGTATTTGCAACTAATTCAGTCTACGTACGGGATAATATTATTCATAACTCTAATTTTCCAATTATTTTCTACGTTTGAGATATTTAGTAAGGCCTCATCGCCTCAACGTCCTAATTAATTCCATATATGATCTTGTATTTCTTTTTTGGTAGAATAATCTAATTAATTTGATTAGAAAAGGCGAGATATATATATTAACCCACAAAAACCCCCATAGAGCTAGCATAGTTAAGTACTTTTGCCTTATAATATTGTAGTAGTTCAAAATAAAAGGACTGTCTATTTATTTGCATTTTCTGCTGCCACTATCTTATGCGGCCTTCCTGTGGCCCAGCAAACGTATAAACGTATAGTCACAAAACCACGCACTCAGCAAAAATGAATTAGTGTAAATCATACTCCATATTAATTGATAATGGTCCCAAATATTAATGCGCATATCATTTACTGAGTGAGTGACCAGAGAGAGAGAGAGAATAGTTCATGATTATGCAAATACTTTGAGAAAGAGGTCATGATCACACTTGTCCATCCTTAAGCGCTCGTTTACATGGTCCAAATTATATATATTCTTCCCAAGTCCGCACATGTAGCAGATCACTGGCCTAGCTAGATAGATAATTTATATATATATATATATATATATATAAATTATATATATATGATCATTTCCATTAATCTTGCTGTCCTGTCTTTGTGAAAAATCTGTATATTTACCAGCACACACGAAGAAACATTTACAAATTAAATATGCGCGCGCGTGTTAGGGGAAAATGGAAAATGTTGTGCGACAAATCCCCCTTTACATTAGTAATTATATATAAAAAGAAGATTAATATAATTAATATGATTGGTGGCCGTGATAATTAACGACGAAGAATGTGGATAGGGAGTTCATATCTTCAAATTAAGCCTTCTTATATATAATGAACATGGAACGCGAAGCACAGATGTCATATAATGCTCTTATTCTATGCTTCAATATATGCAATGCCATTGAGTTTGACCCCTACACAGAGAAGGGGCTTCTTTTAACTGTGATAAATGCAACTTGCATGATAGATAGTGGCCATTACGCAATCTCCTTGTCTCATTTGCTACTTTGGCAAGCAACAATATATCCTTCAATTAACTCCTCATGATCTCCTTGTTTTACCAAACTTTGGGAAAAGATGGTGCAAGAAACTATATTCTCTTCCCCACTCTTTAACTTGATGATGGCAAACAAATATCAAGTGAAGAGATATATAGGCAACATGACCGTATCCGTAATCAATTCTCTTATTCGATGAAGAGATTTCAGTGATTATGCGCCTTGATTTTGTTAAGTGGAACCTTGAATATGCTCGAGCTATAGCTAGCAACTGCATATATTTATATATATATATATATGTAAACATGATTTATTACATTAATTATCTCTTTCTATCAGTACTTTAAGTTTTCGAGACAGTATTCAATAAGCACAACTAGAGATTGGGATGTAGCCTAATTACAACCCTACGTAGCCATGACCCCCTTGCAAACCAAAACAGGGTCTCATAGATCAGATGCATGATTGATTATATTGGAAATTTAAGGCGGTTGCCTTAGGTCCCCGTAGAAATGAAGACCCTTAAAATAGCATTCTACCTTCAATTAATGCATGCCCTTGATACTTATATACCAAGAACAATTAATTATCTTGTAAGAGAAACTCATGCTCGCTGTTTGGTATATATAATTAATTAAAGGAATTAAAACAATCAACCAAAAATTATGATCATAAGTCTCACAGCTCACTGGCCAAGACAACGAGAATGCACTAGAAGCGCCACTAGATCATCTGGAACATGAAAACTGATAGGGACGGTCTCATTGTTTGCAATTAAAAAGTTAATATATCATGCAGCATGCATCATGGCTTGCTGCATGGCTCCTAATAATTGCCCGCTAGTATTTAATGGATTGGACTCTTTTTTTTTTCATTTTTTAAATGGATTGGACTCATGTTAACAATATATGATACTTACCGGTCGCTTGTTAATCCAATTTACCATTAGGAATATTGATCCCCTCGATCACCGGCCCGCTTAATCAGATTTACAATAAAGTGAAGAATTTAACTAGCATATATATATACAAATATATATATATATATGTGTGTGTATGTATGTGCGTATGTAGGTAGATATATATCCCGGCCTCCATAATGGCGTGCATGTCTATATTATATATACATTTTGGCGTTTCCTCTGAATAGTGATAATGATGTTCCAAAGTTCAAACGTCAAGAGCAGATCGCTGAGGAATATCCATGCATGTAGAAACCTATAAAGTTGTCTTTGTTAGGCTGATCGGTTACTAGACTAAACGAGATTTTACTCATAGACCGGCTGCATGCCTACTACTACTAGAAACCACCTTGACGTGTGAAACCTTTAAAGTTGTCTTTGTTAGGCCTGATCGGTTACTAGACTAAACGAGATTTTACTCATAGACCGGCTGCATGCCTACTACTACTAGAAACCACCTTGACGTGTGTCCGTTTAGATGCAAAGAAGGAAAGAAACGGACATCCAAAACCTAGAAAGGCAAAACGAACGTTAAAAAGACCGGCTGAAAGTCCGGGGAAAAGGCATACACAAACGCAACATAACATGTGTATTGCTTGCATTACATGATTAGCCGTTTCCAAATGGACAGATTTCACCTCCCTTCTCACCACCTTTATATTCCCCACTAGCATTCATTTTCATCTCCAAAGCCTGTCTGATCTTCCTAATTTTTTCCGTTCCCGGAAAACAATAATGAAGGAGGAAGTAAAGAAAATTGTTACAATTTCTAATCAAAAGCTGTGGTTCACAACGACTATGCAGATGCTTATAATCCTGCAATTCTCTAATGGGAACGTTGCTGCCGGCGGGTCACATGAGCGGGTTCCAGCAATGTTTGTGTTCGGAGATTCCTTGGTTGATGTTGGTAACAACAACTTCCTAAGCTCCATAGCAAAAGCCAATTACTTTCCTTATGGTTGTGACTTCAAAAGTGGCCCTACTGGGAGATTCACTAATGGCGAAACCTTTGCTGATATGCTAGGTAATAAACTTTCTAAGGTTCTATTTAATTTCATGTGTATGTTGGCGTTCCAGCAAAGAACATTAATCCATTTTTTTTCCTTTAGGCATTTATTTGTCTAAAGAAATGGAGAGAAACATCTAAATTTTTTTTAAATAATTATATATATTCATCAATGATTGGTTTTTTCAAGAGTACTACTTTTGGATGTTCTTTTAAACTTTATATATAATTGATATATTTGAGATCATGGATCATAGCTAGAAACCTGCTTCATGCGCAAGAACCTAATTACTCATAATATATATATATATATATATAGAGAGAGAGAGAGAGAGAGAGAGAGAGAGAGAGAGAGTGGTATTAATTAAGTAAATATTGTCAAGCTGTTCACGATCAATTCAAAGAGAAATTAATTGGGCTAATAATTGAGCAAGAAGAGGTATTAATTAAATTCATTAATTTCGAATTCATCTTGGTTTGCAGGCAGGTTGTTGGGTATTCCATATCTCCCGGCCTTCGCAGATTCCAACGCGATTAGAACTAGAATACTTACTGGAGTGAACTATGCTTCAGCAGCTGCTGGCATCCTTGATGAGTCCGGCCAACACTACGTACGTACTCTGATTAATTAAGCAATATTCAGACTAATTAATATAGGGCCCACTTAATTGTACGATTAATGTTGATTTCAAGCAAAAATGCATGTAGTATTAATAAAATAATTGTGTTGCGGATGCATGCAGGGAGAGCGGTACAGCCTGAGCCAACAAGTGCTGAACTTTGAGACCACATTAAATCAATTAAGAACGATGATGAATGAGACTAGTCTGAGCCAATACCTAGCTAAATCCATAGCCATTCTGGTATTTGGAAGCAACGACTACATCAACAACTACCTCATGCCATCTTATATGTATCCATCCAGCTACAACTATAGCCCTCCAGATTTTGCCAACCTTCTCCTCAACCGCTATGCCCGTCAACTTCTGGTATATATATAATATATCATGTATAAATAATATATTTTCAACATTTTATTAACTATATATCTAGTTTTATGTATCTTGGGTTGGAATGAAAGAATTATCTTCTCTTTTTTTTTGTTATCATGTATTGTGTATTAATTAATCTGGTTTAAAATTTTATTAAACCAGGCGCTGCACAGTGTAGGGTTAAGGAAGTTTGTACTAGCAGGAGTTGGACCGCTTGGCTGCATCCCTAACCAGAGAGCCACAGGTCAAGCCCTGCCGGGAAGGTGCGTGGACAATGTCAATCAGATTCTTGGTACCTTTAATGAGGGGCTCAAATCGCTGGTCACGCAGCTCAACGGCAACCACCCCGGCGCGGTTTTTGTCTATGGCAACACCTACGCTGCTATTGGTGACATCCTAAATAACCCTGCCTCTTATGGTAAGGATTAATAACCATAAATAATGATATATATCAGGACCAAGCATTGATCACGATGGACCAATTATATACTTATTTTGGCATCATATATATATATATATATATATATATATATATAGTTGTGATCACTTCATGGAACGATGAGAAATTAATAATATTGCAGGGTTCAGCGTGATTGATAGAGGTTGCTGCGGAATTGGGCGGGGACAAATAACGTGTCTGCCATTTCAAGTTCCATGCCTAAACAGGAGCCAGTATATGTTTTGGGACGCCTTCCATCCCACAGAAATTGCAAACGCCATTCTTGCTTGGCGAGCTTTCTCCGGCCCACCCTCCGATTGTTACCCCATCAACGTCCAACAACTGTCACTCATCTGAATATCATAAAAATATTTTTTTTTTGTTTCCGTTGTTGTCTGCTGCTCATGTTAGTTATATATGTTTGCTTGGTTTCGTAAGTTGGCAAATTGGAAACTTTTGAAAGTATTTTGCATATATGCTTGTCGAATTCCTTTTCTGGCAACTCCTCCACTTCTCAACCAAGAGAGTGCTAAAGTCGATATTCGTTCTTTGATTACAAATGATTGCCGATGCTGAATCAGAGATGAAGATTATAATCGAGAAAAGAAAATGACAATTGGACAAGTACCAAAACGTACATTATAATCTAAAACAAGGAGTAATCAACCACCCTAAACGAGGTGGATCTTATAATTTTTTTTAATGGGCTTGTCTTTTGGAGCCGGTAGGCCGAACGGCGCCTTCAGAAGTGGTCTCAGACATAGCTGGGCTTTGAACGTCGATAGTGTTTAATTAAAAGTATCAATCACAGTTCCAGTTCTTTCATGCTAATTGGGCATATATCGATCCCACAAAAATTATAATCCTGAAGAAAAACCCATGTAATTTGAGCTAGCTCATGAAGTCAGAATATTAATGCATATGGTTACTTAGAAGGCAATCGTAATTAAATATTTAAGCATTTATTCAAATATTTGTAATAATATTTAACTATAAAAAATACCTTTCTCTTTAAGAACACTAGCAATGGCTTATTCATCTTTATCTTCATCTTTATATTTACATAATATGTCTTTAAATTCATCTACATTGACTTATACATCTCTAAATTTTTACATAGCTGTGAATAGTACTTCTTCAAGTTTGAAGAAGCACTATTCACTCTCCAAATATTATTTTTAATGTTTTTTCTCTCTCCTACCCATTAAAATTAACTTTGTAGAATTTGTATTAAGATGATTTGGATATATGAAATTTGTATTAAGTCGATGATACAAAGTGTTTTTTAGTATATATTAATATTTATTGATAAAATTGGTCATTTTGATATATGAAATTTGTATTTTTGAGCACATGGTTCTAATTGTAAAATATATAAAAAATAATAATTTTAAGAAAAAAATAAATAATAATAATAATTTTTTATTATTTAGCTCAAAGATGCATAATCTAATGTGAAAGTTTTTCTTGATATACAAAATCAATTTTTAAAAGATGTGATTTTAAATATGTATATAGAGAAACTAATATTAGTACTTAACTAGATAAAAAAAAAAATACATTTCTAAGGAAAAAAACCAAAAAAACAATAATAATAATAATAATCTCTTTAACTAGATAGACAACCTAGTTGCTTAAAGGAGGGGTAGTAGTACGAGGAGTAGGGATAACATTTTGGGAAAGAAAAGGACAAGCTGGTGGGAAGTTGGAGTGGTCCCCAGAGAAGTACTGTGGGGGGAAGGGGATAGAATAAAGCTGAAAGACAGGCATGTGTATGAATGAGCTGGTCCTCACGCACAAAAACACTCTGCCCCTGTTTCTGCCTCTCATCCCTCCCTTACAGTTCAAAGACAGCTAAAGTATATATCGAGAAGCAGTACTGCATGCCTGTCTCTCGTATGGCATATGGTCAAACAAGTTGGAGACAGCTGCCCCAGGCCCCCAACTGCCATTGCCAGATAATACCTCCTCCTCTCTCTCATTCCCTACTCCTCACGTGTACTACTACCTCCTCCTCTCATCCCATTCCCACCACTGCCGCCACCCTTTTCGATTTTAACTTTTCCTTGTTACCAAAACGCACTTCCTTATCTATCTTATTTCTTTAATGCCATCCCGTTCGTTTGCTTCCCCACGGCCCATCCAGACCGTAATATTTTTTTTTTTTTTTGGGATAAGCAGGGCTAGGCCTCCATATATATATATATATATATAAAGTCTCACTTCTGGCTGAGAAACCGTGTAGCAAAAGGCAAGCACTTACATCATAGATTTGAGAGCATAAACAAAAAAAAAAAGGTCTAGTTAATCAATACTATCAAAGCACTAAGGTTAAACCATTTACAACACATTTTGAAAGTAAGGGAGATCAAGTTTATCTGTCCTAATCAACCCCCTCAAGGGGGGAATGGATGCCATATCAGTCCAGAGACTTACAAGCTCTTCCAACGCTTTCTGGGCCAAGAAGTCAGCTGGGACATTAGCTTGTCTGAAAACATGTTGGATTGCAAACATCTTGCCTCTAAGTAAGGCCATCAACTCCTCCCAAAAGTCTACCAGGTACTAAATTGGGCATTTTGCTCTTCTAAACCAGTTTACCACAATTAAAGAGTTCATCTCTATTTCTATCTTATCCAAACCTTTTTGACAGATTTCCCTCACTCCCAGGAGGAGTGCCATGAACTCAGCATAGTTATTTGTGCCATGATTGAGTGGAGAGGCAAAAGCGAAAATCATATTACCTGCAGCATCCTGTAGAATTCCCCCTGCACCTGCCTGCCTCGGATTTCCTCTACTGCTTCCATCCAAATTGAGTTTAAGCCAGCCATGGGTAGGACGATGCCAATAAACCACCTACACTTGTTTTCTTCTTGAGTTTTTCGGTTGGATTTGCAAATCTTCATATATCTTTTAATCTTGAAATGATAAGGGCTTAGCTTTTCACTTAGCTTAACTATCTAAAATTGAATAGTCCTCCAAGGCTCCTCTACAGAAACGGAGCCTCCTTCTATTCTTACCTTGCATTTGCGAAGCCAAAGCACCTAGGTAACAATGGTGGGAATTATGCCAATCAGTAGCCCTCTAGTAGTCGACTTGGAGGCTCTGTTAAACTTTTCATAGAGTTGAAAGAGGTTTCTCCGTTTTATTTTGTTTGTGAAAAATGTTAGATCTACACATAAATTTTACAAAATAAAATTTATTCAAAAACGAAACTTAATGTAATATATTTTATAATAAAAATAATTATACTATTTGATGGGTCAAATTAAAGAGTGTAAATTTTCTTATATAAAATTTGCCTGTAAACTAAGCATCTATATATAATGTCTGTTATATGGTTAGTAATGCCATTTTCCTAAAGTGTCGCATATTCCATTATTTCTCTGGTCTTTCCTTCACAGATCAACAATATCCCAAAAATTCCTGCGTTTGGCATGGCAAGTCATGACCCTCGATCTGTTTAGAATAGAAGACAAATTAGGGGTATGGAAAGTCAGCAATTCATGATTGACTAATTACCTTAAAAATTTATTATTTAAAAATAAAATCAAAACAAGATAAATAATAATGTTTCTTAGGAAAAATATATATATATATTTGGGAGACAGCTTATTGAACAAAGTGGCCGCCAACCATGCACTATGACGCGGTACGTTTGAGGTGGATAGTCATGCACCCCCACACAGATAATCGAAGAAATTAATATCCATTGTAAATTGATGTTTTTGCCAAATCACGAGCAATGACTAGATCTATCCTGAACTAACGGATCTGATGACCATGCTGTACAATTATACATACACGGATATAAGAAATAGAGGGCAAAATATATAAGTTATTATTTATATGAGCCTAAAGTTATTAATATTTATATATATACTGTTCACATGATCATGAATAATAACTTATTTTTGTCGTTAGTTAGTACTCCTAACTATATATAAGCCACCTTGGTCTAGGGGTGGATTGATTGAAGCCTCCAGGCAATGTTAATGATCGTTATTAAACCGGTCCCGATCATTCAGTGTGTACGTCATAATTAAATAACATATAATATAGTTATCAAATTATCTAAATGATATCAGAAAAGACAGATCATAATTGGGATTCCCCGTAATTATTTACACAGTCAACGTCCACGAAGAGTACAATCAATCACATAAGAGTTCAATCCAATCCGATAGATGTAGGGCATTTACCTGTCAATAAAGACATGGAAGTAGCATCTTGTACAAGTAAGATTAGTCGACTACTTTTGTTAAGTAGTGAGCCGACAATATACTCATGTATATATCCTGCCGGATAATGCTAGAGCGTTCCCGCTAGGTTTATTTTTTTTTATATAGATTTTTTTAATATTTTTAAATTTTTTCTAAAAAAATATAATATTTTTAAAAAAATACTTTCTTAATCACAAAATAAAAAAAAAAAAAATATATATATATTAATCTTCCTGTTGAAGCTCCTGCTGGAATTATTTTATTTTTTATTTTACTTCATGGTTAAAAAAGTAATTTTTAATGATGTTGTGAATTTTTTTTTATTTTTTAAAAATATTTAAAAGTGTTAAAAAATCTATATATTAAAAAAAAAACTGAAAAAAAAACACATGCCAGTGGCTCTAGTTCGAGGCAGCTTTTAGCAGATCGATCTATATATATATATATATATATATATATATATATTAATGTTACTTTTATTTATTTATTTTTGTAATGGCCCGCCGTTGCTATATTAATGTGCGCGGTTATGTTATTTGGTGTACCGGCCAGCAGTGATGTTGATCATGTGTTCTGTCCAGATATATTGCACATATTGTTTTTTTCAATGTATTAATGTAATTTCTAATCCAATACATACATGAAAGAAAAACAACATGCAACCACCGGCCGGCAGTATGATCGATGTATCATCATCGCCGTGGGACATGACAGAAAATAAATATTATTCTTTTGCATGTTATATAAATATATATATATAAGGCACACGTACAATTAGTATAGTGATTCGTAAGCAAATGTGTGTGATCATTTTTGCTGCACAACAATGCAAAAGCCCTGTGACTAATCACGCCGAAATTTCTATCAAAAGGTCAAAGGGAGTGGCAGAATTCTGATCACGAGGTAATTGTAAATGGGTCAAAGGAAAACGCCGACGGATTTGAAAATGCAAAAGAAAGGAAAAAAAATCAGGGAGCGAAGATGTAGTTTGGCCATTAATGGTGCATATTATGAGTCCATGTTGTGATCAGCATGCAGAAGAAAGTCGCAGGCCGGCAAATGAAAATTCTGGAGTTTGGCCTAGAAATAATTGTACGGCGCTTCATTAATGGATCGACTCGGACCGGTTTTGAAAAAGAGCACCGCTCCAATATTTGACCAACAGTGTAAATTTTATTTTATTTTTTAGTTTATATTCACATTTTTTAATATATTTAAATATTTTTAAAAAATACATCAATACATTTAAAATCAATTTCTTCATCATTAAGTAAAAAAAAAATTTTTTTTTTGCTAAGCAGTCACATGGAGCGATTCATTTGGAGAGGCATAGTAGTATTTTTCTTTAAAAAATAACTTTGCTTATTATTTCCGCACATTATATTTATTTTTAATTTTTAATTTTTTTTTAGCTTTAACTTTCCTAAACTAATTGAATTCTTTTATTTATCATTCATCTATCACATATTTAGTAAGAAAAAAAAAATTATATATGATGTGTGGTGTAAAGATGATGAATAGATTTTTTTTTTTTTTTAAATTGCGTACCTCTAAATTTAGTTGGACTTTAGAGTACATGATCAAGTAACTGTCAAATATAGATGATCAAATAAAATGGTTAATTATAATTTTCAAATATATATCATTGTGATAATTAATAAAATGGTTAATTAATGCATGGGGACTTGTCACATGCATTAGTATAGTTAATTAACAAAATACTAAATAAAATGCCCTACTCACAATCCATCTCTTCTACTTCTGTGAAGAGTTCGGAATAATAAATTATATGATCCCTTAAATTAGAGATGGATTGAAAGTAGATCAGGATCATGAGATCGATCAGGGAAGGATCATCCATATATTTATACAAAACTGTGCCTTTATAATTCAATCTAAGCGGAAAGAGATGGGTTAATTGGAAAGGAACAAATGCCTATAATTTACTCTAGCCACAAAGTGATTACACAAAAATAATCCCACAAATCGACGTGACTTGATGTGATCCGTTGGATTTGCTTTTACAGTAAAAGTAATTTTACAATCTAACAAACTACATCAAATCACATCAGCTTGTGAGATTACTTTTATGCAATCACTTTTGTGCAGTCCTTCTTGCACCCTAGGGTTACGTAGCATGCATGACGGCCGTAGGTGCTTTGCTGCCTCCGGCTGGCCAACCTCGATCCTTTGCTGACGTAATATCTGTGATGCCGCAACCGCTGTTGAAAATTGAAGTTTCTTTCCGTCAATCAAAAGTCATAGAAGGAGAACTCTGCTTCATGTTTTCGGCAGAAGAGATAGAGAGAATGGCTCAACCTTTTCACTTCTCAATGGTGTTAAAATTCCTTAGGCAAAGACCATCACTTGATGCAATGAGAGCTTTCATCCGCAGTCAATGGGGCCTATCCACACTGCCGGTAGTTTCTGCCATGCAACGCCCAAGAAACGTCTTTGTTTGGAGGGCATCTAAAAGTGACTTCAATAAATCCTTATCAAGAGAGTCTTGTGATGTGAATAGGATTCCCTATAGACCTTTTGCTTGGACTCCCGATTTTGATGAAGCCTTTGAATCATCGTGTGTCCCGGTTTAAATTTTTGTCCCTGGACTTCCACCCAATTTTTTTCATGAGTCTATGTTAAAATTACTCATTGCACTGATAGGGAAATACATACGAAGGGATAACTCCACCATTTGTGCGACAAGAACAGACGGTGCAAGGGTTTGCCTTGAGATAGACTCTTCTGAGGAACCTCTCTCATATTTCTGGATCAGTAAACCTTTACTGCATGGGAGTAGGCGGCAATAAGTCATGTACGAAACTCTACCTGCATACTGTATTAAGTGTAAGTGCTAGGGACATAATGCTAAAACTTGTCAAAATGGAAGTGATCAACATAGGAAATAGCAGGGGCGAAAAGTCTGGATTAGAAAAGGTGATCTAATAGTGGTAGAAGGGACTACCAATGACATTGAAATGCCAAAAAAGAAAAAAAAAAAAAAGGTGCCAAAACCTATGATTTCTACTTTTGAAAATAAAGAAACTGAAATGCAAAAGGATGCCGAGTAATTACATGTGCAACTTGCTGCTAACATAGACATAGGTGATCATGGAAAGGATATTGCAGACTCGGGTATGGAGGATGCGTACACCGCTGTGCAGAACAACAGGCAATGTGCAGGAAGAGACCAATGTTTTTTCGATGCTGCAGATTGTGGGCCTAGAAATTCAATGGGTCAGCATGGAATTTTGGAAGCAACTCAGTCTGTGGGTCACAAGGAGTTTCGTACGGTTCAGTTTATGAGCCAAAAGGTGGATCACAATGTCCAAGGGGAGAGCCCGTCTGTTATTCAGCTTGTTGATCGTAATGTCCAACATTTCATAGGTTGGTCCATGGAACAATTAACGGGCCAGAGAAAATCTCAAGACTAGGTGAACTTGAATCTACAGGAGAATCCGTGTGGGCCTGAGGCCCAAGATGGGACTATAATTGTAGAGGAGTAGCTAATGGAGGATGCAATGGCCTTACCAGATTCTACTCAATCTGACAATGAAATTGAGACAGATAGCTTCAAGGAAGACATTCATAAAGATTATTGCACTGAATCAGAGCGACCGAGTAAGTTTCAAAAAAGGCACTCTACTAGGGCGGTGATTCGCCTATCTAAACTTAATCTATGATTAGTTCCATTATATTTTAGAATATTAGGGGGATTGACAACTCTAAAAAATGGCTAAAAAAAATCATTAAAAAATATAGGCCTAATATTTTAATTTTAGCTGAACCTTTTTTGCTGGAAAAAAAAATTTCTAATTTGTAAGGTCGGTTTAGTTGTGAGTTTTTTGCAACTAATGAATTGCAAGGTTGAAGAATTTGGTGTTGTGGAATTCGGTTGTGTCCGTTTAATGGTTGGTAGGTTCCAATCAACACTTGACTGTGAAAATTGAGAAGGATGAAAAAATCCCTCTTCTTACTATTGTATATGCGAAGTGCAACCAAATCTAGATGCAAGCTTTTTGGGCGGATTTAGAGACTACGGACAGGGGTAATCTTCCGTGGGTGATTTGTGGAGACTTCAATATTATTAATGATGATTCGAAATGAAGAAGTGGTCATTCCCGACCTTTTGCAGAGATGCAATGGTCAAAGCAGATTGGCTCGAAGCTGGGCAAGGTTAGACAAATGCTTTATTTATTCTAATTTTCTTAATTGTTTTCCTAATGTTTTTCTCTAAGTGTTGGCTCGTACTACCTCCGACCATTCCCCGTTGGTGATTCAATTGGGTTACGATCATTTTAGGTATGGTTATAGCCCCTTTCGATTCCAGTTTATAATGTGGATTGATCATATAGATTTCCTCAGTCTTGTGGAGGGAGTGTGGAATCGAGAAAGGCTTGGTTTTGGGCTTAGTAATTTAGCTTTTAAGTTGAAAAGGGCTAAGATGGCTCTAAAAGAGTGGAATCATAGTATTTTTGGTAGAACCACGATCATTATTAAAGAGCTTGAAAATCGTATTGATAATCTGAAAAATTGTCTTCAAGTCTGTTTTAATGAAGAGGATGATAATAACCTTCTCGCTTTTAAGCTAGAGTTATTAACCTGGATGGATAAAGAGGACACTCGTCTTTCTCATATGGCAAGAAAAGTTGGCTAAAAAATGAGGATCAAAACACTAAGTTCTACCATTCTTACTTGAATGCCAAACATCACAAATAGGTTAAGGATATGTGTTTGGTTGATGGTACCATTTTAAATACTCCTTTTGATATTCATAAAGCCACTGTTGACTATTTTCAAATTTTCTTGGGTAATATGAGTAACCGTGATATGCCTAATCTGAGTGACTTGATCCATCCGGTTATTTCTGAAGTGGAGAATGGGGCTATTTGTAGCATTCCTACTATGGAGGATGTTAAAGATGCTCTTTTTAATATTCTTGTTGATAACAGTCATAATCCTGATGGTTTTGGGTTGGGTTTCTTTAAAGTCCGTTAGGACATTATTAAAGTTGACATTTTGGAAGCTATTATTGATTTCTTTACTAATCCCCCGCTTCCTAGATTTTATTATTCTTTTTCTATTGTTTTAATTCCTAAAGTGGATAACCTTCTGGCTTTGACAAATTTAGGCCTATTAGCTTATGTTCGGTGGTCTATAAGATTTGAGATAAGATTATTGTGGGTTGGTTGACAAATTTACTTCCTAAGATGATTTCTCAAGAGCAAGGCGTGTTTATTCCGGGTCATAGTATATTTGAGAATATTAGCCTTACCCAGTAGATGATTCATTCTATTAATAAAAGAACAAATGTGGGTAATGTTTTGGTGAAACTTGATATGTCTAGAGCTTATGACAGAGTGGATTGAAATTTCTTATTACATGTTTTGACAAGTTTTGGGTTTTCTCCTCATGCTTGTGACCTTATTAAGTTGTGTATTTCCTCTCCTTGGTATTCAATCATGATGAATAGCACATCTTTGGGTTTTTTTAAGGGAGAGCATGGTTTGAGACAAGGAGATCATCTTTCTCCTTATTTGTTCATCATTATGTAAAAGGTGCACTCTTGTCTTCTTAAAAGGTATTTTACGAGTGGTAAAATTGACCAGTTCACTCAAGCTAGAGGTACTCCTCTCATTTTTCACCTTATGTATGCTGATGATATTGTTATTTTTGTTAATGGTGGTAAAAGGTCCTTGAAAATTTTGATGAAAGTCTTAAAGCTTTATGAAGATTGGACTAGTCAAGTTCTTAATAAAAAAAAAAGTGAGATTTAATTTCTCTAATAAAGTTCCAGTTTCCAGAAAGCATACTCTTCTCCGTATAACAGGCTTTTCTGAAGGGTCATTTCCTTTTAAATATCTGGGTGTACCTATTGAGGTAGGAAAACTTAAGGCTGCCCATTTTGGTGATTTGTTTGGGAAAGTTAATAAGAAAATTCTGGGCTGGAAGATAAAAATACTCTCGGTAGGTGGACGTATTATTCTTTTACGTCATATTTTATCAAGTATGGCCGTTCATTTTCTTGTTGTGTTACATGTTCCTAATGTTGTGCTTATGATGCTGAATAAGATTCTTATTTCTTTCTTTTGGGGTGATTCCGATGGCAAAGGTAAGCATATGTGGGTATCCTGGAAGCATGTTTGTAGACCAATAGATGAAGGTGGTTTGGGTATTCGGGATTTTAGGGATATCCAGTGAGCTCTTCATATTAAATTTACTTGGTGTCTCATGCAAGGTTAGTTTCTATGGGCGGATTTCTTTAGAGGCAAGTATGTTAAGAGTAATCATTTATCCCTTTTGGTGCCTAATATGGAGACCCGTTTTTAAAAGCCTATTGTTTGAAGTATCACGGATATTTTAAATAGCTTTCAATGGATTGTAAAAGAATGTAATATTTCTTTCTGGTGTGATAAATGAGAGGGAGGCCCTCTTAGTGGCCTTTTTTCTATGATTGAAAATCCCTTGTTAAAAATCAAAGATTTTTGTATTGAAAATGGGTGGGATATTTTGTTTCTGGATAGGCTAGTGGGCCATCAGAAAGCTTATGAGCTGTACCAATTCTTCTCTAGCAGAAAAGAGGGGCAAGATGTTTTAATTTTGGTGAATAATAGTGATGGAGTTTTTAACACCAAAAGTGCTTGAGATTTTATTAGAGTTAGGACTGCTCCATTACCTTAGGCTTAGTGGATTTGGCATAATAACCTTCATAAGAAAATTTCTATTATAATATGGAAGGCTGTTAATAATTGTTTGAGTGTTGACGAGAGGCTTAAAAGTGTTGGCATTCACACTATCTCTAAATGCAGATGTTGTACTTGAGGCTAGATGGAAGATTTGAATCATGTGCTATGTACTGTGGAGTTTGCTAGACTTATTCGGAGGCTGGCTGTGAATCAGCTAGGAGTGCACATGGGTGTCTTTCAAACTTGGCAGGAGCAAATTAATTTTTAGTTCCATAGGGCGGGAAAATCTACCCAGGTGCAGATTATTTTTGGCCTCCTTCCATCTATAGTTTCATGGAAGATTTGGGACAGGTGTTGTAAGGGGCGGCATGAAGATAAGGAGGACACGGTGGAGTAAGTTTGGCATGTTATTAAATTATGACTTTATCGTATTATGGATTTGATCATGAAAGTTTCGTCTGTTTCTGCTAAGGATGCTGCTATTTTAAAAAGACTGGATATCCCTCTCCTAGAACCAAGACCTAAGAAAGTTCGTATGGTGAGATGGAATTGACCCCAGCATAACTGGGTTAAGCTTAATGCGGATGGCAACAGTTTGGGTAATCCGAGTCCAACAAGGGCAAGGGGTGTCATTCAAGATGATTGTGGCCGGTTCATTACAGCTTATTCTGTGGCTCTTGGTTCGGGTTCTAATAATTTTGCTAAGATGAAAAGTTTGCTAGAAGGTGTCCATATATGTTACAACTTGAGTTTTTCTTAGGTGGAGATTGAAACTAATTCTCAAATTCAAGTTAACTGACTTATTAAGAGTAATTGTAATATCTGGTATTTAGAAGATTTATGAAATGAATTACATGGGTATTTTGATTGCATGGAGTATAGAATAAGACATGGGAATGTAATGTCGTCGCTGTTCTTCTTGCCAAGTGGGGTGTTGGTGGCTCTAATTTGGACTGGTCTGGTGGTCACTTGCTACCTAATAAATTTATAGGTTTTTCTCATCTAGACAGAATTGGTCTTCCTTATTTGCGAATCTCCTAAAGACTCTCCTGGTACGTCTTATTTTTTTTCCTTGCTTTATTTATTCCTCTATTCTCTTCTCTTCTCGCTTGTGTTTCGTTGGCAGGTTTTTATTGTTTTGGCTAGAGTTGACGTTTTATCAAATAGTTTTTGGCCTATTGTAATCTCTTATATCTATGTATTGTATTTAGGATGTCTTAGTCATTTTAATGTCTGAATTTGGTTTTTTCTTCATTATTATGTATCTCCCAAGTGTCTTGCCATAACAACGGTTTTACTCCGTCCAGGCCGGCTCAATACGTTCCAAGGCTTAAGACTAAAATTCTGAGTGAGACCTTTTTTTTTAAAAGTAAAATTAAATAAATTTATTTTTATTTTTATATTATATTTTTATTTAAAACTAATTCCTATCATTTTGTAAAGTAAAATTATTGATTAAGATTTTATACCATATTTTCAATTAATAACTGACTTAATCTTTATTTGGAATTTTTTTATTTAAAGAGAATTTTATTAAATCTAGTTTTATAAGTACTTTAGACTCTTAGACACAATTATAAATTTATAATCATTATTGTCAATAAAGTTCTATAAACAACTTACACATTTGAAAAAAAAATGAGCCCTAACCTCTTCAAAAGATTATACAAAAACCTTTTATGAACGCTGGAAAGTTAAATTTTACAATTTATAATTTTCACATTAATTATATATTAAACTAATAACGACAAAAGAGAAGTGTATTCTTTAAATGAGAATAGGTAAAATAATTATTATATGTTATACTTTAAAAAACTAATAATGATCTAATATCTATTTGATCTTATTTATATTTTCATTCTCATTGAGTTAATTAAAATTTTTTATTGGGTATATATTTTTTTTAAAATAAAATTATACTTTAAATATATATATATATATATATATATATATATATATATTGGGGGCCTCTTTCCATTAGGAACCTTAAGCAATTGTCTAGCTTACCTAATGAAAGAGCCGGTCCTGACTCTGTCACACGTGAGGATTATCAATAAAATTTAGATATTATTATCTTCTTAAAAAATAATAAATAAAATTACTTTATGATTAGAGTATTTCTCTTTTCTTTTCACATATGTTTATCAAGCCAAGTCAATGATGGATTCGCCACATCTACAAAATTCAAAAAGTAAGTAAATAAATAATAATAATAATAAAAATAAAAATAAAGAAGCACCTACTACCCGCCGCAAAGTCTTGCAACCCCAGGGCCTCGATCAACCCCTTGCTATTAATACTTATCTAGAAATTAAAGAAAAATAAAAGTACTCCTAGTTCAAACGATATTTAAGCCCTACTTTTGTTTGGGATTCTCATTTGATGGCTAGGGTTGGTTATGCATGCCTACAAACCACTCAAGGCTATCTATCATGATGCCGTACGGACATTATATATAATTAAGCAGCAAAAGCTTATAAAAGAGTTTTAAATTGATTGCTTAGGTATGAATTTTAAAAATTTTGCGTCGATTTAGGTGGGTAGTTGATCATTTCGAGAGATCGATAAAAGAATATTAAAAAGGTAACAGACAAATTGAGAATAAAGTTTTTAAAATAATAAAGCGAAGGGTGGAATGTCGTTTTACACGAATTTTCTGAATCTTTACCAGAAACATGTCCTGCCTACCAAGTTAATAATAATAATAATAATAATTTATTACGAAAATCGCGACATTTTTTGGGACAAGATATATGTTCCTCAATGCTCATGCCCGGCCCTTAGATAGGAGAAGCTGCCCACAGAAAAACAAGCACGAATTAAATAGTAAATTACCCTTAAAATGAATAGGATGAAAATGTACGTACGCACGTCATGTGGCGCAGGTTGAGATGATGTTGTCGAATATATCGTTCCCACTTTAGCTTATTATATATGATCATGTAGTTATAAAGTTGCTATCGATGTGACAATATTATTATCCAATAAATAAGATGGTGAGGACCATACATCACATTAAATATAACAGTCTGCTTAATTATGAGTAATAAATGTGGGTTATTTTCAACTAACTTAATTATTAAGTTGTTTCACAACCACAACAATATTGCATGCCTATTTATGGGCATATATATATATATATATATGACAGGACAATAATAATAATGTTCTATATATCATGTTTGTTGTAACTGTTGCTTGATAAATTAATTGACACCCCCAGCTCTAATGTAGTACTGTCTATTACTCCCCCAGGGAATGGGTCCCTGTAGAATAATCATCCACCTGAGGGATCACTGAAACCATAGACCCCCCTCCCTTCTGATCAACTTTCTGCACTTCGGTTTCATGAGGATTAGTGCCTCATAACTACTTTCTTTCATGCACAATTCTCCTCCACCCCCCTTCATTTATTGACAGTATACTTGGCACCAATCAACGATCAACACAAAATCAACAATACCATAATTTTAAGAATTAGTCATGATTCTAGAAATTGTACATTCTTTTCATATTTTATTTGTTACCATAGACAGCTTAGCCTCATGTATCTATTTATTTGTGAATTCTTTCATTGTAAAAATATGTTCCAGAAATAAAAAAAAAAAAAAGTTCATGTTTCATAAACTTAATATGGTATCAGCCTAACCAAGTTCCTCTCTCTACTACCTACATGGCCTCTTCTTCAAACCCACACCACCCCTCTTCCTTCCCAGGCCTCCTATATCCTTCTAATTCTTATAGTCTTATTCTTGTTTCTGGTCTTCTTACAAGGGATAATTTTTCAAAATGACAAAAAGTCATGACCTATGCTCTTAACGCCAAGAAAAAACTCAGTTTTGCGGATGTCACCCTTCCACCTGACCCCAGCTATGCCGACTACACCCAATGGAATCAAACAATGGACATGGTCCTACTTGGCTTCTAAACTCTATCAGTCCCTTCATCGCCAATTCCCTTGAATTCCACACCAACCCTCACAAAGTCTGACTTGATCTTCAATCTCTTTTTTGTCACGGCAACACTACCCGTACCTATCATCTTAAACGTGAAATGCCATCCTTACACCAAAACACCCACTCTGTTCATGAATATTACAACCAAATTAAACAAATCGAAGATGAACCTAGCCATTTACAACAAAACAATGATCTCAAAGAACTACAACAACAAGCAGAGGATGAACGAGTTTACCAGTTTTTGCTTGGCCTCAATGATTCATTCTCACAACTCCAAACACAGATCCTTGCCACGGAATCCCTTCCTCCCATCACCATTTTTTTTTCTATCCTTTTTCAAGAAGAGCAGCAACGTCTTCTTTACCTTCGGCCCTTCTCCAAGGACTCGCTAGCCTTCGCTGCATGGCCACAATTCTGTGAAACCCAACTTTCGATGCTCAAAATGCGGCAATCACAACCACCTGTACGACCGTTGCTGGCGGATCATCAGCTATCCCTCAGGCCGAGACCCACGATCCAAGCCGCAACCCTTTTTGCTCCACACACCACCCTTTGGTTTGTCGCCAATCGTGAACAATGCCTGTGTCTCTTTTTCCTCATCACTAGTGCCAGGTTTGTTGCCGTATCTCTGCCAGAAACTACTTGACTTGCTCACTCCGACCACCTCCTTAGCCAACTTCATGGGTAATGCTTTTTCCTCCCCGCTTTTCAACAGCCATCATGATTGGGTTGTGCACAGGGGTGCCAGGGACCACATGTGCCTTGACTGAACACTCTTCATCTTTATTTCTTTATCTTCACTTGAGCACAGTGATACATTACCCACCAGCCACACCCTTCGCATAGAAGGTGCCGACACTTGCATTTTATCCCCAAACCTAGTTTTGCAAAATGTATTTTATGTCCCTTATTGTACTTTTAATCTTCTCTCAGTCCCTCAGCTTACAATTAATCACTCTTGCATTGTTTTTTTTTTTCCTCTATAATTTTTTTTTTAGGACCCACACTTGACGAAGCTGATTGGAGCAGGTGAGCTTTGCAATGGGCTTTATGTGTATCGGCCCAAACCCATTATAGCCCTCTCCGCGCAAACTACTACAAATAAAACCTTATGACACCAACACCTAGGTCATCCTTCCCACTTAATTATTCCTAATCTTTTCAATAATCCCTTTGTTCTTTCTGATCGTGATGTTTGTGCTTATTCTAAGCACACGAGACTACATTTTCCTTCTAATGCTAATAAAAATACTTTTACTTTTAATCACATTTTCTATGATATATGGGGTGCTTATCATACTTTTTCATTCTGTGGTGCTCATTACTTTCTTACAATAGTTGATGATTTTTCATGCACTATTTAGATCTATCTTATGCATTATAAATATGAGGCTTATACTCATCTCATGTATTTTTTTTGCACTTATACAAAATCAGTTCAACACCATGATTAAAATAATTAGAACTGATAATGGACAAAAATTTCTTTTTCATAAATTTCAAACCTATCTTCATAATCACGGCATTATTCATGAACGTACTTGTGTTACAACTCTGCAACAAAATGGTGTTGCGGAACGAAAACATCGACACCTCCTAAATGTTGCTTGCAGTCTCCATTTTCAAGCCTATTTACCTTTAATTTTTTGGGGTGAATGTATCCTCACCGCGGCCTATCTCATCAACCGTACACCAAGCCGTATTCTCCAAAATAAATCTCATTTTGAACTTCTGTTTAACACTTTTCCCACCTATGATCACCTTTGTGTGTTTAGTTGCCTTTGTTATGCTAAAACTCTCTATACTTTTCGTGATAAATTTTCTCTCTGTGCCTCTAAATGTGTCTTTCTTGGCTATCATAGCACCCATAAAGCCTACAAACTTTATAATCTTGACACTCAATCCATCTTCTATTCTCGTGATGTCACCTTCCATGAACAATAGTTTCCCTTTCAAAAATTCCTGATTTTACACCTACCTTTCTCAATATCCTTTGTCTCCCAGTCCCCGAGCCTATCTTACCATTTCATTCTTCCGCTACTTCCATTAGCACTCCCGATCCCCCATCATCCCACTTTTCTTTGCCCTCGCCGTACAACTACCCGACCAGCATATCTTCAAGATTATGTCTACCCAACCCTACACACGAAGCCCTCGACATCCTCACCTACTGCACATCCCTTAGGTATTGCTCATCCTTTATCTATTTTCTTTCATATTCTCGTTTCTCACCTGCTCACCTTAATTTTTTGACTGCCCTTACTACTTCTGTTGAACCTTCTTGTTATTGTATTACTCTTCGCCATTCTTATTGGCACGAAGCTATGTCTGCTGAACTCCATGCTCTTGAAGACAATTACACTCAAACACTTAAGCTACTACCTCCTGGTAAGAAACTCATTGATTGCAAATGGGTATTTAAAACTAAGCTTAAAGTGGATGGCTCCGTCGAAAGATACAAAACTGGATTAGTTTCCAAATGCTACACTCAAGTTGAAGGTCTTGACTATCATGAGACATTTACCCTTGTTGCCAAAATGATCATTGTTCGGTGTTTGTTGGCTATCACTGCTACACAATAATGGATCATCCATCAACTTGATGTTAACAATATTTTTTTACATGGTGACCTTGATGAGGAAGTATACATGACCTCTCCTCCCGATTATTGTCCCAAGGGGGAGACTCATGTTTGCCTCATCCGCAAATCCCTCTACGGCCTCAAACAAGCATCCCACAACTGGTTTTTTAAACTAGCTACTATGCTTCTTGCTGCAGATTTTTTTCAATCTCAAGTAGGTCATTCTTTATTCACCTTAGTCACTTCTACCAGTATCACTATTGTTCTTGTCTATGTTGATGATATTCTAGCTGCTGGCAATGATACTTTAGCTACTCTTGATATTTTATCTGACAGTGGACAACTTGGTGCTCAGATATCCCATTTTCCCACGGAGCAAAACTTGAAGCTAACCAATCACAACGGCACTCTTCTTCCAGATCCCTGTACCTATCGACGACTTGTTAGACGTCTCGTCTACCTGACTATTACTCACCCTGATTTTTTATTTGAAGTAAACATTCTCAATCAATTCATGTCTGCTCCTCGTGTTCCTCGCATGCAAGCTACCACTCGTGTTCTTTGTTACATCAAAGGCAGTCTGGGATAAGGAATCATTTTCTCCTCCTCCAGTGGTTTAAATGTTACTGCCTACACTAATTCGGATTAGGCCAGCTGTCCCACCACCCGTCGCTCCACCATAGGACACTTTATTCAACTAGGCAAAAGCCTCATTTCCTAGCGTACAAAAAAATAGATGACAGTGGCACGCTCTTCTGTTGTAGTTGAATACTGCGCCATGGTCGTCACCACTTGCGAACTCACCTGGTTAAAACGGCTCCTCAATGATCTTGGTGTTTCTCATTCTGAACCCATCAGCTTACATTGTGACAATCAATCTGCTTTCCACATCGCTCACAATTTTGTTTTCATGAACGCACCAAATATATTGAGATTGACTACCACATCATTCATGATAAGATCCGGTCAAGACTCCTTACAGCCGTTCATACCTCCTCCTGTCAGCAAGTTGCTGATATCTTTACCAAAGCATTAAGACGGGAACTCTTTCATCATTTTTCACGCAAGTTGGGCATTAAGGATCTCCATGGGCCAACTTGAGGGGGAGTATTGACAGGATACTTGGCACCAAATCAGCAACACTGTGATTTTAGGAATTAGCCATGATTCTTGGAATTGTACATTATTTCCATATTTTATTTGTTACCATAGAGAGCTTAGCCTCATGTATATATTTATTTGTGAATTCTTTCATTGTAAAAATATGTTCCAGAAATAAAAAAAAAAAGGTTCATGTTTCAAAAACTTAACATCCTTATTCCCTCTGATCTTTTGCTTACTCTCTAAGATGCTCTCAACCAAGGACTATGCTGACCCCTAGGCCCTAATCCTTCACCCGTACATCCCTGCTCTTGATTTAGTATTCTCTCGCATCTAATGATAAGAGAGAAACCGAGAGGAATCGAAATAGAGAGAGAGGAATTTCTGAATATACCTCTATTCATTAAGATTAAAATGAATAATATGTACAGTAAAGTTTATATACTCGGTACAGATAACAACTAAAGTGCATTCTAACTTATAGTGCACGTGAGTGTAGACAACTAGTTAATTACAATATATGCTAATAGCCCCCCTCAAGCTGGAATGGTAAGATTAATTACACCCAGCTTGCACAAAAGATTACAAAATCTAGTTGAAACTAATGGTTTAGTAAAAAAAATCTGCTAGTTGATGTTCAGAAGCAATATGAAGAGTTACAAGCTTTTTAGTTTGAACCATATCTCTAACGATGTGGCAGTCGATGTCGATGTGCTTAGTGCGTTCATGAAACACTGGATTAGCAGCGATGTGGAGTGCTGCTTGGCTGTCACAGTAGAGAACTGGTGGTGAAGAAAACTGGACTTCAAAGTCTCAGAAAAGGGAGATGAGCCACTTGAGTTCACAGCAGGTTGATGCCATAGAGCGATATTCAGCCTCTGCGAATGATCGGGAAACAATGACTTGCTTTTTGGATTTCCAGGAGATTAAAGAATCTCCAAGAAAAATACAAAAGCCAGTAACCGAGCGTCTGGAATCTGGACAGGTGGCCCAATCAGAGTCACAAAATCCTTTTAGCTGTAAGTTTGAGTTACTGGGGAAGAATAGACTTTGTCCTGCAATAGCCTTGATGTATCTCACAACACGAACTGCTACATCATGATGGGACTGGCGAGGCTGGTCCATGAATTGACTCAATGTTGCAACAGAAAAAGACAAGTCAGGTCTAGTAAGAGTTAAATAAAGCAGACGATCAATTAAGCGTCTATAAAAGGCTGGATTATCAAGTAAAGGACCTCCAGAATCAGTTTTAGAAAGTCTAAGGTTTGGGTCCATTGGACTGCCAATAGGTTTGGTAGCTAATAAGCCAGCATCAGAAATAATTTCAAGTGCATATTTTCTCTGAGAAAGAGATATGCCCTTAGTGGAGCGTGCAACTTCCAAGCCCAAAAAATATTTCAAAGGACCAAGATCTTTTAATTTGAAATGCAAATTGAGAAAATGTTTAATATCAGTAACAGATGGGGAATGATTAGAAGCAATGACAATATCGTCAACATAAACCAATAAAAAAATAAAAAATGCACCAGAACATTTTGTAAATAAAGAGTAATCAGATTTTGATTGAATGAACCCATAATCAGTGAGTGTAGATGAAAATTTAGAGAACCATTGTCTGGAGGCTTGTTTCAAGCCATATAAAGATTTGAGTAACTTACAAACCCGAGTATCTCCAGGTTTAGAAAAACCTGGAGGAAGCTTCATATACACAACTTCATCTAAAGTGCCATGAAGGAATGCATTATGGACATCCAATTGATGCAGTTCCCAGTTATTAATAGTAGCTAGGGCAAGAAAACAGCGAACAATAGTTAGTTTTGCAACATGTGAAAAAGTATCAAAATAATCAATACCTTCACGTTGAGTGTATCCTTTTGCAACTAAACGAGCCTTATATCTTTCTAAAGTTCCATCAGATTTTAATTTACACTTGTAAACCCATTTACAACCAATTGGTTGCTGTCCAGGGGGTAATTCAGTGCGGATCCATGTTTTATTTTCTTCAAGAGCATTAATCTCGGCTGCCATGGCATCCCTCCAATGGAGGTATGAGATGGCTTGATGAAAAAATTGTGGTTCATAAATTGAGTCAACAGAAGCACAAAAATGTTGATAAGAAGGTGAAAATTTAGAATATGACAGATAAGAAGAGATAGGATAAAGAATACCTGAAGAAGATTGAGTCATGTTAGCATTGGAAAGTAAAGAACAGTGATAATGATGTAAATAGTTAGGTGTTTTTCTAATTCTTGTAGATCTTCGGAGAGGGACAGGTGTTGTGGTATTTGAAGTGGAATCAGTAGAGGAGAGGGAAGAAAGTGGGATATTGGGGGGGGGGGGAAGGGGAACTAGAAATTAAAGGAGATGGAAGTGAAACATCGGGAAAGGGAATGGGTAAAACAAGTTCAAGGGAAGGAGAAATATTATGAGTGTCAAGTGTTAAGTGATGATATGGAGAATTTGATTTAAACGGGAAAAGTTGTTCATGAAATATGACATCTCGAGAAATAAGAATTTTATGAGTGTGAAGATTATAAAGTTTGTATCCTTTTATGCCAGGGGGATAGCCAAGAAAAACACAAACTTGGGCTCGGGTAGAAAATTTATGTGATAGAGAAGTGCCAAGAGAAGAAGCATAACAAAGGCAACCAAAGGTTTTAAGATGATTATATTTAGGTTTGACATCAAAAAGTATTTCATAGGGTGATTTGTTATTTAAAACAGGGGTTGGTATTCTATTAATAAGATAAACAGCAGTGAGGATACAGTCACTCCAAAAATGTAATGAAATATTAGATTGAAAACGAAGAGATCTAGCAACATTAAGAATATGTTGATGTTTTCTTTCAACAATAGCATTTTGTTGAGGAGTGTATACACAACTATGTTGATGTATAACCCCATTACTAGAAAAAAAATGTTTCATATCAAATTCTAAACCATTATCAGTGCGGACAGATTTTATTTTAGTATTAAATTGTGTTTCCACAAAAATGAAGAATGATTGTAAATATGATCGCGTTTCAGATTTAGATTTTAACAAATAGATCCAAGTACAGCGACTATAGTCATCTACAATAGTGAGGAAAATTTTGAAACCATCATAGGAAGTAATTGAAAATGGGCCCCATATATCACAATGAATTAGTTAAAAAACAGAACTAGTAGTAGAAGAACTTAAAGGAAAAGAAAGCCGTTTCTGTTTAGCAAGTGGACAGATAGCACAATGAGTATGATTTGTATTTGTAGAGCAAGGTATATCAGAAGCTAAGGCATGTAATCTAGAATCAGAAATATGTCCCAAACGACAATGCCAAATGTAAGAGTTGTGTGTAACAGCATTACAATTAAAAAAGGTGTTTGCATTACAAGAAAAAGAACTGCTGGAAGTATGCAGTAAATGATATAAACTATGAGAAATTTTACCTACTCCAATCGTCCTCCAATTGAAGAGGTCCTGGATGTAGCAAAGATCATGTAAAAAAATGAGAAAACAAGATAATTGGGAAGTTAATTTACTAACAGAGACAAGATTGAATGTAAATGTAGGAACATAAAGAACATTATCTAAGACTAAAGACTCAGAGAGTCTGACCGTGCCTTTGTGTGTGACTCGAATGTAAGAACCATTAGGTAGTTTTACAGAGATATTAACGGCAATGGGTGGTGATGTAAAAAATGAAAGGGAACTAATCATATGATCACTTGCCCCAGAATCAAGAATCCAAGATTGTGAATGAAATGCAAGTGTGTCAACAATAGAGAATATGGAAGATATACCTGAGAGAGGTGCTGCATATGTCGATGGTGCAGTGGAGGTAGTACCATCAGGAGGTATTATACCTACTTGATTCACAGATGAGTTATTAGTTTTAGTGTGTAAAAGAGTAATAAGTTGTTGACATTGCTCTGGGGAAAATGGAAAAGGTGGAGCCATAACCGAATTAGGGACAGATTGGTTAGCAACAGCAGGATTGGCAGTGGCCTGATTAGGGTTTCGAGACTTAGCTTTATATCCTGGTGGATAACCATGGATCTTAAAGCATTTGTCAATAGTATGGCCTAAGAGGCCACAATGTGTACAGTAAGGGCGTTCCTTACAGAGGGTCGATGGCTTACCAGTCCTTGATCCAACAACCGAAGACTTCATCTGACTAGAATCACAATTAGTTAACATAGCAACAGCTTCATTAGAGGATAAAGAATCAGAATAAATTTCTCGCTGCTTTTCCTCTTGAAGGATGAGCGAGAATACTTTGTTAATTGGGGGAAAAGGATCAGAAAGCAAGATTTGACTACGTAAATGTGCGTAAGACTCATTAAGTCCCATTAGAAATTGTAGGACATAGTCTTCTTGCTGATATTCAACAATCCGCTTGATAGCGCCACAAGAACAAAGGGGCATCGGACGAAAATGAACCATTTCTTCCCAAAAACTTTTCAATCTTGTGAAATAAGAACTTACAGAGGCATCGGCTTGTGACAAGGAAGCAATAGCCTTCCGGATCTAGAAAATGCGAGGGCGATTACTCTGTGCAAACCGTTCCTTCAAATCATTCCACATCTCTTCCACAGAATCGATGTAAAGAACGGAAGAAGCGATTTCTTTGGACAGAGCATTAAGCAACCAAGAAAGCACAACCGTATTGCACCGAATCCAAGCGTGGTACATAGGATCGGTCTCAGTAGGTTTGGGCAAAACACCATCGACGAAACAGAGTTTGTTTTTCGCAATGAGTGCCATAGACATGGATCGGTGCCATGTGAGAAAATTATCCCCAATAAGGGGTTGGGAAACAAGGATCGCGCCAGGATGATCTCCGCTCTGAAGGTAGTATGGATTTGAATAATCCACAGAAGGAGGAGGGGCGATCGGGGGTGGAAGTGGGGGGCGAGGAGGAGGCGTATCGTTAGTCGAATCAGTCATGACAGCGGCGGCTAGGGTTTTGCAACTGATACCATGATAAGAGAGAAACCGAGAGGAATCGAAACAGAGAGAGAGGAATTTCTGAATATACCTCTATTCATTAAGATTAAAATGAATAATATGTACAGTAAAGTTTATATACTCGATACAGATAACAACTAAAGTGCATTCTAACTTATAGTGCACGTGAGTGTAGACAACTAGTTAATTACAATATATGCTAATATCTAAAGGACATATTCAATAGCTTCTTATACGTAAATGGTACCCACATCTTCTTCCCTTGAATATTAACATTTTTGCCTCGAGCCATCACCTTACTCAAATCACACTTCAAATTCACCCTTAAACTACAACCCCAGCCAGATCCATCCTCTTGGGCATCAACTTCTAGAACCTCCCTGATTGAACTATCAATTAGTTCCCCAGTAGTTTTATTCATTCATGCTAGAGGTAGGTTATGTATTTGCACCCAAAACACCTCATGATCAAACTACATCAGATGTGGTTGGGTCATACCATCAAACAGTTTCAACACAAACAAATAGTTGTCAAACAACCAAGGTCTACCCCCCATCACCTTATTCTTATCCCTAGTATTAGTAAACATGATTACAAAACTATTAGGTAGGAATTCATTAAACACCAAAGGCTTCTTCACTCTCCAAATATTTTTCATCGTTCTGTCCACCACCTCCTTCCTGATTATTCAATCCGAAACGATTTTTCCCACCAAACTCCTCTCCGCCTTCTTCCTCAATGAATCTCCAAGATTAATCTCAATAGGATCGTTCTCCTTCTCATTCAGTTGAAATCGATTCCATTCTTCCTCCAACTCCTCCATACCTTCTTAATTCCACCAAGATGAAATCAAGGATTCTAACCTTCTATTTCTAACCGAAAAGGCGCAGACTCCTTACTCCTTTACCTGCTTAGAACGTATGTAGTTGAGAGTTAGACTTGGGGAGAATAAGAAATTCATATCTTAATCAATTGATTATGTTGGTACTAAATAACTTTCAACTTAGAAAACGAAAAGATAGTATTAATGAAAAGATAGTATTAATATATACGTTAATTACTCGATTGATCCTTATAAAACTGTACAGACAGAGCTTATGAAACGATAAATAGATGGTCCCCCAGCACAATCAATGGCCACAGGGCCACGCCGAGCGACAAATACGACTCTTTAAACAATTTCTAATTATAAAAAGAGATCCACTGAATCACCCCCTTTTATACAGTTACAATTGGCGGTTGACCGTTGACTTCCCCGGGATTTGATTTGTTCTCCCCCCATTCCATTCCCTCTGTTGCCACAATTTCCCGTTCCGTTTCTACCACTACCCTACAAGTTTTGAGTGTCGATGTTTCATATCATGGTAAGTTACGTAGTTGTCAGGAACTGTCAGGGGCTAATTAGTCATGTAGTATTCACCTTAAAATAACCAAAAGTACAGCTATAAGGGACATAATAATACTACAAAACCCACTCCCACGCTCATCATTGCGCGTGTATCCTTACACTTTATCGAATAATGTGGGTCAATCATATTCACGTAGCGAGCACACGTTATAATGGCGCGTGAGAGTCATTTTTTACAGAAAATAATGGGGAGGGAGGGCTAAGGAGGTGGGGGCTGCTGTGTATATAATTCATGTCCGTATTATGAGAGGGCCTTTCCTCTTTTTCTAACTTTTACTCTCTCTTCCCTCCCATTTCTCTCTGACCTAATTGCCTCCATCTCTCTCTCTGATCAACACCATCACCGGCACTGGAAATTCACCTCTAAATTTTCAGAAGATCCGTCTAGGTTTAGTGGGTCTTTCTCATCATCTTGTACCACACAACACCTTGCTAATCTAGATCCATCTTTGAGCCATAGTTCTTATTCCTAGCTAGGACTCATTAATTAACACAAGAACACGCACGCACTTTACACAGATATATATATATATAGCAGTACCTGAAGTCTGTGCTGAGTTTGGAGTGTGAAAGATCGAAGAAGTAGAAGAGCAGGAAGAGACACTAGTACTTCAGTTTCAAGAAGTGAGCGATCGAGCTAGCAAAGATGACTCCGGCTAATTTGGCAGGGCAGTTCGGTGATACCACTTACACCAAGGTGTTCGTTGGAGGTTTGGCTTGGGAGACCCAGAAGGAGACCATGAAGAAATACTTTGAACAGTTTGGGGAGATCTTGGAGGCTGTTGTCATCACTGACAAGGCCACTGGACGATCCAAGGGCTATGGATTTGTATGCTTCTTCTTTTGTCATCTTTTACTTTCCGGTACATATATTGAGGAACTTAAGCTCATTCTTCGATGTTAGTATCTGTTTCCTCTTTGTGATTGGTAGATCTTGAAATAATCGATCGAGACATCTGGTAATGTGCTTCTCACAGAAATGGAATCATAAAGGAACAAGAAAATATGTGGTTAAATATTATTATTATTATTATTATTATCACGATCTTGTAATGGAGATTAGTTGTAAAAAACAGATTCTTGCATGTGATGGTGAATTACTGTTTTTCTCTATTTCAGGTAACTTTTCGGGAACCTGAAGCCGCCATGAGAGCCTGTGTCGATGCTTCTCCTGTCATAGATGGGAGGAGGGCTAACTGCAATCTTGCTTCTTTGGGTGTCCAGAGATCCAAACCCTCAACACCAAAAAATGGTATATATTTGTGTGTGTATATATATATAATATGGATATACCTTTGTTCTTCTTCTCTCTCGTTTTTTCTTCTAGTAATTATTTCACATTATGTGGGGGGTTATCAGTTTTTTCTATCTGATATATCAGATCTGGAAAAATTTTCACGAAGTCTTCCGTTTTACTTGTCTTATCCATTGTCAAATGCAGCATGAATATTCTTCCAAATGGAAAAGAAAAAGGCTCTATTCGATGCTGCCATATAAGATTTCCTATGAAATTATCTTTCGCAACAAGCCTAAAACCCACTTTCTTCACACTCACATATTATATGTTCATCAGAAGGATATTTTTCTCAAGCTGAAATGCACATTCAAGCCAACATTATACGTTTTCCATCATGCTGCATGTTCTTTCTTTCTTTCTTCTTCTTCTTCTTCTTCTTCTTCTTCTTCTTAATACGCATATAGGTTTTCAATAACGTAACTTTTTATCCTTTCTTTGGGATGAATTGTAATAAATTAATTTCATTCAACCGGTATATTTTTATCAATATAGAAGATAGTAGCTTTAAAAAAGAATCGATGAAGTACTAATTAGCTGTAAAATAACTGTGAAATGAATTGGACAGGAGGAACAGGCAGAAACTTTAGGGCAATGGGCTCTTTTCGGACAGGGTTCGGAGGTGGAGTGGGAACAGCGTTTCCTTCAGCAGCAACCTTCCCTCATTATGCCATCCAACAAGGGATACCTTATAATCTTTACGGGTACGTACGTATGAATACGCTTTGCGCTTTTTTTTTTTTTTAAAGAGGTCCCTCCTCTGATCTATTGTGTATGCATGGTCAGTAGCACGTGCATTGCCACCTTATGCACACAGCATACCCATCAAACCTCATTAAACTAGGATTATTACCAAGCATGCTCATGATCTATCGCCCTATCCAGCCATGCACTCTCTCTCTCTCTCTCTCTCTCTCTCTACTTTGAACCCACTTTAACACGCTTTTACATGAAGTACTGTTGTTGTAACTACGATAGCATTCATGCGTTGGCAAAAGCGACATCCTTTTTGCACGTTCATGCTGGCCAGCATCACATGTGTGTCATGCACCATTGTAAGAAACACGTCAGGAACACGTTCATGTGCCTAGACCGTACATTTTAAATGCATGCATACCCCGAGGCATGCATCATGCACGCGATGATGGTCATGCACGCCTCTATGTTCGTATGCTTGCTAGCTTCAAACACTAATTTGAACTGTGGATTTGTTTTATCAGTTGCTTATTTCCCAACGCTTCAAATAATATTAACCCTTTCCAATTTTCTTGTTCATTTGATCGCTATTTCAGGTACTCCACATACTCGCCAGATTATTCTTACCCCACGGTTTGTACAAATTTCGCCTTTTCCTTCCTTTTTTTTCACACTACTTCTTAACTTCTTAGGATGCGTCTGGCCGAAGCATACTTTTAAGGAGATGCAATGACCTTTTAACTTTAGGCGATACTAAAAAAAAAAAATCTTCAACAGTTTTTTTCTCCCAAATAAATTATATTGGATACCTCCTTGTTTTGCAAAAAAAGAACAGTTTTTTCTCCCGAATCCTATTCTGAAATATGACAAGACATATCTGATTTGAGAGAGAGATAGAAAAAAAACGTATTCCATCTTTAAAATTATAACTCCCGAACAAAAGTATGATCATTTACGGCTGCAAAGTCATTTTACCTACATATAATAACATTAAAATTAATTCTCTTGGTTCGAAAGAGTTATAAGATGCCAGCTCTAGCCAAAATGGTCAGAGTACGGCCTTTTTGGACCAAAAGGCCGGAATGGTTTCGGGTGGATTTTCTTTTTCTACTTTTTCTATTTTCCGGATTCATTAATCTTATTATAATGTAAATATATAGTTCATGCATGGTCTTTTCCACAAAAAATTCTCTAGAACCACCTTTTATGATCTTTCGAAGTTAATTAGTGAATATCATAATTGCGATCCATTGATCTGCATCAATTAATTTCAATACTCCGTCAATGACCCAAGTTTTTGTCTGCCAACACCACGCAATATTTCTTGCCACAGGTTTGAATTTAATTTAAGACTATTAATACAACAACAGAATGGGGCAGCCAAACGGGACAAAGAGCTCCTGAGCATATCTTTGAAATCTCTCTTTTTTAAAATAGTAATCTCTGGATTAATATCTGCTTTATAGAAAGCGGACATCAACATGGGTGTGATTTGTAACAAAGAATGAAGGAGAGATCAAACCAGGCCATGTCTTTTTCTCTCTTCTTTATACCCATTTAGAGAACCTGCAGACTCGTGGTCCACTCTCTCAGTTACTTTTTCACGGTCTTCGAGGAACCACCCACTGAGCAGTCACCACCGTGCATGCATATATATAGTTTTTCCTAACTTTTTTTCATCAATTATGTACGTTGACTGGCTGCAAGAAAACATAAGCAAACAAACTACGCTTGGATTTTCTGCTTCGTGTGTAGCTGCCAACCAGACATTATACTTATCTACGTGGCAGTTCGGTCCAAAATTAGAAAAAGGTCAAATTTACATTTGAAATTAGTTGTCTAGCTGCGAGGAGGTATATATATAGTACTCCGAACGCATGCAAATTATTTGAGCACATTCCCATGTAAATTACATCTAATACATATATGTACCCAAATGTGACCTAATTTCTATGTGACATGTGACACATCTTTGGGCCCTAGTTTTGGACATGCATGCAATATTAACCTAGAGCTATATATTGTAGAAAAAGTACTATGTATCTAGCTTGAGTTTTTTGTGGCATGCACAGAGCTACTATAGCGTGTATGGAGGGGCATCGTCCCAATTCCCAATGTATGGAACGGGACCCAGCGGGATGGTCACCAGTGCGGCGGCCGCGGCAGGGGGTTTCTACCAATATCTCCAGTTTGGGGAAGGGAGTGGCACTGGAGCTGCGGCCACCGGCTACACTTCTGGATCACAGGGTTATGGTGTCAACTATCCACATCACCTGTTTCCATATTCGGCCATCAACTCAACTGGAGGATACCCACAGCACTATGGTGCACCCATGTCTCTTGCACCTACACCCGCCTTGCCATCAGGTTTGTACTTCATAAACAGCCCCGCGCATTCAGATTCGTAGAAATTATTTTTCGAACTGTATAACCTAGCATTGTGGAAAAGAAGTTTCTTGCAAACGCATTTTACATTCATTTTGATGTTCCAAAACTTCTAAGAATATCACCCAGCTTGTTAATTACCATCACTAGACTTATAAACATGTCGATATGGGTTTAGACTTAATTTGGGGTTTCAGAATAAAACTTCGATGTAGATCAACTGCTCTTAGGAATTACTTGTAAAATTTCTAGTAAAACATGTCGATATGTGTCCTTTTGATTTGATTCAAGGAGTTACTAACATCTTTGACAGTGTGTTTTGCTGTGCCCCAGGCGTGACCATGGCTCTTCATGCACCAATTCCTCATCGCTAGAGATTCATCTCAATCTAGCCACATCGAACTTCTCAGCTGCTTCTTGAAGTCCCAATTCTTCAACCTTCGGCCTAACCATGGTTCTCTCTGTCACTCTCTCAGTGTCTAACATTAAGCCCAATTCTGGTGATTTGGGCTTCTGCACACATACATGGCCCCCAATAGGGGCTAAATATCACCTCCAGAATTGGAGGGACGTCATGCATTTTTCCCCTTTGCATCTTTTTGAAAGAAGGGTTCCTTGAAGAGAACCAAAGCATGTCATGTGTAACAACCAACCGATCAAGCTATTGGAATTAGCTAAGACGTTGGAAAATAGTTTTTGAACCTTTGCCCCGGAAAGGCTGGGTAAAAAGAAACTATAGTACTTTGTAACTTTAGCCCAGGAAAGGCTAAGACAATTTAAAGACATGGTTTGCAAAAATTGTAAATTTCAACAACTTATACAGCGAGCCCCTCACTCTAGAAATTTAAGTTTTGGAACGTCTAATCCCTCCAGCTTCAGCTAATAACCTCTAATGGAGAGGCAGTTTTAGCAAATTCACGGGCGCATGGAATGCCACCCCAGCTTTTTTGTATGTTAACATAGATAGTCTTAGGATTTTAGAGGTAGGGTCAGTCATGTCTTTTTCAAAAAATCTTCTTTTTTATCAACTTCACTTCAACTTTTTAGTAGTGCGTCTAATCAACCGTCTTGATCCCTTAGGTTAAAGGGATGCAAGATCTTGTTTTTTACTATGTAAATTCATTAATGTGGCTATAAACATGGGAGTTTTAGCCCCATTTAATTAATTTCTAAAGTACTTTAGGAGGGATAGTGTTTTCTTTTATGCATTTAGTTTTAGTAAATTTTTATCATCCTTTTTGAGAACTCCATCTATGGATGTGGAGCTAGCTCAAATCATCTGCATGCAACCCGGGGAGATATTTTGGTTCCCTTGGGTTTTTCTCCACTAACCCACATAAACCATGGTTAGGACTTAGGTTAAGCTTGTCGCTTTCTCCTTCTCTTCGTTGCTTTGTCATCATCAGCATTCAACACACTTACCGCCATCCTCTCTGGCTCTCGCTCTCTCTCTCTCTCTCTCTCTCTCTCTCTCTCCCCAACATTTACTTTGAGATGGAACAATTGGTACTCTTTAATCATATGTGTAAGCCTATGGACTGGATTGTAATTAGGGATGCTACTTAGGACGATTCAGAATCATTTCCAATCATGCTGGTTGAGAATGGATCTGATACTTAATTCTGCTATGCTTTCAATTGAGACTCTCATGCTTACTTCTACCAAGTGCTTAATCTTTCCATGAAAAATATCAAATTTAATATTGTTCCTGCTCATCAAGTTGGAAATTATCATGTCGTGGTGTCGACTGAAAATTTTTTGTACTGGTCAAGTTGTGCGCTATGCAAATGTATTGGATCAATTTGTTTTGAAGTGCTTTTTTTTTTCTTTTTTTCTTTTTTTAAGTAAAACCAAAGTAACTTCATTACTTATCAGCTGAAACAGCACTACAGAGTTTATCAGTCAATACTAAACTCATAATTGCTATAGGACCCTCTTCTACCCAACAGTGAGATACCTCATTACATAAAAGCCATATTGGCTAACTTATGTGCTACCACGTCCCCTTCTCTATATGTAAATTATACAATTGACCAATCAATATAGTAATTGAAAACCTTTTTTTGTATCTTCTATAATCTATCCAAAAGTAGACCAATCCTCTTCAGTACTTTGAACAGCTTTTATAACCTTTTGTGCATCACCTTCAAACAAAACTCTTTGAAACCCAATTTTGTACACATCTCCACATCCCTCCATAAGGCCGCCATGCATTCTGCTGCATTAATAGATCTATAACTTCCCTGTCTTTGTTCACGCAAGGCAGCCCATATTTCACCATTACAATTTCTAACAATCACATGGCCTAACCCATTATCTGGTTTTTAATTTAATTTCAATTACTGCATCAAAATTTTCTTTGCAGCAATCTTTCCCGGGTCTCTTCCAGCTTTGAGCTATTCTTTCGATCACCCTATATATATATATATATATATTGTGTTGCTTCTCCTCTTGAACCATATGGGCCTGATGAAATTCTTCCAAACTATCCATAGATGCATGCAATTAACACCCTTTGAGGAGCCGAGAACTTATCTTCAAAGATGAACAAGTTTCTTGTATGTAAGATGCTTCTCATTATGACCACTAGCTTCAAGTTGATCCTTCTTTAATTCCCTACACAGATCCTCCCACGTATTTAAGAAATTCTCCCCATAGCCACCCCCCCCCCCCAAAAAAAAAACATCAGAAGCTGCTGGACAGCTCCACAACACATGAGTAATTGTTTCAACTCCACCATTCAAGCAAATAGGATATGAATCATAATCAATAATCTTTCTACTGAAAATATTATACCTGGTTGGGAGAAGGTAATAAATAATTCTCTACCCTCCCCTCCAGATAAAATGTTTTGCAACTCCAGGCCGAATATTTAAACCCTATAGCTTCTTCCACTTGTTTTGAAGTGCTAATATTGATGCTTGCAGTAACCAATTCACCGCATGATGAGTTTTTGCCTTTTACCCCACATTTACCAGAGGCGCTGTACGTGCAAAAGACTTTTCAGCGAAATATATATATAGCGGTCCCATGGACAAAATTAATAAATGTGACGTACGTAATTCAAATCACATGCAGATGAAAAATAAATTGACATGCAGATAGCTCCATGCATACTGATTTTGTCGTTGTCGTGAAATCACAAGGGCAAGCAATTTTACGATATTTCCGGCCAATAATCATAAGTTGTAAATTATTTTCCGACCAATATAAAAAAATGCCGAAAATATCTTTCAAAATAAAGGAGGCATATATGCGAAAATAGTTGTTAAATATACCGTCACGAAATCAGACTTTTTTTAACGCTTAAAATCGTCGCAAATACCCCTTATAATAAACGCGTTCATTAAACAGCTCCGCACATTGGATATCATTCTCCAAGCAGGAAAACACATTTTGTTTGACATGTGAACGTTTGTGCGTGTCAGTGAGAGAGAGAGAGAGAGAGACCAATTTTCTCACCCACAAAAATGTCCATAGCTAGACGGGGACTGAAAATTTCTAATTTTTAAAGGCTTTTCCTGTATATATTTGATGCAGAGAATAGCAATATATATATATCAGCCCACAAGTTCAAAGATGATATAAATTTTGAAACCTCAAAAATTCGCCATCCAAATTAACCCCGTTTATCAAAACACAAGCTCGTGAAGGATAAATTAGAAGGTCCTCGAGTATTTCTTAATTTCATACATGATTGAAGATATGGAAACGAGATCCTTGTTTAGTGCAGATCCACCAACAATCCTCTTTATGCAGTCCGAAAGCCTGGTATAATATAGCAGCAGCTGTGTCAATGCAGCCCTCAAAATCTCCATACCACACAGTAAGCTGCTGAAAGAAGTTATGACGTCTTTATGCATCAGCTCTATTGCACCTTTCCATCTACTTGCAAAGTCCTTCACCAGTGGCTCAACTTCTCCAACGGCTATGGGTTTCTCGGAACTAGAAGTAGGGTCCTCCGCTGACAACAGCTTGCGAATTAGCCCATTTCCTTAAACAAACATATGACAAAATATTGAAACATTGCATCGATTTAATACTTACAGGCTCGGGTCTTTACGAACTTTATTATATCACTGAAATGCTCTAGTAGCAGCTCTTCCTGCAAGAAGAAACAGACGAACTAAAACAAAATGCAAACAAAAACCCAAAAGTCAGGAAAAAGGGCCAACACAAAACAGAACATTGATAGGGAGAACGATATAAGCTTCAGAAGAGGCATTTGGTTGTTTTCAAACTTTATGTCAGCACATTTTGCAAAACCAAAGTTCTTCCCCTACACATATGATCAACTAGTTCCCAAGGAGCTTCCTGAGGGGATTAAAGAAAGCATTTCTTGCACCGTTCTGTCGAGACAGGAATCAGGACAAAGGTTTTAATCCTTCTAGGAATACAATTTTTTAAAGAGGGGTAAGTTGAAGATAGCACCGTTCTGTCGAGACAGGAATCAGGGCAAAGGTTTTAATCCTTCAAGGAGATGCGAACACTCCCTTCAGTCAGAATAAGAACCCATGGAAAGTCATCATCATTTTTTTTTATTATAAAAAGAACAAATATATTCAGTTTCTAACAGCAATTATTTAACCCTATGGCTTCCCTAGATGTCTTTATAATAAGCATAAAATACAAAAAAAAAAAAGTTTCACTAGCAACCCTAGGCACAATTCTTCAATTTAAAGATCGATAATGAAAATTTCCTTTTGGATCTAAACTATGTCTCAAAGCTGTTGGTTGACAGTTACCACAAATAATGCTGTGTTGCTCTTCAGCAGATCCTCAAAGTGCATTTGAATTTTACCACCATCTGGACTAGCTTCCTGAAACCCAACCGACAAACATGTTAAAATTCACAGCAGCTTAAGGCCAGAGGACACTGCAAATTTCTTGAGCAACAAATATGAGCAAATATGCTGTCCATCCAAAGGGCATCATAACGAAGCAAACTTATCCAGAAAGTTTTTTTGTATAAAAAGGAGCTGGTCTGAAAATTTATTGCCCCGACTACCCCAACTTCTACCTTTACATGATTAATAAAGTTGATTTCATATTCCAGAAGCGAATAAGAAACGAATCCTTACCTTCAAAACAGAAATTATCATGTCGTAGTTGTTAATCAGAAACACAATTTGTAATTTGGATTTTGGGAATACTTTTGCAAGCTTGATAAGCAAGTCATCAACAGCCATTCTCAGTCGTTCCAAATTCAATTCAAGCTGCAATGTTGAGGAATTATGTATTTTGAGAAATTGATCTCATTATGAAACCAAGCATATACATGTTTCATTACTTCAGTTCTGTGTGTCTCACCTGCCCATCTCCATATTCAACGTTGAGGCGGATTAGTGAAGCTGTGAATTCAGCATAACGCCTCATGACATAGTGAGGATGAACATCATCTTCCCATAATGTCTTCACGTTAGCGTTGCGCAGGCTGTTGAGATGCATATCGAATACCATCTTGAAACGGGGCCATAGGGAAATATTGACCTGCTCAAATTGAGTCAAGAATGAGGCGCCATTATAATTTGTGGTAAGGTTAAAGATCCAAGACACAACAGCAGAAGAGTTTCAACAGTTTTCTACCCCTATACCATTTTGCTGGACCTCCTTTCTTTTTTTGATGTCCAATTATAGTTTTCCAAAGTGAAGACTTGAAGGATCTTAGATTTACAAAATAAATATTCTAGACATTGGAGAAGAGAATACATGAGTAAAACAGTGAGGAAAACACGGCAATTCAGAAGTAACACGGTAACAATGATAATCTCTTAAAACTTTGGAATCCGTGTAGAGGACAAAGAAATAAGATCGAGAGAGAATTTTTTCTTGGTAAGTTAGCAAAAACATAAGCAGGATTGAGGGAGAATTTTGAAATGAAAGCCACCTATAAAAAAAAAATGAAAGCCAATATGTTGACTTGGAAACAAATTCTAAGCATTCAGCAATTGAGTTCTGTCGCTTTCAAATTTCAGGAGTTTTTATAAGGTGTGGCCAATTAAAAAGGGATTAAAAGTATTTTGTAAGGACAACAACATTAGAGCCATCTTCTGTCAAAATTACATGAGGGCCCCATGTTTGTGCAACCAAATTTTGGTGGCTGGGAAAATCTGAAATAAGCCATTAGATCCAAATCCCTGAAGTGGTACAACAAAGGTAATGGACAAATAAGGTCAGCTGGTCTAGCTAAGCTAGAGGTTTTGGGAAAGAAAATGTCAATTCAACCATATTTTCTTCCTGATTTTTCATATATGGCAAGTTCTCCTGTATTCATTGAAAGAAGAATATATGCATAAAAAATTAATGACCCCAACAATGGTGGAGAAATTAACTGAAGACAAAAAAAAAAAAAACTTTTTATATGTTGTGGTCCTTAATCATTTTCCTAGCAAAACCACTCCTTTTCTACCTATCAAAAAAGGTTATACCACTCCTTTTCTAGCATCAGAGGTAGTCTCTCTTCCAAGTTACAAACTGTGCCAATGCATCTTTAGACAGAAATTTGAATCATCGTTGGGCAGCTCAAAAGATAAACATAGCAACTATATTAAAAAATAACGGACCTTGTCTAAATATAAATCCAAGCATGGAATCCGTCGCCGCGACATTGTGAGCTGAAAAGTAAAACGTCAGTTACAAATTAACCACAACCAGAATCACTATTCAACACAGTTTGAGTAATGAAACAATGATTGTTTTGGACACTTCACTAAAAATCAGAACTGCTATTTCCAAGTTTCTAACCCCATATGATATAATCAAAATACAACATGAAACAACAGAGAACATTAAGAAGTAAAAATAGGAATGATCAAAGCTTGGAACGCTACCTGGTGCTGATGTATTATCCGAATCATGAGCATTAAGCCAATTGCATCGTAACAATTTGGAAGTATAGAATTGAAGTGCTCATCAATGACAGCAAATGGCCCTGATAATCTCAAAGAGCAAGCAAAGAATCACTAATCTATCCAATTGTTTTTGGGCACAAAAAAAAAATACACAATTCAAAGTTTACAGTGCTCGTGAATCATCTTGCATTCATATGAAGCTTCAAAATATATAGAGGCAGACAAACGCCCAAGTACATGAGAATGATGCTTTATTCAGAGGAGAATGTATAATACAATCTGAGTTGTAAACGTAATGATCAAATTCTAATACAAGTCATCCCATAGACTCCCATTTTTTTATATGTTGAATAAAACTTGATAAGAACCACCAAAACTCAATTGACATCAGTTGTGTATAGAAACATTTAATGCAAGTAATGCAGGAATATGTATCAAAGTTACCTGCAAAAATTTCATAAAATATGGATTCCTCACCAAAGAAATCATCACAGAAATTATATCTGTAGAAGACAATAAAATGTAAAATGCTTATCACCAAAGGATTATAATTCATTATCATTTAGAAAAAAAAGCATAATGAGCAAACTCCACAGTACTCAGAAGTAGCAGTATCCATAAGCAGCTTGTGCAAACTCCTGAAGAGAACCTCGTAAGGATACTTGCTGGAACTGGCTTCGGCTATATGTGGAATTAAAGCAGGTTCATCAATTTCCTGATAATTTCAGACCACAGCATTAGCAAGCAATTAGGTCACAGTGTCTACCACAACTGTCTTAGATTCATTTACAAAAAAATATGGAGAATGCTTTGACTGGCAAATGCAATACTAATAAGCATTTTTTTAATACATACAATTCAATTTATTAGAAAAGGGATGAAACTTAAATACACAGGATGCGTGTAAGAATGACTCCCTTGAGAATTAGAATGCAAAATTAAGCTCATGGGAATATTGAAGTACTGGTGAAATAATATATAGGAAGCAACTCATTAATGTTAATCTACAGAATAAGCATTTCATAGAGAAGCCAAATATAATTTTTTTTTTTATAAGTAATATGAAAACAAAGAGAAGCCAAATATAATAGAAACAGGCCAATGCCAAAAGAGTTGAAATTGAAATTTAAGTGAGTGGTTGCCAAGAGAAGCTACATGCATTACTTCCACAAAAACCATATTTCACAGCTGGCAGAGAAATTATTTGTTAAAAAGTATGTAAGAAAACCTTCAAAATTTTTATCCTCTCCCCCAAAGCATAAACAGCAGAGCGATTCTTCAGGGGTTCCCTCCCTCTTAAAAAAAGACCAGTACTTCTAGTCTCCACACCAATCAAATCACTATATGTTGCTATATCCAACTGTAGTTTCTCCAGAGCCAGAATATATGCACGGAAATGTGCACTTAAGACCTGCAGAACATGCAGCTGCACTTCAATACTCTTCAAAAATATCAATGTGAAGGCATCTATAAGACAAAATAATGAGGAAGAAGAGAAGCAAATGAAATTAAAGCTAACTCTATAAAGATCAAATGAACACTGCCAAGTCCTCATAAAAGTATAATTGCATGGGTGAAAATTTTTGTCCACGTCCCAGCTAATTCAAAAAATAGATAATTGGGTCAAATACTCACCTTGTTCATCGTGTCAATGTACGCTCCACGGACCTCAGTATATACTTCACTGCCATGTTCTTTGAGGAAGGAAACGATGTACCTGCGTGTTCATGTTTTAATATACTTTTATGATATGCCCATGACTGAACCACAGAAATATGATAAACAATACCCTTCTGGTGGACAAAGAAAAAGGGAATGACTTCACGCATAATGGCAATGTTATAAAAATTTTATTAAGAAAGACACTAAGGCCCTGCTTGGTTATGCAGTTCAGATGAAATGAGATGAGATGTTTTGTTGAAAGTTAAATAAAATATTGTTATAATATATTTTTTAATATTATTTTTGTTTTGGGATTTCAAAAAGTTGAATTGTTTATTATATTTTGTGTGGGAGTTTGGAAAAATTGTAATGATTATATTAGATGAGATGAGATGAGATAATTAAGTTTTGTGTAACCAAACCAACCCTAAAATAATTTGCATAAAATAATTCATGTACACTAAATTTATAATACCATCCGACTTGGATAAGTAGCTCTCTTTACAGACATTGATGCTAATGCTTTAGCTAGCATCACATACAATTACCTAAATGAATGCTGGGGATGCACAGAAAAGCTTTAACCATCAAGAACATTCTTAGCATAGCTCATGATGGGCTCAAAAATGATGGTGTTTGATCAGCCGTCAACCCCATGATCAAAGGAAAGGATGCACACATATAACTAGCTCTTATTATGTAAAGTCAAGTTTTTTTAATTGACAAATCAAAAGAAACAACCAATATATGGTTGTAGTTTTCCCAAAATAGGTTCAAAAAAAAGAAAAGTACACATGTGCAAGAAGAATTCCTAGCTTAATAGTTAATGGTGAATGAAAAAGAATGTATCTTAAGAAGCTTCTTGGCACAATATTAAACAAAATAAGGAACTGTCAGCCATAAAGTTGTAATTGGATTCAGATATGATGGAAAAATAAATATTGACCGATGATAAAACTCACAAGCATGCTAAGAAGATTTCACAGAAAGATCAAACACGGCCCATTGCCACGTCCTTTAGAGATCCATACACAATAAAGATGCAATTGCATAACTAACAGGTTAGCTAGCCATAGTAATGTAAACCCATGGGGAAAGAAAAGAAACAAAAAAAGGGATTTGATGAATGGAAAATACGTATATGATAAAACATTGCCAAATTTACATGTGCCATAACTAAGAAGTTATTAGGCACTACTCACTTGTATTTTAAAAGTACGCTCTGTTGAAGGATCTGGATATTTGTTTTTGGCTTTCTCAAAGCATAAAGCTTCTGAACAACGAAGTCAAACGTCTGCAAAAAGATCAAAACGGTAGAAAGCGTTTACAGTTCATATGTCAAATCCTCATTAAATGAGTGATCATATGGTAGAAAATGTCAACTGTTAAAACTTGACTCATAAAACATTCTTTTATTTTTGATGACGTGGAACCTCATCAAGGGCCCTTCCGACCCACATCTCGGGAGTACATGACCCCACCCACCAAAATTCATAAAGACATCTGAACTTACTTCGCAATTAATATGTCAATTCGTCCTTAAATGAATGAAATTTTGCATAGCCTACAGGCAGTCGTAATCAATTAAGAGAAAAAACTGTTGACGAAGGCCGTTATTCCTATCCTCATGGCAATCTTTGGTCTTAGAAAAATTACCTCAGACTTCAATTTCCGTTCTAGATGACAAACTAAAAATATTAGTTGCTGGTCGATGCAGATGAATATATGACTAAGACAGATACTAAGGCCCCGTTTGGATAGTGAAAGTGTTTCATCTCATCTCATCTCATCATTATAACTTTTCCAAATTCCGACACAAAATATAATAAACAATTCAAAATTTTCAAATTCCAAAACAATAATAATATTAAAAAATAATATTCTATCAATATTTTATTGAACTTTCAACTTTCATCTCATCTCAATTCACTATCCAAACGGCACCTAAGTCTCAACGTTATTATGCTCAAGTATCAAACGTAAGTACCAATAACCAACTTTTTCAAAGGTACACAAGTGTCAAAATTGTAGTTCTTTACAAGATATGTTAGAAAGAGACACAATATGATCGAAACTACAAGTTAGGGTCAGCTCCTCATGTCAACCAAGCTTTGGGGTTGCCAAGGACTCTAAGCCCGAAATGTTTGTCACCAAGGATGGCTATTATTTCTACTTTTCATATTTTAATGCTATAAGGACTGTTCTTACTAATTGATATTAAGCAGTCTAAACAAGCAATCATCTGTGTACAAATCTCTCCGTGGGCATTAACCATAAAGCAACTACAGATTTGTGGATATGATATGCATGACATTGTAGAGGGTGTAGTCTCATTAACATTGTAGAGATGGAAAATGTACATAAAACAAAAAAATTAAATAACGTTCATCAGCAAGTGCATCTGCAATTGTAGTCAAAAAAACCTTTGAAACTGCTTTCTGACGGAGTTTTTCTAGCTCAGGTTGAACATCTTTTAGAGCTTTTGAAGCTTTGACCATAGGATCCACTTCTACAAACTTCAGCTTCTTACTTAGAATCTCAAGAGTTCTCAGGAATTCATCATTGACCTGGACAAATTCCACTGCAAGTATGTTAACAGTAACAAAAGGAAAGGGATAAAAAAATTCCACATCACTACATTGACAAGGAAGCACAACCAAAATGGACAAAAACACATGTATTCTCCTCTCAAATCACCTGTATCAATATTTTTACATTATTCACTTCCCTTAAATTAATAGCAACCAGAGTCCTGGTAATCTTTTATGATAGATAATCTTTTATGATAGAAGAATCAATGAAACTCTTTGATTTGGGAAAAGGGGACAGTTAAACAAGAATAATTTTGGTTGAGTGTGATCAAGTTGCAAAGCTTCTTTTCTTTCTTATAAATATATATATATATATATATAATTAACCAAGTTGCATAGCTAAGACAGACATGTAACAATATCAATCATCACATGAACAAGGAAAAATTTTGTCATACAAAAACCAGTGATACCTCTCCATCAATAATTATGTCAACCATCCGTGGTGGGACTATAATGTCTTCTACAAATTTTGCCAATTTTGATTCTGCCACCTGTTTAAAGAACATATTTAATGTAAAGTGCACGAGAAAAAACAGAATTTCTATAGACAATAATTTCACTTGAGTTCCTTTTTATTCCAAGAAACAGAAAACCCTAATTGATCACAAAAACGAACTGACTGAAGATGGTTCAGAATGAATTCTTTTTTTTTTTTTTTATAAGTAAACAATAGTATTAATAAAGGATAGGCAAAGCCCAAGTACAAAAAGGATTACACCTATCTAGGTCGTTACAAAGGAAACAAGAAAATCCTGAAAATTTAGGCCATTAAAATCAACAGCTAGAGCCCAAAGAAATAAGGTACGGAAAAAAAAAAAAAAGGATCTAAGCTCCTCTAATGTCCGCTCCTTATCTTTGAAAGTCCGCTCATTACGTTTACACCATATGCACCACATAATGCATATAGGTACCATCTTCCATACGGCTTTGATTTGTGGAGCACCACCCAGAATTGTCTAGCTGGCCAATAATTCCGCCACTGAAGACGGCATCACCCAGCTTAACTCTAATCTATTAACACTTCTCTCCACACGGCTCTCACTATCTCACAGTATAACAAGAGATGATCCATTATCTCGCCCGCTTTCTTGCACATACAAGACCAATCTAAAATAATTACCCGGCGCTTTGGCAGGTTATCGGTTGTCAAGATCTTACCCAAGGCCGTTGTCCAAGTGAAGAAAAGAGCTTTGAAGAAAAGTGCCTGGATAGTAGACTAAAGTCTAGTAATGCAGGGATTATCTGTAAATTAGATATGGAAAAGGCATATGATCATGTAAACTGAGATTTCCTTCTTTACTTGTTAAAGAGATGTGGATTTGGGGGAAAATGGTGTTCGTGGATCAGATGGTGCATCTCGACGGCCAGATTCTCTATCTTGATTAATGGCAGCCCAAAAGGTTTCTTCAATAGCTCCCGTGGGCTAAGACAAAGATCTTTTATCACCACTTCTCTTTGTTATTATCATGGAGGCCCTGAGTAGGATGATTTTGGCGGTGGTTAGAAATGGTTTTATGGCTGGATTTTCAGTAGGTGATTCGAGTAGGGGCTTTATCTCAATCTCACACTTATTATTTGCAGATGACACACTAATTTTCTGCAAGACAGAGCAAGTACAGATTAGAGCACTAAAGGCGCTCATATTCTGCCTTGAAGCAGCGCCAAGGCTGAAAGTAAACTTTGAAAAGTTAGAGCTAGTACCAGTCGGTAATGTCAGTATCACTCGGCATTTGGCCAGCACACTTGGGTGTAAGGTTGCTTCTCTTCCTATGACATATTTGGGATTGTCGTTGGGGGTTGCCTCTCGGACTTTATCTGTTTGGGACACTGTTGTTGAAAAGATAGAACGAAGATTGGTAGGGTGAAAGAAAGTGTACTTGTCAAAAGGTGGCCGGGAGACTCTTATTGAGAGTACTCTTTCTAACTTACCAACTTATTTTGTCTTTATTTCCTATTCCTGCTAGTGTGGCGGCACAATTCTATTATCCAAGAGTCCTTCCACATACCCCCCCCCCCTTAAAAAAAAAAGAATCATAGAATGAGGATGCAGTCCAACTAGGTCATACCGCAAAGGACCAATTGAAGAATTCTTGACAAAGCACAAATAAACCCCAAAAGAAACTCTAATTGGATACAACATTTCTTATGTTTTTTTTGTACTAACTACATCTAGCTCCTTGCACACAAGGCAATTGGAATCAAATGGTTTACATGGCCAAGTGACAAGATGAAAGCGTCATTAAAATCTAATTTAATCCACAATCCATGTTTCTGTGGTTCTCAAAACTGAAAACCCAACAGAAAAATGAAGCAAAAATTCACAAGGATACCTTGCGATTCTTAAGCTTCAGGCCCATATCCATAGACTTCTCTTGGAGGATTTTTATGTCTGAACTTATGGAACCAATTTCAGCCTGGGAAATAAAATGTCAATGAACAACTCCATTAAAAAGTGAAAGAAAAAAATCCAAACGCAAAGAATCAATCCACGACAAGGTAACATGTATTCATGACTTCTTAGTTAAACATCCCAAAGCTGAACCAAAATCTCTATCATTGTTCACAAAAGTTTGTAGGAAAAATATGACCACACTTTTAAACACCTCTTAAGCAGCAACGAAATGAAGCTAGTGCCTACAATCAGTGTTTTCTTTTTCACAGCATATAAATGGTCCACTTGCAAAATCATCCAGACTTTCTAAATAGATCTTTTGTAGTAATCTTTAGTACTTTCTATATATAAGATCCAGGGGTATGGGATCCAAGAGGTGCTATTTAAATATTTACGATACCAAGAAACTAATGAGGGAATTAACCTAGAGAAAAAGCCAGATCATGCACTGGTCTGCACTTGGACTTCATAGACATAGTGTGGTTGTGGAGGGAAGTCAGGCCTTGTCCTCATTGATCAGACTGTGGATTACAGCATCGGGAATTAACCTAGAGAAAAAGCCAGATCATGCACTGGTCTGCAGTTGGACTTCATAGACATGTTATGGTTGTAAAGGGAAGTCAAGCCTTGTCCTCATTGATCAGACTGTGGATTACAACATCTAAATAACCATCAAGATGAACCCCTCGAATAATATAATTTGTTGCTTGTTACATCCTCTGCCTATTTACATTTGAAACGCATTTTGGGTATAACTTAAAACTAGTCTTTGACCCAAACCACACAGTTCCTTTATGCTTGATCTACCTTTGAAAATAAAAATAATTGCACTGCAAATCAAAATATGAAAGTTTTTGCACAAGGTTTCAGTCTTGTTGAAATAGGCAGGAAAAGCCAATGAACTCTAAGCTCAACACTAACCCCTCCTGATGGTGATATCATGTGTTCAGGACGCATTGGGTGGGTGTATACTTACCAATCATAAGATTACTAAAAAAGAATGTCATGAATTATAATTGTTGCAAAGTGGCAGCATTATACTAAAGATATGATTGACTACATTCTCAGCCAATGTGTTATTAGAGTGATTACTTGCTTATTTCCAACAAATATGCTTGAGAAGCCATTTAATCAGTTCAAAAACTATGAAAAAATAGAACTTTGCATTATTAATGAAACCTTTGGTTACTTCTAAAAGAAATGAAACAAAGTCTCACTGAAGCTGCAAGCAAGTAAACACTTGTTTATTGCCAAGCAAGGGCCAACATACCTGAAATCCACTGAGGAGAGTTTCCATCTGTGACAAAATGCTGTCACATTCACGAATTTGATCATGAAGAGACACCAAGTTATCACTTTCATGTATGTAATCCTGCAATGTTTGAAAGATAGAATACCAATAAAGTCAACAGAAAACCTCCAATTTTTTTAAGTTACACAAAAGGAAGAGTATCTCTGCCACACAAACAATCAAACAAGTTAATAATGTCTTATTCTTCATTGATGTGCGCACGCATGCTTGTACGCACTTCCACGTACACATGATATTATATAGACTGCAAATGCGTCTCCAACTAAAGCTTGGGAGCTCTGTATATATAAGTGTAATGGCCAAAGTAAAAATTATCAAAGCTATCTTTCCAAAAAGCATTTGTCATAAAAGCTATGCTCCATGACCCTTAGGGCCTAAATTCCCCAACCTAATCATTATCAACTTGTATTCAGGCTACTTGAACTCTTCTTCTTTATCAGAGAAGTAAGCCCAAGTAGATCGTACATACAAGGTAGGGCTTATTTTGCAACTCGAGTCTCATGTACATTGATTCAAAAAAAATTAATGGAGCCATGTAGCTCAACTGTTAAAAGGGGAAGGAGGAATGGGATAATCCTGGATTTAAAATTGTACCAAACTTAGAAAGTTGATCCTAGAAAACAATGACAATGGCATGAAACTCAGAGGCTCAAAACTTTAACTTTGAAATTACACTAATATTTCATCCAATAAGAAAGTACCTCCCCAGCAAAAAATGTCTCAAAATAAACAAGAAAACTAATTACACCATATTTGAAGAATTACAGGTTTTGCAAAAACAAAGCATCAACCACCTTATGCTATGGACACCATGTTTAAGTCAATTTTCAGGTTAACATAATTCAAGCAAAGCCTAGAAGGAGAGAATTACAATATCAAGTAATGATGAATTATATTAATATGTGAACACACAGACACATGGATCACCACCGAAAGATTTAGTTTAGTCAACACATACCTGAATCGAGTCTAATTCAACTTGTCGTAAATTGTTCTCGACTCCCTTTGTATACTCTCGTAATTTTGCACCTTTAGACAGTATGTTTGCAACCACCTACGGCATTAAAGAGGCCAAAGAGGTGAGGAGAGAATCGCTAACATATAGAAAAGAACATCAAAATCCATTTTTCAACTGAGCAATAAAACTCAATTTAAACATAACAAGAGGAGAAGGTGCAAGGAGAAAAGAATAAAGACATTTTTTTTTCAAAGGTTGCATCTTAAAGAAGCATTGATAAATCCATGGCCAAGGAAAATCATCAAAAGTCCAAGAAAATGAAAGTGAAATTACATACATCATCATTTTTACATTCTTCTAGTTCTTGCTGTAGGCCTTCCAATGATATATCATCGCTGTACAACATGTCAACCAAATATCTTTTCAAGATGCCATATTTGTACGGGAGGCTCATGAAACTGACAATGTATCACATAACAAAAGAATGAAAATAATCTATTCCTAAACTAATCAGTGTGCATGTGATATGGATCACTGATTCCAAATAATGCAAAAGTAGCACTAATCCATGCGATGATATAAGGACACATCGTACTTGCTCACATCCTCCTCGATAGTCAAGTCCCCAACAAATGCTCCCAAATCAAATATATTTTTCTGGTCGTCATTTGTCTCACCATACAACTGTTCCTACAAGCATGAGAAAGATAAAAAAAGAAAGCTGAAATTAAGAGAGAACATATTACTTGCACAATAAATGGTTAGAAATATCATGGAGAATGGTCTACTACTAAGCGCAAAATCAGGATTGATCTAAACGCTTAAGATTCTGTGCATCAGGTATTTATTTTACGCCTCGAATGCTATTTCATGTATTCGGTCCTCTTCAAATGGGAATCTCCTGGGGTGTTTTGAAGGAAGGAAAGGCCTGAGACACAGGAGATCCACTTCATCCTAATCTCTTTGTTGTGGCTATGTTGAATGCCTCAAAAGGCAGTAGAAAATAACGGTGTCCATCCAAGATGCAAAAGATAAAGATTATCACATGTCTAGGTTTGGATACCAAAACAATCTCAACTCCTCTCATCTCATCCCATTAATTTTCACAAACTCAAATAAAATACAATAAACGATTCAAGTTTTTCAAATCTCAAAACAATAATAATATTAAAAAAATATTCTGAACTTTCATCTAAAACTATCTCATCACATCTCACTATCCAAACCCCAAGTCGTTTTCAGCTGATCAAGTTTCTTCAATTCAGACAATTAAGCTAGTGTTTAATGGTTCAAGAGGTTTTCGGGTCTAGAAGCAAATGCTTGCAAAACTGAGGTGTTCTTTGAATGCTAATATACGAAGAACAAATTTTGGCTTGAGAAGAAGCATATAGAGCTATCGGATCTTACAATCGAAAGCAAAATTATGATTTACGAGCATACGATAAACTACAAATACGAACTAAACCACTGCGAAATTTAAAGTTGAACCCTCACCACTTTGTTCGTTGCGACATCGGCCATAATTGACGAAGCGCTTCAAGGACTGAATAGTGAATACACCTGAGATAGCTTGAAGAGCAGATGTTCAGATTGAATGCATGATTGATGAAGGGAATTTCATTTCAGATACAGATCAGCAAATTTTTGCCAATTACTACGATTACTGTAGGAAGACTCGTTCTACGGGTCGGGTCGGTCATAGAGTTGTTTGAAATTGGTATAAGCTAAAATCGACCTATAAGCAACTAATGCGCTATCCCATATTACCTTTCGCCCATTCACTATTTCCACTGTTTTACAATCCAATTTTTTTAGAAGTTAATTTTTATAAAATTGAATTTATTTTTAATTAATTTAAATAATTATGTTGATTGATTGAATTTATTTTCTTTTAAATTATTCAAATGATGTTTTGAAATTTTTAATCCAAATTCAAATAGTAAAAAAAAAAAAAATTAGATAATAAAGCAATAGTAAATAGGGTATAAGTAAAGCTATCATTACCCTATTACAAAGACTAAAACTACAAGTTATAAAATGCTACTTAGTCCATCAATCTTACCATTCTCGAATTTTAAAAAAAAATTATATCGCTTGAGTATTTTAATTTTCTTTATAATTAAGAAAGTGACTATTAATAAAATTTTATATTTTTTTAAATTTTCTTAATAATTAAATATGTTAACAAATATATTAAAAAAATTTTAAAAATCATTAATATTTTGCCCAGTTGCTATAAATGTTATACAGCCGACTAGCACCACCTTACTTAAAGGTGAAGAAAAGTCAATGAAAACAAAGGTTGAGATGTTTTGTAAATCACCACACTTTGAGAGATGGAGATATATTTTTATTTACAGTTCTTCTATACACAGTCATCTCATGTAGTCGGCTAACGTGGCATGATGCCGCACCAGCTTATAGTTAAAAAAAATGAAGATGAATACGAAATGGACACAAAGGCAGAGATTGAAATCCATTTCATTTCCCGTTTCTGAGACCAAAATCTTCTGAAGGTGCGTGAGAGGTAATTGTCCATCCAAAATTCAACGGGCTTCTTCCTTCCTCATGTGGGTGCAGAAGATTGGGGTGGGTACTGCATTAAGTGGGTCAACGCAAGGCCGGTCTCCTAAAATTCCCCTAAAAATTATCAATTCTTCCGAAACGCACTTCATAACATTCACCCACCTCCTTTCCTTCACGACTACAAGCTTCAACACCCATAGCCATAACCCCTCCCTAGTAGTCAATCTCTTTCTCTCTCAGCCAGCATATCACTTTCTCATATCTATTTCTCTCTTCGCCCGTCGGATACAGCGGCTCTAAGAGGCTTCGTTCTGATCATAAATGGAGAACTTGATCACTTTGATGAACAAAATTAAGAGAGCTTGCACCGCCCTAGGTGATTACGGTGAAGCCAGTGCATTGCCCACTCTATGGGACTCCCTCCCCGTGATAGCCGTCGTTGGTGGCCAAGTCAACTGCAAAAGCTGTGAAACCTCGTTTTGATTTTTCCACATCAGCGCAATTTGCAATTTGCCCTATGCTTGCACAAACCAACTGCCTCCAGTGTTTTTGTTTTATTGATAGAGGAGTACATACACGTAAGGCTATACATGAGAATGGAAATAGAGCATAAATGGAAATAAATCATACATTGAATAATACATCTCTACAATCATGGGTCAAATACTACAAACATGGAGAGGATGGCTGAATATCAGGAGAGGATTATGGAGAATCCTCAACACCCACCCCCCCAAGGAAGTTAAGCGTGGGATTTGAGCATACGTGAAGTTTGGAACGAAAAAGAACAAAGAGTGACCAGGAGACATTCTTGGTAAAAACATCAGCAATTTGCAAGGAATAGGGAACATGTTGAGTGCATATAGTGCCGGCAACCACGAGTTCATGAAAGAAATGATAATCCAGATCAATGTGCTTCGAGCACATGTGAGAGACCGAATTAGAGCAGAGGAATATGGCACTCTTGTTACCGCAAAGTAGAAGCGGTGGAGCAGGGGTAGTGACACGCAGATCACGAAGGAGATGTTGCAACCAAGGAACCTCAGCGGCAGTGGCGGTAAGGGCACAATACTCAAATTCATAGCTGGACCGATAAATAGTGGGTTGTTTCTTTGCACTCCAATAGACAAGATTATCACCAAGATAGATGGAATGGCTTGACTTGGATCGGCGAGTATCCGGGCAACCAGCCCAATCAGCATCGGAATAAGCAATAATAGTGGCAGAAGCAAAGCCTATAAATGTGAGACCAAAGTGGAGAGTGCCATTGACATAACAAAGAATGTGCTTGATAGCTTGAAAATGATCCTCGGTAGGGCTGATACCCACATGGTGCGGGGCCGGGGAAAAAATCTCATCCGCCTCGTCCCCCGCCTAGGCAACACATTATGTCTAAAAAAAAAAAATTTGGTCCAAAAAAAATTTTTTAGACCAAAATTATAATATAATTAAAATTTATAAATACAAAAAGAACTTAAACTCATCAGAGTTAGATTTTAGATTGTCTTACCTCATATGCCAACATTTATATAAGAGATCAAGATAATACAATAGTCATTCTTAGCCTATAAGTCATACAGCTATTGTATTGCATTGACCTCCTATATAAAGGTTGGTCTAGGAGATTAAGGCAATCCAATAACTTGAATACAATTTCAAGTATTTAATAAATTTTATATATCTATATACAATATATTTATATTATATCTATATACAATATATTCATATATATAAATATGATAAAAAATTATATATGTGGAGTGGGGGCTGGGCCACACTGGCCCGCCCCCGCTAGGCCTTCTTTATGCAGGGCGAGGCGGACGGGGGTGGGTAGCAAGGTACGGGACCCCACTGCCCACCTTTAATCCTCGATGGGAGCATGCAAAAACTGATCAACGGAGTTGACGGAGTGAGCAAGATCAAGCCTGGTGATAGTCAGATATTGCAATGCACCAACAAGAGAGAGATAAATAGTAGTGTCAGAAAAAGGAAGACCATTAGAGGAGAGATGTTGTCCAACAACCATGAGAGTGGTGACAGGTTTGCAATCAAAGAGCCGAGCCGGAACAAGAATGTCACGTGCATACTTGGTTTGACTAAGGAAGAGGCTATTTGAAGTAGAGTTGACCTCAAGACCCAAAAAGTAGCTAAGAGAGCCTAAGTCCTTGGTGGAAAACTCAGCATGAAGCTGGCGAATAAAGACACCAAGAAGAGAGTGGTCACTGCTAGTAATAATAATATCATCCATATAGAGAAGAAGATAAATGAGATACTACTATCGCTAAAGAACAAACAGAGAGATATCAGCATAGCTACAAGAAAACCCAAGCTTAAGTAAAAAAGAGCTGAAGTGCTGGAACTAGGCACGAGGGGTCTGTTTTAATTCATAGGGAGCTTTATTGAGCTTGCAAACATGGCCAAGAAAGCGAGAATCAACATAACTAGGGGCTGCTCCATATAGACATTTTCCTGCAAAACACCATTAAGAAAAGTATTTTTGACATCAAGTTGGCGGAGAGGCCAACCATAAGTAACGACAAGAGAGAAAATCAACAAAATGACCAGCATAAAGACAATAATGAGTGGGCCTAGGCTGAGCAATAGGGTCAGACAGAGTGTAGTATGGCAGTGGGGCAGTGGGGGGAGATGGAGTTTGGGCTCGACTGGGCTCACTAAAGGAGGAATAATTCAGGGCAGTTATGGGCTGGACTGGAGAGTTAGGAATAAGGGGAAAATGGGTTTCATCAGAGTGGGCATGTTGAGTAACATAAATTTTTGTGGTATTTGGATCTAAGTAATGGAAAACTTTGTAGGAAGGACTATACCCTAAAACAAATACAATGAATGCTACGGGGGAGGGGGGGATTTATGGGAAGCATAATCATGTAAGTAAGGAAAAACTCGATAACCAAAGTGATGAAAATTTACGTAATGAGGGGCCTTACCATGCAAGAGTTCAAATGGAGAAATGCTTCCAATAAGTGGTGCAGGCAACTAGTTAATGATGTATGTCGCAGTACTGAAAGCGTCAACCCAATAAGAAGTGGGAACACATGAATGAAATAAGAGAGCAAGGCCCATCTCAGTCACGTGACGGTGCTTACGTTCAACACGACCATTTTGAGACGGTGTATAGGGGTAGGACATTTGGTGATGAATTTCGGTAGGGCGAAGATGAGATTGAAAACGTAGATTACGAAATTCAGCACCACTGTCACTCAGAAAAATTTTAATTTTGCAAGAGAATTGATTTTCCACAAATTTATGAAATTGAAGACAAATTTCATAAAAATAAGACTTCAATTTCATAGGATAAAACTAAGTAAAACGAGAATGGTCATCAATAAAGATAACATAATATGAAAAACCCATTATCGATTTTACTAGGGCGGGGCCCCAGATATCACAGTGGACAAGGCCCAAAATAACATTAGATCGAGTATCATTTGTGAAAAATGGGAGCTTGTGGCTCTTGACAAGTTGACACATAGAACAAAGATAAGGATTAAGCAATATATATGTAAGATAAAGTTGTCCTTTTTTATTCAATAAATAAATAACAAAAGAGTTGACATGCCTAAGACGTGCGTGCCATAAATCATACGACGCCTTAAAATCAAATTTATTGAGGACATAAATAAAAGCAGCATGGCCACGCTCTAATACGTAGAGACCTCCATCACGTTTTCCAGTTGCTACGACCTTTCTTGTGGTGCGGTTTTGAATAACAAAGGAAGAATCAGTGAAGGTAACTTGTAAAGGAAAATCAGAAGTTAACTTGCTAATGGATAAGATATTTTTGGTAAGACGAGGAACAACTAAAACATCAAACAAAGGCAAATTAGAAAAAGAATAAGAGGTGTCAACGTGGGTAATGGGTAAAGAGGCCTCATTGCCCACAACAACATTGTCTTTACCAACACTGTCCTTGCTCAGAGGAGTCTAGGGATGTCGAATCTGGTGTCATGTGAGCAGAGACCCCAATGTTAAGGTACCAATAAGAGGAGGGACCATCGGATAGAGAACAAGAACTATGAAAAGCCTCAGCTAGCTGTGTCGAAGGATTCGAGCGATCATAGCGGTTCCGGCACCTATCAGTCATATGACCCTTGGTTTACAGATCTAGCATCTCATATTGTAAGGGCGTCGGTAGTGACCAGAGCCATGAGATTGGCTACTAGCGTTGCCAGAAGAATAGTTGCTTGAATTTCCATGAAAACCATCGCAGGAGTGATGGTTGCGAGATTGATTTCCACGGCCGGATGAGGAGCAAGTGGAGGAGAAGTTGGCAAAGTTGGTGCCAAGGCCACGGAGAAACCAGTGGGATTTATCAACTTCATCCATGGGACATCTAATGGCCAGTAACTGATCATTGAGGGATTTGAAATCTCGGGAAAACTTAGCAATAGACCAAGATTCTTTCTTCATCTACTGTAACTCGTCTTTGAGACGAATCTCACTAGTCTTCGATCCGTGACTGAAAACACGCTCAAAGGCGAGCCAAATGTCATGGGAGGTAGTGAGGCCAACTGCGGCAGCTATGGCTTCTTTAAAGAGGGAAGAAAGGATGAGGCTCAGGATGCGCTGGTCTTTAGCTTTCCATTCTAGAAGTTTAGGGTTTGCAATTGAAAAACCATCAATGATGGCAGCAAGCTTCGACAGGGAGCCATCGTTAAAACCAAGACAATTTTTCATAGTCAAGGAGAGGGATAAGCTAGCTCTTCCAAAGCAAATAATTTGTGGCTGAAAGTTTAATGGTAACCATGTGAACCATGGTATTAAAGGAGAGAGGCTTGGCAACTATGGAGGGAGGGGAAAGAATGGACCCAAAAAAAAAAGGATGTTAATCCAGAGAACCTTCTGATACGATGAGAATGTTTTGTAAACCACCACACTAAGAAAGGTGGAGATATATTTTTATTTATAGAGGAGTACATACACGTATGGCTATACATGAGAATGGAAATAAAGCACAAATGGAAATAAATCATACAATGAATACTACATCTCTACAATTATAGGTCAAATACTACAAACATTGAGAGGATGGCTGAATATCAGGAGAGGATTCTGGAGTATCTCGACAAAGGTGACTACAAGTTTACAACATGTGCCATTTGGACATTTATAATATTTTGAAAATAATAAATAATTTACTAAGTTTTAAAAAATAGAAAAAATGAATAAAAATATTATAAAGTTAAAAAATTATTTAAAAATTATAATAATTAAATAAAAAAGTTAAATATTTAAAATTAAAAAATATTTTATATTTAAATAATTTTTAAACATAAAATATATGAGAATACTTATTCCTTAACCCTAAAAGTTTTTATGTTGACAGTCGACACTACCCCGCAAGAAGAAAAGTGATATTTTCAAATTTAAGATGTGTTTTTTTTTTAATAATAAACTCAAATAAAATGGAGTTTGCGAGAAAAGTGCAAATATATTATAAGTGAGGTGTACCGTGTACAGATTGAAATTTGACGGTCCCGTCCCCGTAAATCATAAAGACCGCCCAAATTCGCCCACAGCCTCCCTCCCTCTTTGTCTCGGTCTCTCAAGATGATGAAGCTATCGCGACTTTTACAGTCCAGGTATCAACTTATATAAGCTAAGACTCATTTGCACTTGTAGTAGATCCGATTGTTTCGCTGGAATCTATTTTCATTTCTCTGTTTGGCCCCCGAGAAAGTAAAAGTTAATTAAAGTTCAAGTTTTTATGGGGTCTGATGTTGTGGTCTCGACTCAACTTAACCTAACACAACGGCTGAGTTTTAACTGAGTTTTTTTTCTTTTTCTTTTTGTCGTTTCCTTCACTATTTCAAGTTCTCAACTCTCAAACGTGGGCTTCGGACATTTTTGCTTCTGGTGTGATATTTTACTTGTGCCATTAAGGAAATCAAAATTGCAGACTTTGTATGTTCGGCTGGCCCTGAAAGTTTATGCTTAAATATGTTTCTTCTTCGGAGGAGTATGGCATCTCAACTTTTGTCGGTCATTTTGCATATTGCTTGTGGTGAAGCCGCAGGATAGAATAATGTTCTATTGTAAAGCATGACCAAACACTTGAGAGAACTTGTAGTTTTTTATTTCATTCCACACCTTGAAGCCGAGCCCACCGCTTGTTCTATTAAAATTTGGGTATTGAATTCTGTCTTTCTTAGGAAAGAAAGATGCTTTTGGTGCTCTCTCTCGCGCGCTCTCTCTTCTAGCAAGACACGTGCACATTGTGGTTATATTCGGCTTAATTTTTTTTTTTTTTATAAATAAAATAAATTATATTACTCCAAGAATAGGCCTAGCCTAGTATATACAATAGACAACCCTGACTAGGAGGGTGCAATGGAAACAAGGAAATCATGTAGGGTCATGCCATTGAAATCAACAACATTGGATCAAGTACATAACGTGCTATAAAATAAAGCTTTAAGTTCTTCTAGCGATCTCTCATTGTCCTCAAATGTGTGCACATTACGTTCCTTCCATAGACACCACATGATGCACATTGGAATCATCTTCCAAACTGCTGAAATTTGATGTACCCCTTCAACACTTGGCCAGCTGGTCAAGGCTGCTACCACGGTCTCTGGCATGACCCAACCCAACTCTACTCTACCCAGAACCCCATCCCATAAAGCCCGTGCTATGTCACAGTGTAACAAGAGATGATCCACCGACTTGCCCCCTCCCCTATACGTACAACACCAATTTGCTATAATAATCCTCCTCTTCCTCAATTTATCAGTTGTGAGAATCTTGCCTAAAGATGCTGTCCACACAAAGAAAGCTACTTTGAGGGGCGACTTGTGTCTCCATATCCTCCTCCAAGGAAACCGAATGTTGGGATCTTGGGTAAGGGCTTTATAGAAAAAGGGAACTGAAAAATCACCTTTCGCGGCAGGTACCCACCACAATCCATCTTCCTGTGTGTTACTAAGTTTCACAAAGTACAAAAGACTATAAAAATCAGTAAAACTGTTCAACTCCTAGTCTTGCGCAGCCCTACTAAAACTGATATTCCAATGAAGTTGCTCACCTGCTATTCCTATAACCTTTGCTATTGAAGCCTCTTTGACACTGGTAATTTGGAATAATGATGGAAATGCATCTTATAGAGCATTATCTTCCGACCAAGTATCTTTCCAAAATTTAATCCTGGGATCCATTGCCCATCAAAAGACGAGTGTGATGAAGAAAGACCATCCATCATCTTCTAATATGCTTCCACAACCCCACTCCATCAGTTCCTCTAACTTCTTTAGTGCACCCCCCCCCCCATATATTGCCATATTTGCACCCAATCACCTCTCTCCACAAGGCTTCCGGTTCTTTATTGTATCTCCATAGTCATTTGCCGAGTAACGCCCGATTGAAAGTCCTCACATTTCTTACACCCAAACCACCATTGGATATTGGGCGACAAACTGTTTCCCACTTGACTAGTTGAAATTTAAACTCCTCCCCCAAACCACCCCATAGGAAGTCACGTTGGAGTTTTTCAATTCGGCTTGCCTCGCTTGCAGGTATAGGAAAAAGTGATAAAAAATAAGTAGGTAAGTTAGAGAGTGTACTCGTTATCAAGGTAAGCCTACCACCTTTCGACAGGTACATTCTCTTCCAACACGCTAATCTCTTCTCTATCTTCTCAATCACTGATTCTCATATAGCAGGCATCCTTACATCAACTCCCAATGGAAGACCCAGATACTTCAAAGGTAGAGAGGCGACCTTACAACCCAATGCATGAGCCAGCTGCCGTGCATTAGACACCACGCTGATAGGCACGAATTCAGACTTATCAAAGTTCACTTGTAATCCAGACATTGCTTCAAAACACAGAAGCAACGCCTTCAAAGCTCGTACTTGATTCCGATCTAGACCAAAAAATACAAGCGTATCATCTGCAAACATTAAATGAGATATGTTAATGATGCCCCTATTCGGGGTTCCAACCGAGAATCCTTCCACGAGGCCATGATGGGTCAAGGCCGAGATCATCCCGCCTAATCCTTCAATCACAATAACAAACAATAAAGGCGACAATGGATCTCCTTGTTTTAGGCCTCGCGAAGTATAAAAGAAACCCGTAGAGCTGCCATTTATCAACACAGAGAATTTGGCCTTTGATATACACCATCGGATCCATGACCGCCACCTCTTGCCAAAACCACATCTCCCAAGAAGATAAAGAAGGAAATCCTAATTAACATGATCATACGCATTTTCCATGTCTAACTTGCATATGATCCCTACTGAGCTTGCCTTAATTCTACTGTCCAAACATTCATTGACAATAAGAACCGCATCAAGAATTTGCCTACCTTTAAAAAATGCATTCTGGGGCTCGGTGACAATCTTCCCCACCACCTCACTAAGTCAGTTGGCTAACACTTTGGAAATGATCTTGTAAACCGCTCCCACTAAGCTAATTGGACGATACTCCGTTATCTTGTTTGCCCCCACCTTCTTTGGGATCAATGCAAGGAAGGTAGTATTTAAACTTTTCTCAAATTTTTTAGCCACAAAGAGTTCTTGAAACACTTTCGTGATACCTTCCTTTACAACATCCCAGCAATCTTGGAAGAAACCCATAGAGAATCCATCCGGCCTCGGCGCCTTATCCTTAGCCATTTTCTGCACTACCTCTACCACTTCCTCTTCCTCAAAAGCCCTCTCCAACTGAGAGACATCACTCGTTCCAATGATGTCAACAACCAGACCATCAAGGGACGGCCGCCAACACGTCGGTTCAGTTAAGAGTTGGTTATAGAAACCAACTATGTGATCCTGAATAACCTGTTAATCTCTACACTCAGTACCATCAATCTTCAACATCTCAATGTTATTGTTTCTCCTATGAGAATTTGTCACTCGATGAAAAAACTTGGTGCTTCGGTCTCCTTCCATGAGCCACAAAGCTCTTGATTTTTGTCGCCATGAAATCTTTTCTAGCAAGATAATTCTCTCAAGCTCCTCCCCCAACAACGACTTTCGAGCTACTTCATCTTGGGTAAGGGACCTGGCCTCTTGGATCCTCTCAATTTCTTGGATCTCCTTCAACTTACCCTTCTTGTTTGCCCCTACATCACCAAAAGATTGCACATTCCATAGTTTCATATCTCTTTTTAGCGCTTTCAATTTACCTACAAGAACAAAACTAGGGGAACCCAAAAACTGGTACGAAGACCACCTCTGTCTTACTCTCTCAACGAAGCCTTTAGATTTTAACCACATATTTTTGAATTTAAAGTACCTTCGACCATTTCGGATACCCCCACAATCAAGCAAAATGGACCAATGGTCCGAGCTAATACGAGGCAGACGCTTTTGCCAAACGTCTGGAAAGTGACTCTCCCACTTAGGTGAAATAAGAAAGTGATCCAATGGAGACCAAGTTTGATTATTAGCCCACGTGGCAGAACCCCCAGCTAGTGGTAAATCTACCAAATTCAAAGTCCAAGATGCACTCAGAGAAATCTATCATAGCTGGCCGCCCTCTTCTAGTACCGGAATACTCGCTTGGGAATCTAGTGACATTGAAATCTCCCCCTATACACCAAGGGAGGTTCCACCAACTGTGAATTCCGGCTAGTTCTTCTCACAAACAAACTCTGGTGCTATCTAGATTTGGACCGTACACGCTTGCAAATGCCCGTAAAAAAATTATCTAACACACTCTTAAAATAGCATGCTACTGTGTACCTCCCTATGAACTCCTCCATTTTCTCTACCACCTGTCGATACCATATCACTATCACTCCTCCTGACACCCCATTAGAAGCAATATAAACCCAGTCCACATGAGCTCCACCCCACAAACTTCTCACAATTCCCCTATTGATCAGCTTCAACTTAGTCTCCTGTAAACACACAATGTTTGCCTTCCACTCACGAAGCAAGTTTCTTATCTGAGGACGTTTATTGGCCTCGTTGAGCCCGCGGATGTTCTACAACACAATTATGGGCTTCATGGAGAAAAGGCCAGCCCCTTCCCTTTCGACCTGCCCCTGCTAGAGCTACCCTTGCTGCTCAGCGACCATGTCAGCCTATTAAGCTCCCACTGTTTTTTCGAAGCATTCTTCTGATGTTTGTGCTCCATTTTGATAGCCGTGAGTAGTGCCAAAAACTGGTCTTTGTACCTTCACACTCCAAACCCATGATTTTCTGTATTTCTTTAACTTTATCAAAGACCCAATCCGAGACTCCTGACTGAGAGGGAAACAGAAAATTCAAGGGGATAGGATCCACCTCCTTGCTCAACCCCGGCAGCTCTCGGGTCTCCTCCACCACTGAAATTTCAGTCAAAACTAAATGTTCTTCATCTTATGTCACCGCTTCAACAGAATCGTATTGGGACAAACCCATCTCTAATTCGACTTAAAATTTGAACAAGGGATGTAGAAAAATTCTTATGCAGCCCCCATCTCCACCTCGGTGCTGTTGTATTATGATTGGCACATTATAATCACTTGGCATTGTGCTTATCGCTTGGGCAAGAACATATTATTTTTCATCTGAGTAAAATTACTTCTAATTGTAATTATTTGATCTATCTTGCACCCCCCCCCTCCTCTACACCACACACACCCCAAAAAAGAGTAGCAGAAGGCATTTGCAATGGATTTTTTTTTTCAATTGAATATATTAATTATATGTATCCCTTTACTGTAAATTAAATGTCTTTGTACTGTTGTACCCTAGTAAGTACGCTAGCCTTGACACATATAAGCTGCTTGAGTTAAACTTCACAAATATTCCGTGTTATTTTATTCTTCCCTGCGATATATTGGATGGATGTTCTGTTCTCTTACTGTCCACTCAGACCTCGGACTGTTTATTCTATAGGTTTTTTAACATTATTTCTGATTTTTTAATTGCTTTGTCAAAAAAAGGAACCCGTTGTCTGGGAAACTATTATATGGGAAATCTGGTGATGTTAAAGATGCTTCATGCCTGCATGCATTTACAGTTCATGCTGGGATATCAACTTCAGGAGAGAATTCTGCTGCTAAAGGTTTTTAATTTGCCTATGTAGACATTTTTAATGTTTTACTTCCCTTTTTATTTGTTTAGTTTAGCTTTTTTTTTTTTTTTTTTTTAATGTACAAGTATGCTGGAACTCCTGCTTCCTTTTGCTTCTGAACCTGCAGGATATGCTGCACAGCGAATATTTGCTTCTTATTCTGTTTTCAAGGGCAAAGCTGCACTCTCTGTGACTCCTGTTCTCCCAACTTTCACAAAATTGGATGTATGATATTTTTTTTGGTTCAATACCATTATTTGGTACATCTTTTTCTTGTTTTTGGGGTTGAATAATGCTTCTCATTATTTCTTGTGTTACATAGTCTGGCAGTCTTGTAGTTGATCGTCGTGGTGTCATGATGTTTAAGTTCTTACCTGCTAGTGGTGAGCGCAAGTATGATAATGAGAGGAGACAGGTAACTTCTCTTAGTTCCTTTGCCGTCACATTCTTAGTCATACGAATTAATTCCCAAGTCCTCTACCACACATTTAATATGTACAAGCAGTTTGTAGACTTTATTATTGTTTAATTACCATAACCATGTACAGGACTAATTTATGAGCCTTTTAACTGACTGGTTTAGTGGATGTTCTGTAGATGATTGCTTTGTCAGTGACAGAGGTTGGGTCTTTGATTAGCTTGGGCCCTCAAGATTCTTGTGAGATCTTTCACGACCCATCAATGAAATCAAGGTTTATTTTCTTCGACATCCTATAGTGCAAAAGTCTACAATGTAGACAATTTTTTATGGCTTAGAATCATTTTTTGATTAAACCAAGTTGTTCAGTTTGCATGATCCATCTATTTCATTATGCAAGTATCCTTTTTTTACATATTCTATGCTGGTTGAAAAAATGGCAAGTGGCTTTTCTGATGAGCAATAATGCTACAGCAATGCTGGTCAAGTCAGGAAGAGCTTATCAATTAAGCCTCACGCGGATGGTAGTGGCTATTTAATTTCTCTGTGTAAGAAGTCTTTCTCCTCATAGTGGCATTTTTCTTTGTATAACTTTAATTTGCCACATTTTTGTCCACCATTTTCTCTATGCACGAGTTGTTTTACTTTTAAATTGTTATATATATATATAAATATATAAGTAAGACAACAATTTATTAATAGTAGTATATAGGCATATAGCCCAAGTACACAAGAGGTATACAAACAGCATACACCTAGTTACATAAAAATGAGCTAGAAAGAGATACAAGAAAGTCATCGAAGCAAGCTCCATTAAGTACACAAGAGGATGCCCAAAGAAGTAAAGTATGGAAGAAGAAACTTCTTAGCTTGTTCGGAGAATGCTCCTTGTTTTCAAAACTTTGATCATTCCTTTCAATTCATAAGCACCACATGATACATAGAGGAATCATCCTCGATATGTAAATTGGCCCTGCATCTTTGCCAACAAGCAAATAAATCAACCACCCTCTTGGGCATTACCCAAGTAATGCCCGTTCTATAAAAGATTTTCCGCCCATAACATTCTTGCCACCTAACAATGAAGTAAAAGATGGTCCACCGATACACCACTCTTACGCATATAACACCATTCCATAACAACAAAACCCCTCTTTCTCAAGTTATCCAACATCAAGATGTTTCCAAGAGATGCTGTCCACCCAAAGAAGGCAACCTTAGGTGGAACTTTACTTTTCCAAATAGGTTTCGAAGGGAACAAAATATGATTTTGGCTTGACAAAGCCGTATACAATGACCATACAGAAAACTTCTGCTTCCCAGTGTTCATCCACAGCATCCTGTTCACCTCATAATTACCAAATTGCAAGGAATACAATAAGCTCTAAAAATAAAAAATAGATCCAGTTTCCCAATCGTTGACAGCTCTATTGAAATAAACATTCCACAAAGGGAACCCACTAGAACGATCCAGCAACTCAGACACCGAAGCCTCTGATTAAGAGCCAGTCTAAAAAGAGAGGGAAATGTGGTCTTTAGGGCTGAATCACCACACCATAAGTCATGCCCAAAGTTGATCCTTGCACCATCACCAACCTTGAATTTAATTAACCGAGTAAAATCCTCCCATTCATTTCGAATATACTTCCACAAGCCAACACCATGCACTCTTCTCACTTCATTTTAAATTGTGGGCTAGTTATTCTAAGTGTCTATGGTTAATGGGCTGTGATGCTTTTTTTTCTTTCAAGTGCTTTTAGGATTAAAGAGAGTGGTTATGGTGTGTGTATCTTAGGAGAACATTTATTACATAATATTCAGAGATTTCAGAGAAAAAAGTTCAGAGATGTCATACTCACTTAATTCTAAAGATCAGATTGGGGGATTTTCCCCTTGAATTACCTGAGGTGCACTTGCAGGAAACTCCTTACTGAGTGCCTGTGCACCCCCGAGATTAGTAGGGACGTTGTTCCCGCACACCCGGTGCCAATAAAAAAAATGATCATGTTTGCCAACCAAGAATTTTTCATTCTTCTCTACTTTCAATACAAACATGTATTAAACCTCAAGATAACTTTCATCCAATCATCAGCGAAACCCATCATTTTCACAAAAACCCAAAAAAATCAAAACCACTTCTAAAAAACACAAAATTTCAAGTGAATCCCAACAGTTTCACAAATTTAAAAAACACACATTTCAAAAGTTTTTCTTTCCTAACATCTTTTCAATGGGTCCCATCAATTTTTCAAACATGAAAACGGCACACATCTAAAAAAATCCCCTAAATTCTAAAAATTTGTGTTACGCAAGGATTCTCTAGAGTTTGGCATGATGTTAGTCTGAATTTATCAATTTTCTTTTTTTCGTGTTAGATTCTTTATGATTTTTTCAATTATTTATATACTTCTTTTTTGGCAGCTGTTGTCAACAACATTCTTAAAACCAAAGAATACTTCACTGTTCCTGTCACAACTGCTGAATTCTCGGTGATGAAGACAGCTTGCAGTGTATGACCAACTAAAGAACTTTACTCACATTTCCTTTCAGTTAGCTTGAATCATGGCAATGAATATCTTTTATTAGATTATAGTGATCATGGAGCATCACTATCAGGGTGCAGTCCAGTAGTCAAACGGTGGGCTTGGGATGAGTCTACAACTCAGACATTCTGGGTTGATCCCCCGCTAGGAGTGCTCCTGGATTACTAATACATGGTTCTAGTTGGTGGAGTCGTATATCTAGGGTTTTAAGGATCCTGCCTTGGTGAGGTTCCATGTCATAAAAAAGGAAAAAAAAAAAGTGATCAAGTAATTTCATGAAAAACTGGATGATACTGATGCATCAAAATAAATTATCACGATTTTTAATGAAATAGACAAAGTTTGCCTACTGATTGCTAGACAGGCGCACACTTGAAGAAATAGGTTCTGTAGGAAAGTTTTTGGATACTAGTGAACTCAGGACTACTTGACAAATATGGGCAATAAAAGGAAAAAAGTAACTCATACAAGCATTGTGCATTCTTTTGTTCTCATAATTCATGATACAGGCTAAATGGGGGATTTGTGTTGGAAAGGGGTCAATCATATCAATATCAACATTTTGAAGATAGTGATTTTCGTGATCGGTTTTGAAGAGATTTGTTGAGTGAGGGAGGGGTTTTACAAAATGCCGTGGATGGTACAACAGCTTTTGGATTGGCAAGAAAATTATTCCATAATACCCGATGGTGGAAGTATTTACTTAGATCTGAACATGGGATAATGCGCATGATTTCCTCGATATTGGTCAAACTCACCAATGCCTTTTGTATCGTCAGAGGTATATTGTATCTCAGACTCATAAGTTTTCTCTAGAGGTCACTTCTCTTGTTTATTTTGCAGTTTGCATTGCCCCACATCTTAGGTTGGGGCCGGTTAACAAATCAGCTGCCGAGAGGCACAGAGGGACAGCCATCAAAGGTTGATTCACAACTACTGGATTTAGAGTGGGATAAATGAAGTCAAGGCAGCCGAGAATCAAGTAGAATGATGTCCTCATTGTCTCTCAATGATGCCACCTTTGCGCATTGTTTGTCAATCTGAAAATATTGTTGTGGTTATGTTGAATTGTTGTATGTTTTTCTTTTTCTGTTACCAAACACTTTTTTCTTCCCCTTGAGAATGAAGTTCATGAGGATAAACAAAATGAATTAGAACATAAAACTTGTCATTATTATGTTGTCTTAAGTCTTCTGGAATTAGCTATGGTATTTGTCATCTAGATTATGGAGTGGTACTTGATGAGTATTCATAACCCTCTGGATCGGGATCTTCAACAGTTTTTTTGTCTGACCAATTATTTGCAGGTGAGTAATAACTAAAAAGTTCCAACTTCCAGGCGTTTTCTTCATATCGTTGGGTACTGTCTTTTAAGCCCTCGAGCCCCTCTTTCCTTAACTTCCATAATTTAAATGGGTTGTTATAATCTCTTAGCAAACCAACTTGGTTTTCTGAACTTTTTCATCAAAATGGCGTTCAGTCTTGTGGGAATCTTTTATTTTTCAGACTTAAGGTGCTGATGTTGAAGTTAACGTCAGAGATTTATTTAACACGAACATAGCCCTCATCAGAAAAACAAGGGGGTTTTTTCTAATTGAAACCAAATTAAGGATGGATAGCAGAGACAGCATTCAAGTGGAATGACACCGCACTAGTAGAACCAAGAGCCTCATGAGGCTAGCTGAACCAAAACAACTAAGCTTAATGCAAGACTCTCTCGCCAGTGGATCATGTTGAAACCAGACAGCTAACATGGCACCGCTAGAAGAATTAATTTCGTAGAAACATCTACAAGTGAAGATGAACTGCTTTTGGGCCCCCCCAAAACGCATATTTCAAACATACGGGTACAAATTTGAGTACCTTGCTCTGATGCCAGGGAAATCTATTCGATGCCTCGGCGTAAAGTTCAGAAAGGAAAGAGAAACCCATCTGCTTCCGGCTTCCTCGAAGGGCAAGCACAGTCTAAAAAAACAATTGGACCACCGCTGAAAAGAGGATGCCGATCTTCGCTAGATTACATCCTAAGCAAAAAATACCAAAGAGAGCTCTTTGCCATACCACCCAGGTTTTAATAAAAGCATACTTTATAACTAGAATGAAGGGCGAAGTGGATAGCAGACAGACACAACACAGTACTACAAAGTCAGAAATCACCTTCATAATCTGCATTCACTCAGATCTTGCCACATGAATAACGTGCGTGCAATCATATTCATGATTCTACTTCTCAACTAAAGTAGCTTGTTGTCCTCACCAATGAGATAAGTATTTTTTATATATTTTTGGCCCCCTGGCCCGTGGAGATTAATGGGCGACACAAAAATTAGGTACATAATATTGAATAGGTAAATATAATCACTAATAGGCACATATGAACCATTTAATCAATATGAGAGTTTAGAAAACCAACTTCACGATGATTGAAGACAGGTGAATGAAAAACAGCTAGCATTGAACAAAAATAAACAAAAAAAAGTAGGATGTTTCGGTACACAAACTAAATAGAAAGAGCGAACAAAGAAAGTTTCAAGGTTACAGAACATTCAAACCATCTCAGCAAACAAAATATAGAATAACTAAAATCAATAACTTGATAATCTCCCGAAATACTTCATATATACATACAAAAGCTATGAAACTATACGGCAAGTTCCCTATATCTGATGCGGCTGAATGCATAATTTTAAGGGAATGCCTTCAGATATATATAAAATCCTGCCAACAAGATCACCCTCTGCAGGAACCTCTTCTTCAAAGAATTTGCTTCACTTTCTTCCAAATCATCATGGTGCAAATTGCCAACTTAACTTTGAGACCACAAATTAAGCTTCAAAATCTAATAGAAATGACAATCTCTCAACGAAGGCAAGAAATACCACGACAGATCAATAGCCAGATCACAAACAAAATTATACAGACAACTGCATCAATGGCAAGAACAATTCGTACTTGATGCCAATACTTCTTTCGAATACTTTGAGAACCTGATCTTATCCTCTGCAATGAGACTGAAGAACCTGCCCCACCTTGATTATGAGAATCCAGGCTTTCCAAATCAGCCTTGACTCCTCTGTCTGTAGATCTTCGGTTCTCCTCCAGCTCCATGTCTCTCATTCCAATGACATGATCCTTTGCCTTCTTCTTATCTTGCTTGCTGGATTTTCCCAACAAAGGGGCTTTTGTAGAACTAACAGTTTCAATTTGCCCATTTACACTATGTGATGATGGAGACATACCGACATGAAGTGATGAGTGTGTTTCACCAGTCCAATCACTGCCACCCTGAGAAACATTCTCCAATATGGTGATCAACCGCCGGATGACAGGCACTAACTGCTCCTGTAAACCAATTGAGCTCATACTTGAAAAACTTCCCCTTGAACCTTTTCTTGCTACCTTCTTAAATTCATCTCGCACATGTTCTAGAAATCGAAGAACACCCGAGTTACCCAAACCCTCATCAACAATTGTGAAATAAACATACCCATCTTCCATCAAAAACCCAAAAGTTTTTTTACACATTGTCTCAAAGTACCACCTATGGAACGGGGGAGTTCTTTCTAAGCACAAAACGGCCAAGTTCTTGATTTCATGGTCTCCACCATTATAGGTGTACAAAATCCTGTTACCCCTATAAATGCAACAGTAATACACTGTATTCTGAATGGTATCCATTATTATAGTGATAAAAGGTCCCCCAGTTTGGTCTGGCTGCAAATTCTACCAGAAAACCAAGTTTGACCCAGGATTGTCCTCGTTTCTTGTTTTCTAGGTTCTCGATCTTCAAAACCCACTTGGGTTTACCATCCACTAAGCAGTCTGACCCTCATACAAATGTGTAAGCAAACACTTCTGATATAGGGTTCTGTAATAATTTTTCTGGATGCTGAATACTCTAAGCAATCAAGATTTGGCAGAAGAAAAATCCAATAAACTCCTCAACCAAAACGACAATAACCAAACAAAGTGCAAGTAGTTCTTCTGCAACAAACTCAAAAGCCTCTAACAAATACCAACTCAGTCCCTCAGCAAAGTACTCAAAATCAACAATGAAGTCCCTCATTCCTGCATGGGGTTCTTCACCAATCACAAATACCCACATAAACAACAAAAACACTACTTCGCGATGGCATGCACACTGTAATCAACAGAACAAAAAAGTATAGATAATCAGAGATTATACTTGGTAGGTTTTATAAGAAATGAATTGACTTCAATTCCATTCTCGAATCTCGAGAACCCATTTGAATTTGAAAAAATGATAACGGGGGTTTTTCAAGACCATACACGTCCAAAATCCAACAGTTCTCACGACTGTAATTTGAAATAAACTTAAAACGAATAAACACAAACTTTTAAGGAAAAGGAAACATTTGACAGAAACTCAATCGAGTTCTCCAAAGATCTAAAGCTAAGAAATTAAAAATAAATGAAAGTCAACGACTATAAAGAAAACACCAACATCTGTTTGATTGCTAAGAAAATCATAAGAAAAATTAAAAAAAGAGACGACTCAACTGTTTCTAAAGTTTTCGGGCAAATACGTACGTAAAAAGGAATAATACACGAAGCATGATGTGGGCTTCCAATTAGCTAATCTAAGGTTCTAGGCGCTTACCTTGAGTTCCAAATCATCTTCAAGAACAATCGCATTAGAAGCTCAGCAAAGAAATAAAAGGGAAGTAAATACTCACTTCATTGATTATTGGTTCTCGAAAGGTAAGTAGATAAATGTTACGAGTAAACCTTCCATCTCAGCTCTAAAAACAAGCCAGCCAGTGACAAAGTAGAGCGCTTGACTTTTTGATAAATCCATCTCATTTTCTTTCTTTTTTTTTTTTCCCGAAAGTTGCCTATTTTTAGGCCTCGCTGTTTGAATTCGGGAAGGATCTCTGGGCATGACCTCATCGTGTAGGCGTGGATCTCTTGCTTCAAAATTTAAATTATTTTATAAAAATATATTTTATTTAAAAATCGTTGTATAAAGATCGTAAAAAAAGACGGTATTTTATCATTTTTTAAATCTAAATTACCAATGATTCTTTTTATTATAAGAAATAATATTTATAATTTTATATTTATAATTTTAAAGTGCGTAAGTATTATATATTATTTAAAAAATAAATATAATTTATATTTTTTCTGAAAAAGAATACACGCAAGACTTATACACCGCATCTTAAAACTTTATCTAAGCTCCGTCATGATTAATTTATTATTTATGATGGCTACATGGTTGCTGTTATGTTTTTTTTTTTTTTTTTTGGTCTATCTATCAACATGTTCGTAACCAAAGTTATAACGAATATTTGGCACAGCCCAGGTAACAAATCAGCCACAACGCAGGGCCGATATGTTCCATTGCAGCCAAGGACGAGTTCGATCCATTAGGTTCTTCGATTTGTTTAGAAAAGAAACGCGAGACAAGAAAACATCTTTGATTACAATTATAAGGAACAATTTCAAATAAACCAAGATAAAATTTCAAGTCATTTCTTGATGAACATGATCTGCATTAATCTCTTCGATCCATTCATTTATGTGCCAAAATGAATAGAGGTTTGATAGGAAAGTGGATGAGACTTTTTTGCATATGATAATCAAAGGGAGTGAGATCTCCACGAGAATATAATAAATCCCACAGTCGAGGCCGAATAAGACACATGCTTTCAACATATATTGATTATTGAGAGAACTAACGGCATGAAAGGAAACCTTTTTCTTCTTGGTCTGAATAAAAAGAAACAGATTAGTCTATGATCATATTTTCCATCTAGTCAACTGTTTTGTACAATGAACATACCGTGATTCATTCGCATGTTGGATGCCAAAAGGTTTTTCAGGGGGATGGGAAAAAATTACTGGAAAAAAAAAATACGAAAATTTGATGAGAGAAAAAGAACTTCATAATAAGTGAACTTCAACTTGTATCCAACTTGGAACCACATAAATGATTCAACATAGGAGTACATTCCACAATGCTGGGCAATAAAAAGAAATGCATCATTTTCCTGTCATGATCGTGAATTAACTTCATACTTTCGTTAGTTTGTATCCAAATGTGGCCTTGGCTACACGATGTAATACAAACGATCTCATCAAACACAAAGATACAAACATCTTAGTACAACTCGAGCACAACTATGTACAAGCATTGGGTTAGAAAGAAATTACGATGTTCCGCATTGACAGGATGAGTACCACAAAGTTCTGCTTACTTTAAGTCATTCAGACATCCCTTACCTTCAGCCCAACATCCGAGGGTGAGTTAGGTTGTTTCTTTGGGCTTGAAGGAACAGGGCTAAACTTGTGAACCAAGAGCTTGGAACACGGAAGAAGAATTACATAGAGGGTTGCCAGGATAAAGGGTGCCGCTACAAGCCATCCCAGCAACTGTAAAGATTGAAAGATAAATGGAGTTTCAATTGTGGCCATGTCATTAAACATCAGTGGAAGCTGAAGCAAATAATGTAAAAATCTTAGGTCAGGACTGAAATGCTCAAGCGTTAAAATTTTAATAGAATTATAGGATGTTAAGGTGCCTATTAACATAAAATTACATGACAAGTAAATATCAATCTTCTTATTAGCTCCCAAACCACAACTGTCTGGTCATATAGCACCATTGTCCCATAAAGTCTGTAGTTGTCCTTTAATTCTCACTGTGGTTGCGACTAGCTCTATGCACAGGCAACAAAGTTTGACAGGGAAATCAGGCTAATCAACCAAATTGTTAAAGACTCATTGAGCTACTCTACTCCATGGCCAGTCTGTGAACCTATAATCCTGAGATTTTTCTTCTATTTTTTTTTTTTTTTTTTTCAGATAAGAATTTATATGATGAATTGTTAAATGAATGAGAGATCAAGAAGTGGTCGTTTTTAGTGCATGGGGTACAATAGACTTACCAGAATAACGACAATGCATCACATTTTGTAGCTCCTTGCACAAAATGTGTAGGTGCAAGCACTAAAGAGTGCTAAAAAAAACTACAAACCCAGTTACTCGATCAGTAATCCAGTATATCTGCAGTATAATTTTACTGACACCGGAGTAGTAAAAAGCCAGTCTGCCATCAGAATCAACTTAATGAATATTCAAATTGTATCAATTGAGTAGAAGTACCCTCTTCTACCACTATGAAGGGATAAGCATATGAATAATCAAGTTGAATTCCTAACTAAGGAGACAACTTGGTCATTGGACTCACTAGCATTCCAAACCTCGTGCTAGAACATCAAGAATTATATTCGGGCATTTGGAGTTAAAAAATGACAGTTTCTAGTTCACAGTCTTGTCCAAGTAGTTAAAACATTAGGATTATGGGATAATTACATTTTTCACTCACAAACCGCCATCTATTTTTCATTTTTGCACCCTATATTCCAGAAGTTTCAATTTACACCCTAAACTATTTATATTTTTCAATTTGCACCCTTACAAAGATAAAACCAATACGATGAACCAAAAAAGGCTAACTTTTTAGTTTAGGATCCAAAGGGAAAAATAGGTGGTAATTTGTGAGTGAAAGGTGTAATTTTGCCTAGAAGTATTGTAGCTGATACAATACACCGCCAACAGACCCCATTAGTGACACAACATCATTTAAAATTAATACGCTCGAGATCATCCTGGCATCTGCACCTAGCAATTGATGATAACTGTCCTAGTATCGGGCACAAAAGCAATGCCACTATACAGCAAGCCAAGACCACAAGGAACAATAACTAGAGCCGTGAATGTGCCAAAGATAAAGCAATGTGAGCTTAGATAAATCAAAATTACAGACGATTAAGGGCATTAAGTATGAATGAGTCTCTATGTGTGTGTGAATGAGAGAGAGGATCTTAAGTAACAGAATGTCAGTTTAGACACCTACCGCGTGTGCTACACTTAAGAGGACTTCCCAAGAGGCTTGGCCGGTCAAAACCTTCTTCAAAGCATCAGCCGTCAAGGGAAATTGAGGCCCACCAGAGAGAATTTCACCAAAGCGTACGAAGGGTACCAGCAGGCTGGAAGTAAAGCATATCAGCAATCATAATACATAGTGAAAACTGATCTCAACTACAAATGATGAAATCAAATGCGGATTGGTCTTCTAAAAGCACACAAAGTCACAAATACCTCAACTCTATCGGAGTTGCAATAAAGTTTGCCAGCATTACACTTGGGGCATGGCAACGAGATCCAAGCAATGCAATAGCCATCCCAGATAGAAACACAGTCACCCCTGTCAATGAAGCCTTTGTTCATCTAAAGAATGCTTGCAATACAACAAATAGCTTCACTGTTCTTTCCACACACGTATATACAAAGCACAACTAATGCACATGGTATATAATAAACTATGCATAATGATTCAAAGATCAGATCACTTATATTGATCAATCAGCACAACTACTTAATTCCACTACAAAATCACATTTAAGAGAAAAAATTACACAAGAATAATTGTAGATGAGGACATACCACATATTGGAAATACTCCCATGGTAATGCCAAGAGCAACAGAGAATGCCAATTGCTTTGGCTCAGCACCCCTGGGAAAAAGAAAATAACTTGCTGAACTGAGCGGATCATTCTATCCCAGAAGTTTAAGGATTATAATTGAGATCAACCACCCCCCCCCCCTCCTCCGACCCTTCCTTTCTGTTTGATTAGATTAAAAAAGGTAAAGAAAATATAATTTCATGAATAAGTTTAATTTTTTGAGGTCTCTGAGCTGTTCGACCAGGAATACAATGCGCGATGCAAAACAGATCAGTAAAATCCAGCACGGGAAATGTATAGTAACAATTAAAGAATGATACATAGCAACGAGTAATTAAGCACAGCCGCAGTACATATTTCTATTCAGTTACAGTCAATAACCCACCCCACAAGCTGAAGACAAAAGGAATCGAATGAAAGAAAAAATCTTGAGAGAGAACCTGCGGAGGATTTGGAGAAGAGGATCGATGACCTTATTGTGGAACCAAGGAGCCAATCCAATCTTAGCCGTTGCCATCTCCTTCGCCCCAGATGTCTAAGAGAATTTTCGGACCGATTCTCCAAATCAGAGCTTAAAAAAAACAAAAAGCGAAATTGTGTTTATTTCACTTCTCTGACAAAGTAATTAAATAGGAATTGTTCGTGGAATTATGTTTCAGAGATGAGCATATTTTCTTCAATTCGCTCTTCTAGTTTTTCAAGTTTAATTCATACATATAGATATATTAAACATCATGATCTGTCATCAAATCTTAACATACGTGTATCAGATATTAGTTGAGATATTTGTTTTTACCAGTGCTATAGAACTAGAAGAGCAACATATAGATAGGTGCGTTTGGCGGTGGGATTGGACACCTTCTGGATCTAGTGCGACCGAAAGCACGGTAACACAAAATGGTAGAACTCTGCATCACACATCGGCATGTGTCGGATCTGCCTCGTTTGTTTTCAGAAAATATCTCATCTCATCTTATCTCATCTCAATTTCATCATTACACTTTTCTCAATTTCAATACAAAATAAAATAAACAATTTAACTTTTTCAAATTCATCTCATCTTCCCTCACCTAATCATTACAATTTTTCCAAATTTCAATATAAAATAAAATAAACAATTCAACTCAACTCATCTCATCTCTGAAAACAAACGAGCTTAGTCTAATCGTATATGTGTGTTTTTAAATAGAAAAATTAAAATGATAAATATACATATTAGTGTATAGTGTAGGAAATAATAAATATAATTTTTTAATTATAAAAGGAGTAATCCAGACTTTTAGGTCTTGTTTCGTCATGCATATGAGATTATACAAATCTATACATAATATTAAGATAATTTATTAATAGTAATGAAATAGTTTAAATTAAGATATATTATGATATTTTTTTTATATAAAAAATTCTTTTATAGAATTTTAAAAGTTAAAAAATAAAAAATTAAATAAAAATATTATCTTTATAATATTATTATCAGATAATTTTTATTTTGATATTTGAAAAAAAAATTATGTTTTGATTAAAAGTTTAAAAAAGTTATAATGATTAAATAAAAAATTTAAAATTTTAAAATTAAAATATAAATATGTTTATATTTAAATAATATTTAAATATTAAGATAAAATCAAATGAATTAAGAGCATATGGGAAACCAAACATAACCTTAGCTTTTAGGTCAAAGACCCACGTGAGCGCAACTTTGTGCATCCATCAACACTCAGAAGGGCAGCTGGGCTGCCCCCCATCGTGCCCGCCAAGCCCATCCATCTGTATTCTCCGAATTCTCACCCGCCCGGTACTACTATATAAAGAAGATAAGTACGACACCTATAATAAAAAATTTTATAAAAACAAACTTACAAACAGTACTTCGTATAAAATGTTCTATATATTTTATAATAAAAATAATTTTATAATTTAATATATTATATTAATTTATAGATTTATTTTATAAGATCTCTTTGTGAGTAAAGATTTCTCAATCCTAATTTTCTCTCTCAACCCTCTTTCCAACTGCATATCTCTCTCTCATTTCTCTTTAATTCAACGAATTCTTATTCTCCTTTTATTATTCTCTTCTTCTTGATCTCTCCTCCTCCTTTTCTTCTTGATACATTCTCAATCTTTTTTTTTTTTTTTTTCAATTCTCCGTGACTCACGGTCACAAGGTAGGTCTGCTCAGAAACCCTTTGACAGGTCATGACTCAAATTTATATCATATATTCACTTTATTAAATGTACTCTACACTCAAATTTGAGAATATAACTTTTCTAACTTAAAAGCACGAAAAGCCTCCACAGGAATACAATTTTTGGAAGGAATACAATATTTTTTAAAAGTATAAAGTCGACATATAAACCAAAGAATTTATTTTAATTTTTTTAAAAAATTAAAATATAAATTTTCAAGCACGCAAATAAATTTTACGAGACAAATGATCTTTTAACGTGAACCCATCATAGCAAGGACACTATTATAAATCTGAAAAAGAAGTGTTATAGTCACAAAAATATTTCACAAAAATAAACTTACAAACCGACGTGAATTCATGTGATCTGTTAGATATATTTTAAAATAAAAATAACTATCATATTAAGCCATATCAATTTATGAGTTTATTTTAAAAAATATCTGTGACTAAAGTATTTTTCAATCTAAAAATCAGTGAAAGTATTTTGTACTTCAATATATCTCGAAAGTGGAAGGCAAGGCTCTGTAATAGGAATTAAGTTCTGTACTTGAAACAAATGAATGTCATCGTGACAAAAAAAAGCCTTCCTCGAGACATTGGGTTCTGATATCTTGCATTCGACGTTGAAGTAGAGTAGGATTGCTTGTAACAACAGCATCCACACGCTCAAACAACATCTTTTGCATCGACTCTGTATCATCAACAGTCCAGGCGTAGACCTTTTTATTCGTCCTGTAAAGAGCCAGATGTAAATGTGAAATCGCACTGCTCGGATGCTGTGTAGCCTGGCCTGCAAATTCATATACATCAAATGAACTTCATACCCGTGAAGAATTTTCACAAGCTTTTCATCAACTAGAGGGTGATAAACACCAACCACCCCAGCACCTCTCATCCTCAACAAGTTTGTTCGCGCTCCAGTAGAAGGATCCTTCATCACAATGTAGCCCACCTGAAATGACATCTCACCCTTTCAACATGCAAAGAGAACAAACTCATAAACCAACATCACCAACTTCTGTACCAAAACATCTGGCTTTATGTGCCATACCGGTTGAGTAGGTCATGCATCAACAAGAAGAATTTTGTGATAATTTTATGTGAATAAGTCCTGCTGGTAACAAGATCATCAATCTGTAGCAACGTATCCTATTACTTTAAAATTCAACTAATAGACTGTCCAAGACTAGTGGACCAAAAAGGCTTTGAACGAGCAAACATAATTAAGTCCAGTCCTGCATATGGTGATGACAAACCATATCCATTAAGAAAAGGAGGCATATTTTCCAATAAACCTGACTCCCTCCCCACCCCCGGAACCTGAACCCCACCAAGAAAAAAAACAAAAATAAGATGCAATAAAGGAAGACTCATATGTGATGGTTGCAGGATAATTCCTACACAATACAGTATGGTGCACGGGATACAATAGACCACAGACTTGTACGATTTCAGCTTTCAAAGAAGCTAACAATTAAACCTAACAATTTTGCCAAAGTCTCCTCACATTGATGAACATGAAGTGTTCATCTTCCCCAGATGATCATCACTAAAGAATTCAGCAAACAGGACAAAGAATCTATCGTAAGATTAATAATTATGTAGAAAAAGATCCTGAAAGAACTCAGCAAACAGGACAAAAAATCTATTGTAAGATTAAATAATTATGCAGAAAAAGATCTTGAAGATGTACAATCAGTGAACTGATTCTTACCACAATATCCGGTGATAGTTTAATTACGTCCCTTGCTAAATTGTCACTTTTAGCCCATACAAGGCAATTCTTACACTGCGTCCTCTCAACCTGTAAAATGAAGGCACTGAAAATCATAAGGCTACAGGACTTGCAAAACCATTTTAGCTTAAAATTGAAGCTTGCAAACAATAAAGCAAAAAGGTAACCTTTTTTCATTGGTAATTAAACAAATAGTCAACTTTACAATTGCTAAAGTGCACTATTCCAAAAACCATAAAGTTAGAGGTCATTTCAAATGCGTATCATATAAACACAAATGTAGAGTAAAATGTTGAAAAGATAAGATAGAAACAGGGAAGGGGAAGCAAACAACAAACTTACAACAGAAATAATATCCTTTGCAAGCCCTTTTTCATAAGATGGAGGCCCAACCTTAGCATCTAGAATCACTTGCCGAACAGAACTTGATATCAACTAAGAACATGATTAGAACAATGGTCAGAAAACTCAACAACAAAGCTTTAACAGGAAATAGAAAAATAGAGTGCTGATAGATGTCGAGAATAGTCTCACAGGGCAAACAAAAAAGGTCAGTAAGGTTGATGAAATATGCTAAAAAAATACTGTAAAAAGAGAGGATAATGGATGTAACTTTATGGAAAGAGGATTAAGGAAATCCTGAAAAATACCGTCAAAGCATCTTCAAGAGTAGGAATGCTTTCATCATGAAACTTCTGCACAGATTGATGAGCACTGCCAAGTTCTCGTATCTACAGCCACAAACTAAAATACAATCTCAGTCAAAATTACTCATAGATCTTTTGATGCATATAATATATGCAATTATCCACCTGTGGTTTGGGTCAAGTTTGAATTCCAGCCTGTAGTTTGAAAGTTTGCACATTATCCAACTGAAATATAGTCATGTCTGCTTTTGATTCACGAGTTCAAAGTATTTGGAGTTCATTTTTTTAAATCAGTCAAAGTATTCAGAGTTCAATGAAGCTGCTATTGTGTTTTTTTAAGTTTTATTTTGAGGTACATGATTTACACATGATGATATTTACGATTTAAGGCAAAAAAAACAAAAAAACATTAAGTATGTAATCTCAGAGGTATAAAGTGAAACCTTTTAAACCAGCAGTCGTTTAATTGAATATGATCTGACCTAAACCACAGGTGAATTAGTTCTTGATCTAAAAATGTTTCATTATTTCTTCAACAAATAAACCCCAAATAAAACTAAAACTATCCCTTTCTCACAAAAGATTAACATGATATGACAATCGAAAAATTGATGTTTCAAATTATACAAGATCACGTGAAAAAGAAAACACTAAAAACCAGAATGAATTAGTTGATATGGAATCCCAAGGGGTTGGCCCAAGTGGTGAAGGCCTTGGTTTTGGGGTATCACTCTCTTTAAGGTCCAAGATTTAACACCTCATGGGTGCAAACAATTCTTTAGGGCCACACCCCCAGGTGAAAAGCTAGCGATTTAACCAGTTCCATATAGGGAAACTTCCAAGGGTGTGGTGCACGGGACCGGGGTTTACTCTGCAGGGGTAAGTCCGAAGGGTCCTGCCTTGGAGAGGTTCCTTAACATTAAAAAAAAAAAAAAAAGATATGGATGAGAAAGAGGAGAGCAATTACTGGAGGCAAAATTCGTCCAACCCTACTCACTCTGTGTCAAGAATTCTGTTAACTAACCTGCGTCACTACTAATTTTACAACTGAGAACCCCAAAATATCATAGACCAGGCTTCTACGGTAAAATTTATGAAACTATGACCTCTACCATGTTAGGAGAATGGCTGGACTTGATCTGTTAGGTCCCGACTACGAGTCGTGTTTGGTTTTCTCATATGTAACTTTTTCATTAGCATGCATGCCACCGCCAATACTTTTACAACTGAGAACCCCAACATTGAAATTGATGGGAAAATATTGTAGACCATGCTTCTACGGTAAAACTTATGAAACTATGACCTTACTATGTTAGGAGAACAGCAGGTACTTGATCTCTTAAGTCCCGAATAAGAGTCTTGTTTGGTTTATTCATATGTAACTTCTTCATCTGCATGCATGCCACACCAACATTGATCCACTAAGACACATTAATGATACACCTAGAAAAGTTTAAGATATCAACCCTGACATAACTTGGCCAGCCTCAACACGAGAACAAATTGATCTGTTCCCTTTTGGCTGTTTTGCTTAGGATCAATCAACATATTTAGTCAGTACAGTCAGGTAATGAAAAGCAGTGGCTGATTAGTGTTAGACTAGTACCCCCGGCAAACCAAAGTCTTCATCTACAGACTAACAGTTACAAGTGTATAAATTTACAGTTACAACTTTCATGGGTGTTCCTGATATTCGTTAACTAGTAGATTGACAACAAAACTTTGATTCGTAACACAAAGACTGAGAAGCTGCTTAACATTGTTGAAAAGAAAGCTAAGCCACCTAGTCTTACCTCTTTTGTGCTCAAGTACCCTACTTTAGAAGTACTGTTTCCAGACATCCGCTGCAAATCCCTGCCTGTGCCAAGTGAGAAACAAATCCCCAAGTAGTTAATTCAATAGATAACAATCTACAATTATAACAATCAAAGATGAATGTTGTTTGACACCTGGATAGTACTTGCTAACTTTACCTATCATGCAGAGCGAACAAAACCCCATCAGAAGAACGAGAAACATCGATCTCAATGCAGTCTGCTTGAAAACGAAGTGCCATATGATACGCAGCCATCTGTGAAGAAATTCAACATTAGTATTATTAGGTCTCAAAGTTTAATTTCATAACATGGGAGGCTTAAATCTTCTTATCAAGAAAAAAATAAACATGGGGACGCTCACCGTGTTGGGGAAGGCCTTAGTTGAGTCACCCCCGTGAGCACATACAAGAGGAGGATCATTCAGCCAACCGCAATTTCTTTCTCGTATCTATTTTGCAAACGTAGCAAAAGCAAATTCATTCAATCATTCATTCATTCTCAATATCCATATCCCATTTAAGGAAACGGCGTAATTGTATTTGCATGGAAATGGGATTCTAATGGGAAGAGTAAAGGGTTTGAGTTGATTGAGCAACTGACAGACCTGATGGAAGCGCTTGAGACGGAAGTGGAAGAATAAGGGAGGCAACAGAGCGACGAAGGCCAGGCATATGATAATAGCACGGAAGAACCTTTGCGAAGAAAATCTTAATCTGAAGCGATGAAGGAATCGACCACCGAGCCCGACTTGCGTCTGTAGGAATTGCCCTCCTCGTTGTCTCCTTCCCAATCTCGTTGGGATCGCCATTTCGTCTCCCACACCCGCACCTTCCGTTCTTTCTCAGTGACCGGCTCCAATGATAAAGACGTCACTCCGTATTGAGGTCGGGCATGTTGCATTGAAGTGTTTTTTAACAAATGCGTTACAAGATGACCTTTAACACGACGCTCTTTGACAAGTGCTATACGTAAAGCTTTTTAAGACGACAATTGGAGCTATAGGGGCGGGCATCTGTAATCGCCTGAATCCGATAAATTTTACCGACACTTTGCTGATAGTGTTAAATATTTTATTTTTATTTCTTTATAGTATTTTTAATACAAAAAATAAATAAACATAATACTATAAAATAAACAAAATTTTTTTTTTTTAAAAAAAGATCCGTACAAATGATAATGTACCTACCATTTTACTTGTCACGTTATGCACTTAATTGACAAGAACAATCCCCATTGATGGGAGTGACATTATTCATTAAAAGACTTTAAAATACAATAAATTGTATTATCTAATGTGTTGCACAACAATCCAATATAAATTTTTATAAAAAAAATTATTTGCAAGTTTACGTATTGACATTCTATTTTTACCCAGAATAATTATATTTAAATTTTTTTATACTACATACTATTCATGGAAGATAATTTTACTTATTTCACCATTTTTTAAAAATTCTATTTATTCTCTTCATATTACACACCACACATATTTTTTTTCTTTTTCAAAATATGTGGTGTTTTGATGATGAGTAAAAAAATTCAATTAGTTTAAAAAGAATAATATAAAGAAATATAAAAATAAAAAATAAAAATAAGCATAGTATGTGAAGATAATAAGTAGTAAAATTATTCTGTTGGAAAAGAGAGAATTTAGAGTTGCGAAAGTTTCGCAATCATTTTGAAAAAAAAAATATAAAATTTATATAAAAAAAAGTATTTTTTAATAATAAAATATATATATTTTAAAAGAATACTACTACCGTCATAAAGAAATTATAAAAAAAAATAATTTTATAAATTGATATTATTTCGTATAGTATACAATAAAAAATAATTTTACAATACCAAATCGCATTAATTTACGAGATTAAGCACAAAAATTCATGACTTTTTCCCTCCAAAATCTGCTCGCTCTATTAATTCATTTCGCAAAGACCAGAAAGGTCGAAAAGCTCACGCACGCGCACGCTCTAGATATCTCTCTGCCTTACTTTGGGGAGCAACCGTAAGGTTGATTTTTGTGTTTCCCTCTCTGTACAAGCCAAATTTGGTGTAAGCGAATTTCAATTTGACTCACATTTTCTCTGTGAATCCGCAGGAACTCGAAGATGGACGAGTACTTGCAGTACATGAAAACCTTGCGGTCTCAGATGAACGGTACCTCTCTCTCTCTCTAATTTATTCTTTTAAAGTCAAGAAATATTTAAGAAAATTAGAGAATTACAGCGATTTTTACACATTAACTTGAATGAATACTAATAGATGTGGAGGATCAAGCGGCGAAGATTTCAGTCGAAGAGCAAATGCAGTTAACCACCATTCAAACCATGGAAAACGATCTTAATTCTGGTTAGTCTGCTTAATTTCTTCTTATTCTTCTTCGCGTTACTTTCCTACATGTATGCACGTATGCAGGAATGCATTTGTGTGTTTATGTAATTATATTACATGTGTATGTTTTCTTGGTGTTTTTTTTTTTTCTGAAAAAAAGCTTGTAGTGCATATTATGCTGTTCATTTTGTAATACTTTCTCTGGTTAAATGAATTAATTATTAATGGAAATTTGGAAGCAACTATTATTATAAATCTTTTGAAATTTAAAAATAAAATTTCCAGTGGTGCTCCGTTTGGTTGCATGATCTAAGTTGTACAGAGAGGTTAAATTTCCTAGGTTATAGTAAAGAGCGGAAACTAACATTTTCCTATAGTAAAGGCCTTCGTTTATTTCTGTGCCGCCTGTTACTCCTATTTTTGTTTTATTTTTTCATTTTTCTTCCATTTTCCCAAATGTTTAGGTTTTGAAGCCTTGGTTATCGACAGAGGGGTTTGGAATTAGTACTATTGCTTTTGTCTTTTAAAATTACTAGTGCTTTTTGTATGATTATCATTGTTAATATTGGCGGCGTTGTATCTTTATCAAATATCCTTTTTCAGATCATCAGATAAGTAAATTTATTTTCTGGAATCGAAAGCATATGAAATGCGCCTCTTTATTTACTATCTAATAATTACAATCCTCGTTCAGTGACGTTCGTGCGCTGGTTATCATTATGTTGCAGCAAAATCTGAAACAAAGAAACTAAAAGAAGATGCCGAGCAAATGGGGAAAGCGAAGGGTCAGATATGCTTACAGATATTAGAAAAACAGAGAAGGATTGCCTCTTTGGAGTCTGATTCATCAACACTTACACAGGTAGCACCTCTGCCTCGTGGGTCTGTTTTTATCCGTTTGTGCGCACTTGAAAAGCCCTTCGTCGAAACCCTTAGTTAGTGAACCCATGTGTTACTCAAGATAACGTAGAAACATTTGCAAAGAAATAATTAATATTTGAAAGAGGAAAATTTATTTAAAAATACTCATAGAGAGAAAGGGACCAATTATTTTGCATCAAGTATTTTTCTCCATTCCTGAAACATGCGATGCTCTGCATTCTTGGGATGCCGACCCTTTCGTGCGTCCCAATTGTAATATTTTAAGGTCATTGTAATTACACAATTGCAAAATGCTACTTCGCAAGTTCGTAATAAGAGTTGCTTTTAACCGGATATTATACGCAATTGTAACATTCTACTTCATAAGGCATTATTCCAGGATTTGCTTCGGCGTATTCCTTATAGTACGAGCTTGTAGATATTTTGGGATCTGTTTGTTTTTATATGAATGGTGAAAGAAAGTGACGTGGAAGATTTTAGCGACTCAAGTTATTGTTTAGCTGTTAATTGTACAGACAGCACGAAGAGGTTGAAGCCTTTCTCTAGATGATTTTTGTTTTTAAATCATCACAGTGATCGTCTTCTTTTATTATTTCAATATTTTATTTTTGACGAGAGGGACAATCCTTCAATGAACGCATTCTATATAGGAAAATGATAGTATCACCATCAAATGTGCTCATATAAATATTTTTATTTTTTTAATAGTTAATAAGTTACTATTAGTGAATTTATATATATATATTTTTAATAGTTAAAAATGTTTAAAAAAATATTTAAAAAATAAATAAATATATAAAAAAATTCATTTATACTAATGGGCACATTTGATGAACATATTTGATTGTCATCCTAGCATTATCTATAAACAAAGATTTATGCTAGCTGCACGGGGTCTATGTTATGTAGACACCCTCGTATGACAGTGGAAACACTGTTCAATCCTGTGCGCAAAACAATTTTAATAAACTAAGCATGTTTCATAGCGTTACTTTATTGCTTTTCAGTGGATTGCCTAGAGTCAAAATGGGGTGTGAAACATAAATAAGTCAATTTGAGAATCACGATCCTTAACTACTTTACTATAACCATATACCTGGCCTTGAAAGGTTGAAATGGATCGCATGCAAGGGATATCACATGCGGCTAATTTTTTTATTTATAAAGAAATAAGCACGTTTGTCACTCGCCTGATTAGTTAATGGACAAACGGTTTTTTGTGCCACTCTCTTGGTTTTAACCACGATTCTATAACAAACAGACGTTGGACCTTATTCAACAAGAAAAGGCCAGCTTGTCCGCCAAACTTATAGAGAAAAGGTACGTAAAAGAAAAACCTGCGACAATTGTAGTGCATGAGATATTGCTCAACCATTATCAATGCAATCTGTTCACAATAACAGCATCTACTACACCAAGGTTGCAGAGGACATCAATTGCAAATTACAGGAACAACAGGTCTGGTTCCGGAAGCTCTTTCTTGTAAATCTAATGCCCTTTGTTCAAATTCCAAGCTGTAGTTGATGATCTCCTTAAATTTTTTGTAGGTTTGGGTCAATTCTCACAACATTAGCAGAGAGTTGGGAGAACATGGTTTGGTACGTTTGTCTAGATCAAACTGTTTTCGGCCCAGCTCCCTCCTGTTTCTTATTCAGCATAGCTGTGATAGCTTCAGCTAGATAGTTCATAGTACTACTCAACAGGCATCTTCTAGGCGACAAATCAGCTGCCTGATGCTTGTGTGGGTACACGTGTTGTTCCATCCACAAGCTGATATAATCTCGGGAGTCTGCATTTGCTGAAGTCTATTCTTGATTTCCCCAGTATCATAGACTTAAATTGTTCCATTTACAAAGTCCTCCACTGATACACTTTATAATGTGAATGTTGATTTTCTACCGTGTCTGTATGTGTGTTGCTATACTGTATTTTGGTTAAACACATTTCAATCATGCAGTCACAACCACGTATGCATGAACTAAACAAGTTGAAGTGCTGTTTGTCAAAGATGCCACTTTTTAGTTTTTTTCCTACTTTCTTCAGTTGCATTTTTGCGTGTGATTTCACAAAGTAGTTTAGAAGTTCTCAAGTCCTATTGATAGAAAATTATGGTGTAGACTGCTAATTATATTTTATACTGCTAATTAGATTTTATACAGGTCAAGACAAGAGCCGATGAGCAAACAGGTGAAACTGAAGGTATGGCTCTTGGAATTCTTTATGCAGTTGAGATAGCGGTTTACATCTCAGCTAACCCCTTCCAGTTTGTGGGGACATGCAGCCAAATTTTTGTTGTGTTTGTTGCCTTTGAAGTTTTCCTTAATGTCTAAGGGCCATAAGGGACCGTACCTGTTAGTTGAAATTTCTCTCTTCCATCTGAAACTCCGGAAAATGTTAGCTGTTAACTTTCACATGTTGCATGTATATCCAATAAAAGGCAACAGTGTCGATTTTCCTGAAACAAGGAAGAGTTAAAAAGAAGCACCATATCCTTTTTACAACAATGTTTTCTTTTCTATTGGTAAGTTTCAGACACATCTAGTGGATCTTGAAGCCTTGACCTCACCCCCAACCCATTCTTATGGGGGAGAAAATGTTTTTTGAGCCAAGGTTCAATTTTCTGAAGGTTACCGTTTTTACTTAAATATTGCGTTCACATCTTCCTCTTGTGTTGGGTTTCTCTTGCAGGGAAGTCTAGCATTAATAGCGATCTCATTATGGACAATCTGGTACAACTCTTCCATTTCTCTTAATACTTTTGGAGGTGGAAGGTCATAACTCATCTTTGGAGTGACAGGGGAATGAAGCAAAGATGAACCTGGCGGTGAAACTAGACTCTGCTAAAGCCAACCTCAATGCAATTTCACAAATGAAATCAAACCTTGTCATGGAGAACAGCAAGGTTACATCTTTGTATGCCTGCTAGTCAACCAAATTGAGATGTATATTGATTTATCAATTTGGATAGTGCATATTCTGATTGTATAACTTCTCAAGTCTAGTAACTAATATCGAGCATGTAAAGATAGTGCATATGCTGATTGTATAACTCTGAGGGAATAATAGTCCTCAGTAGCATTTCTAATTAAAAGCTGCTCGCTTATCTTGGTATATCGAATCTTTGCACAAGCATCCCTCTGTATTTCAGATGATGCAGCTTCTTGAGCAAGTGAGGTGCAGGGCAAATGAATTTAAGGTCAGTCGCTTACAAATATGACTGCATGTATGCACTTTTAGTTACATGGTAATGCAGAAGTGTTTAAGAAAGGACCATTTGATGCCTAAATAATAGCTCGATGAAGATGCCACCACTTGCATCGTTTTATTAACAACAATTTATATAGTTATCTTGTATTTGGAGTAATTTGGAATGCTCAACAGGGGGTTTCAAAGAAAATTGATGAAAAATTGAGATTCTGCAAGTCAAGCCGATTGGGCAGTGAGAGAGACTGAATCCAATATATTCAAATATTCTTATACTATGTTATGCAACTATTGCATTCTCTTAATGTGTGGATGAATACAGCCAGAACTTAGAGCAATGGATATTAAGACCCTGGAAGAGGAACACAGAGCCCTTCTATCAGATAAAGCAGGAGAAACTGAGTATTTGCAGTCTCTGCTAGACCAAATTGGAAAACTGAAGGTAAACACAGTTATAAGCTTGTGCTTTTTACCTTCCCGATATTAAGCAAGTTTCGACACAATTTGTATTTTCCATGTAAAATCTTCCCCTTGCATTATGGAAGCCTCTGCTTTTTCCAGGGAATTTCCCATGTTGTTAAATGTGCTTGCGGAGAGGAATACGAGGTGGGTGTGGACATTCATGGATGAAAAAATGTGAAATAAGTACTTGAAACTTGGAGAACTCAAAGACTAAGAAAGAAAGCATCAGTGACTCGCTCTACAGGTAATTCTTCAAATTTTAAAGAATTCAATACTTTCAAGTCGTAGAAACATAATGTCATGAAACTATTAGAGTCATTGAAGGACAATTTTATAGATAATCTTGCTATTAAAAAAAAATATGTTAGTGATTTGAACTGTTTCTTTGTGAACGAAACAAGGGAATACGCACTCAAGGGGCAGTGAAACAATATCAATAATTCAATACAGAAAAAATGCTTTGATACCCACGCATCACCTATTCTAAATTGCCGGTTCTTGATTATAAAAGATTATGTATTATATACCTAAACTTCAATGCCCAAAATCGCCAAAGAACTGCGCACGCAAAGGCACATCAAGAATGCATTTAAACATTTTGTGGTGAGTTCCGAGTGGCTATTTTGTTACTTCTATGAATCATATCAAAGATCACGTGTATGCTCAAGAAGAAGTTTTTGAAAAGCTTAGATGTATAATCTTAGATGAAATAGAAATTTTTAACAAGTTATTCAGACTCAGTATTCTTCTATATTTACATTCTCACTTTTGAGTTAACTATATAATTATTTGCTTTAAAGACCCTAACAATGATAGTAATAACAATAATAATAATAATAATAATAATAATAATGATGATGATTATGGTAATAGTAAAAAGAAGAAAGAAGAAAGAAAGAAAGAAAGAAAAGAGAAACGAAGGGAAGGTCTGTTCACTTGATTCCAAGAGCTTTCAGAGCTGCTGAGATATCATGGGCTCCATAAGTCTCTACAAAGGCGATGTTGGGGCTATCTTGTGGAACTACATCTTCTCTTTTAAAACTGTCTTCACTGCGAAGAAGCTTCTCACTGCCATACTCCACAGAGCCTCTTAGAATAAGGGTTTTGTGGAGGCCGGCAAGCAGGTCTTCATAATCTGTATCCCCTCTTTCACCCACGAACACAACCACTTTGGATAGATCAATACCCCATATAACTGAAAGGTACCTGCATAACACAAGAATGATTGAAAACTTTTCCTGTTCAACTTTTATTCTGGTATTCCAACTGATTTTGTTATGTGGATTAATGTATATGTTTCAAATAAGGGCATTACGATGCTGCTTGTGTGTATGTCTGTATGTCATTCTTTATATATTTAAGAAAAGTGGTCTGACCTTAGTGCCTGCACTCTTGATGCAAGCAAAGGTACAACATTTAACCTCGATGCTGCATGTGTGTACACAAGATTGCATCGAAAGACTCTCATCCTCAGCTTCTGGCGGAGGTCGTCTATCCTTCGAGTCTGCCATTTATATGAATTGGAATCATAGTTAGAATGTTATGGGATCAGAAAATGCTTATATAAGGTACCACCTTCTATTTATTAGACATTTTCATACCATCTGAAATTTCTCACCTTTGCTCCCGGTTTCACACTATAAGAGTAGCACCTAGAGCTGCATACACCCACATACTCCACGATGTCATCCTCAGCTCCATCTTCTATCCTGGCAAGCCTTGTCACCATTGACCTCACATTCTCACCCGGCCATCTAAATTCTATGTGAGCTTCATAATCCACATCAGCTACCATATCTCTCCATGGATAATACATTTCACTTCCACTCTTACACACCAATGCATCAAAGGCTTCTATATTTACCTGGCAGCATTTCAGTGCTTCTATGGTTTCTTGTAAAGTTAAACCAGTTAACAATACAAAGCCTATCCGACCCAAGCCAAAACCGGACTGTGTAGCTTGCATAACACTCTTGATAATTTCCTGGAACTTTTCAGTGCAATCCCCGGTGCTGTCATAACAATCTATGGCTATTACAAATAGCCACTGCCTTCTACCTGGACAGTAATTGGCACCGTGATGGCCATTGGAGGCAGCCATTCTGGTTATGGCTTCAACGAGTTCCTTTTGTCTGGTTGCTGCATCAAGCTCTGCATTGATCCTTAAGTCTCCGTCTGTGGAGAATCTCAAAGAAACGTCTTCCACATCCCGTAGAGAATCACTCATCGGTTCTTCAGGAATTGGCATGATCTCAAGACGGGTGGTGGGGTGGCGATTTCGACAGTGCTCAACGTGGGAGAGGTAGTTACGGCAGTGCTCTGGCCATGAAAAATGGTGGATATTCTTTAGGCCATTCTTTCGGCATTCGAGCCAAAGATTTTTCTCAGCGACAAGCTTTAGCAATGCATCTGCTAAGGCGTTCTGATCATGTGGATCAACGAGGAGTCCATTGTTTAGTGCCTGGTAGAACAGAGCCCTCCATTAGTTTCGTGAAATATTGCCATTCCCTTATATAGATTTGGTGATCATAGGCAAGGCATGCATTCCGCAGGCTTTTTTTCTAGAGTGCTGATTATAAGTAGGATCAGCAGGGATTGACTAGATTAGGTTTAAACGTATGCTAGTTGATTGAAATAGAGATGAATATGCATGTGGTGCATATCCCAGGGTTCGAATGATTATATTAAAAGAACAGCAACGCAATTGATTGCGAGATCTGGCTAGATTATATAGAGGAAACAATGAAGTGCATCTTTAAATAGGAAACACAATTGAGTATAGCTTTAGTAGGTTGGAAAAAACATTTGAGGTTCATCATTACCTTTAGAATATCAACGGGTCCTCCGTTTTTCGTTGCGACCACAGGTAAACCATAAGCAGTTGCCTGCAAGATATTTATTGTACGGGATAAAAGATAAGCAAATTGTAGGAAATTAATAACTTTTATGATCAGATTTTTGTTTCTGAGTACATAAACCGAGCCTTACCTCAATGAGTGTGAGACCGAAAGGTTCCACGAGAGCTGGGTTGATGAAAACTCCCTTCAAGAGACAACCCCCAAGTCTTGCGTTAGCAAATTTAGTGGGATTTGAACGAAATCTAACGTTTGAGGCAAGAGTGATAAATATATAAATAAGTCGCACATTTTTTGATACATTGGGAGGAGGGGTCTCATTTTGGAGATGGTCTTGTGCCGTTAGGCTAGTTGGCAAATATAAGTCTCACATTTGGGTTAACTATTACTCTATAAATACCGTGAAATGCATTTATATTTCTGTCACTCTCTCACGTTTAGAATAATAATTTAACTGATATATCATGGGCCTTGCCGAGTGGCCTTCTAGAAGATTTGGCAGGCCATTCGCATGGACTGTAAAGGCCGTCATGGGCCGTTGAAGCTCGTTTTATAAAGAAAAAGATTTAGCAAGGGGCTGGGGTCATGACCATCCTACGTGTTCACTGGATCCGTCATTGGGAAACGTACCTTTGTTTTTGCAGCCAGACGATAAATGTCAGGAACTTCAGATTGCTTGTGATGCTTCGGATAGGCCACCTGACCATACAAGTCGTACTTGTCAATGAGCTTGAGTACCGTTTCGAGAACGACCGAGCTGCTATTAGGCATTTCTTGAATGTCATCTCTGTTGCCGAGTATTAGTGTCTGCAAAAGTAAAAATTTGCTCCTAGTATATTAGTGTCACCTCTGTTGAACCGTGTTTGAACCATTGCGAAATTTACTTCCAACTTTAAAATTACCAAGTTAGCTAGCTCTCGGAGATGTTGGCATTCCCCAAAAGCCTTGAGCAATGTGGTGACATTTTTCTTTGGGTCAGGACGGGACAATGCAAGTATCATGGGCTTGTGGGGGTTCGTGAAAAATCGCATTATCTGCATTTATAAAATCGAGTTAAACCAAATGTCCCATTCGTAAATGCTTTTTTTTATTTTCCTTATAGTTGATCGCATTATATGTAACATGGTAGATTCATTTTCATGGACACAATGTGAATGGTAAGAAAGATTAGCAGAAGTATTTCAACCTCGGACCATATTGGAGGCAGATTCCTTTTGGTCTGAGATCTCTCGGGGCCAATCAATGACTTGAGATCACCATCACCTTCCACTGAATCTTGGGTGGTGACATAGCTGAAGTCCATGCCCGGTGGTATAACCTGATGCCACTTAGTAATTAGTATGCAGTTGTGGATCTTTAAGCTGCAATTTACTCTTTACCATAGCTAAGCTCAATATGTCCTACAAAGACCAAGGAAGTTCGATGCGAATTCAAAACCTTTTAACTCCTGAGAATTTAGGTAGAGTAACTTTTACAAATGTACCTATGCGGCAATGCCACATAGTAATTAGTTTTATGTGAGTTCACACGGTATACCTTTAGTCTGCGATTTGACTATAAATTACTAGAAAACCAAGCCATTCTTTCAGTTGTAGGAAAAACCACAATCAACAAGAGATTGTGCATACCGCCATCCTTGGCATGTGTCGCCCGTAACAACTAACTCCACGCCGTTTCCTAATCCTAAGCTTCCTCTCAAGCTTGAGGTCGAACCCATCGTACAATCCCCATTGCTCTTCAATCTCTTGCCTCGTGCTAGTCACCACCATGTCAGCAGCATCCAAACCTAGTTCCTCACCTTCAATCCTTCTCATTATTTTGTAGGTTGCATTTATGTCCTCCCTAGAAAACCTCCCTTGCTTAAGCAGTTGCTCAAACTTGTTCCGGCCCAATGAGTGGCCGGTTAGCACCATTGGCACATTCAAGGCCCCAGATAAGCGTGCCGCCACCTCCCCAGCATCAGCGTAGTGGCCGTGAATCACATAAGGCCAAGTTGGCTTTCCCCCATTCACTTCACCTAGAGCTCTTGCCATGTTAACTATATGGTTTAGAGCTCCATCAACAAATTCAGGTATATGAGGCCAAAGTGACTCTTTTGGTATGTACCTGTCACAAAGTTGCTTATTTGTTAGACTCGTGGATCGGTATTTCCGCTCCTTTATCCGAAAAATTAACTCACTAGGATTAGGTTTAAGACCAAAAAAAAAAAAAGTAATTACTTATCGCGTGGCCCACAAGGAATGCGGATGATGTAAGCTCCACAGCTACCACTTCCATCAGATGGGCATGACAGCATCTCATTAGGCTCGCCGTAGCTAGAGTCTACTTCCGGTGTGCTGATTTGTCTGGTTAGAAGATCAACGCGATGGACTCCTTTTGTGTTGGCCAGAGCCCGAGCAAGTTCCACAACATATTTCACCTTAAATATGCAAAAACAGAGACCAGTATTAGGTTTGAAAGATTTGAGACTGATTCGGCCGTGGCCACTAGCCTTGGTTCAGTCAAGGCCTTTGATGGGCTCAGACATAGGCCTTTATATGGGGTTCCTTAATATCAGAAGGGAGGTCCTTATTGTGAGGATAAGTGATTGAGAAGCCCAGTTTTTCTTTGGTTGGGCTGGCCATTTTTACATAAAACTTGAATTTTGTTTTATTTATTGTAAAAACATTTGAAATTTTTTAAATGGAAGGAAGTAGGGGCAGTATGAAATAACCACCTGACCGCCAGTATCAGAATCTCTTCCAAGTTCCATATTTTCTCCTCGCACCAACCCATGAATACTACAAGAATAAATACCGCAGTATTAAAAACCGAAAGTTATTCATTTCCCTCATATTATAGAACCACCTGCGTATTTTTCCTCTTTTCTCTTTAAAATTTTGGAAGGATCATAATAAAGGTACCTTAGGAAGATCATTGAAACGAGTTTGGACCAAATTAGTAGCAGGGACAACCCCTTTTTCACAAAATAACAAGTTTAGCCAGCAATCCAAAATACCTGATGAGGACAATGTAAAGTCGCCGAGACTTTTCCTCATCTGACCAGATATGTATATCGGAGTTGATCCTGGAAATATTCTTCACAGATTCTGAGACATTGGATTCGCCCTTCTCCTTCTCGCCCTCTGAGAGCTCTGAGAGGTCATCTGCAGCATCACTACGGCCTTTTTCACGCTCTAGGCGCTGGTTTGCTAGCTTCTTTGCATCGTCCCATGCTATCTGCAGTTGCAATATATGATGATGATGATTATTATTATTAGTTTCTGCTATATATAAAATTCGATCAGTACAGTACACTTTACCATTGATATTGGAATATGATGTATAGTGGCTCACCTGTTTCTTTTTGCGAGCGAGATGCCAAATGCGCCAGCACATATTCTCCAGCCTATTACTGCGATCACGGGTACCATTCCTTGTTGCTATAACCTGTACGTAATAGCTCACCGCCAATCACAAGTTATTTTCATTCATATTTATCTCCTTTTACTAACACAATTGAGATTCAAGTTATTTTTTATCGGTATCTGGGGCTTTGGTAAGATAATTAACCATAAGTACTTGATCATGTCTTGTATCGCGCCCCCTCATGAGTCATGAGAAAAGATCAACAGACCGCTTGAAAGAGAGTGTGGTCCCTACTCCCCATCTATTAGTGTTTCGATTGCATGCTCTTGTTTCGTAGGGCCAGGAAATAGAATAGACAACTTTGGTGCAAAAATCGCCACACAAACTTGGGATATTATAATATCATGCTCATCACTACATTTATCTTTCCCTTGTGGCCCTATGCAGATTATGGTAAGACAACCATATAAATTACGTGTTACTTGAGAAAAAAATTATGGGATGCTGGAAGTACTGATAGGAACTAAGATGGACCTAATTTTAAAGATCTTTTGCAAGTTCTATATAAACATATTACAAGATCAAGAGTTAAGAAGATCAAGAAAGCAATACAAGGATAAATGCAATCCACTTGGTACGAGTCAAGCAAGAGCCCAACATTCAAAATGGACTTGAAGGATGAAGATTAGAACGAGTTTTCATCGGGTCTAGATTCTCCATCCATTTATTTGAGTTTGACTTTCTTAAGTGAGTTTTCAATTTGATTGTGGGTTCAAGAGATTCATTTCCTGTAGGTTCATATCAAGTACGTAAAGAAACTAAGTAATTATATTAGACATTAATTTCCAAACACAATTAATGGAGCGTTAATCAATGCAAATTTAATTGCAGATAGAGATAGATAGGAAACGAACCTTGATCCAAGTCTTGTAGAGGTCAGATTCATCAAAGCTATTAACAACTTCTTCCACGAAGTACTTTGTGGGACTGAACACCTTTTCCTCTTTTTCTTTCTCTTCGAACTTTGCAATCGTCGGTTTCCCATCAGACCTCTTCCTTGTTTTACTTCCCGCGTCCAAAATCGCCTCTAAATATCCATTAATCCACTCGTTTCTTGCCATCACTTTTAACTTCTCCTCCCCTCCCCTCCCCTCCCCTCCCTTCTCGTGAGCTTCTTTGTAGGGATTGAGTTTGGGAAGAGAGAAAATGAAAAGTACTGCCTTACGTAAAAGCTTCTGGGTATGTCAGGGAAGAGGGAAATGAATGGCTTTTATAGCCGTTTAAGCTTATAAAAGCAATGTGAAATGAGTGGTAATCTGAAGTTTCATAGTCTTATAAAATCCCATTGCTAGAGAAAGAAGCATCTTGAGAGAGAGAGAGAGAGGGTATGGTTTCAAAGACTTTGTAGCGTGAAACTAATTGGACAAAGGAGATGGGCTCCTTAAAAAGACCTCGAATTTCAGTTTTTAGTATTTTCATCTAAACAATAAGACAATTAAATTAATGACTATATATATATATATATTGGGTGGCTTCGATTCTTCTCTTATATATTCTTTCACGAAGCATGTTACCTAAACATCCTTATTCTTCAGTACCGACACTAAAAATTCATTTTAATCCATTGTGGAGAATCCTTTTTTAATGTACCAATTACTATTCCTTCCTATATATCCATCCTCAACGCTTAACTTTTTATTTTCAACAGTTTAGTATATAATTTATCGCATAAATATGCTTGATAATATTATTACAAGAGATTGGGGTGGTTTTTAGCAATTGAAAATAATATTTTGTTTTGCATGCATCGCACAGTCGATCCGGTGATTGTTAGCATGAAAACAAAAGGGAAGAATTAATCAAATAAACAATATGTTTAATTTGTTTGCATGATGCTTGTAGAAACACTCTCCATTAAGTGCTTCTTGTCTTCGTCCCCACAAAGAGACAAGGGTTTCCGTTGTCGACCATGTCTGATTCCTCTATAATCCTTGTCACCTTGTACTTGTTGCAATCACACCAGTCGCCAATCGAACGCATCGAGGTTCTATTTGAAAGGACGACCAAATAATTGCATTAGTTTCCAATATTTGGTATCTATTCATTTATCACGACACGTCTTTTTAATTTCATGGGGAAAAAAAAAAAAGAATGTCCAAGTATTTTAATTGGTTCCCACAAAAGGAAATTCAAGACGCTAAAGAAGTACTATCTTCTCAAAATAATTAGCTAGGATGCAAGCTAGTCAAATCTACTGAGACAGAGAGGAGTTTGAAAACCAGCTTTATATAAATATATATTTATATATTATATATATATATAGGTACTCCATCGGATTTATAAGTTTGTGGTGGATAAATCATAACAAAAATTCTATATATAATTATTATTGCATGTTTTTTATGCACTTTATTAATGTGATTGGTTATGTCACGTTTTTAAATATAAAATAATTATTTTAATTAATTACATTAGTAAAATACATAAAAAAAATATATATAAAAATAATTATATATGACAACTCAAATCATAAAATATATACTAGCTAGCTAGCTAAGTGCCCCAAGAGACAAAAACTATGGCTGTCGCTGACTCCCATTAGAAATGATTCTGCTTTCATATGTAATGTTAATGGACTTTGATAATGAAGAAAATGCAGGGCTCCAACTGGATGAAATAATTGCATGCTTTTACGGCACACCTCTCCAGTCTCCACATGCCCCTCTAGTTAATTTTTTTTTTAATTTTTTTTCCATTGATGGTTGGATAAACATAAAACTTTTTGGCGGCATCGGATGCTTCAGCATATATAAGGAGAACAATCCACTTGGGCTGACTAGGATATATATGCTGTAAAATGTGAACGCTGCCTAAAAGACTATTGTATTGTACAAGAAAGAAGTAAAGAATATTCTAAGGCAATTAAGGGAGATTAAAGATTAGAAAAAGGAAATAATAATATGCATGGTAGGAAAGAAAGAGAAAAGAGGAAGAAAAAAAAAAAGGAAAAAGGAAATTAAAAGCTGGCTATAGAAGATGTAATGTATGGACATGGGAGTTGGGAAGGTTACATCATATAGCTAGGCAGAAAGAGATCAAGTAGTGGGCAGCATGCTGTGAGGTATATGGGGCTGAAGAAATAATGGCGGTACCCAATGGATATTTCTAGGAATATCCAATTGGTTAGGAGTCTTATCATAATTGTGGCCATTCGACTCTTTTTTATTTTTTATTTTTTCTCTATATCTTCGTTCCTCACCTCCAAACTTCCCATGAAATGCATGCCACTTGCACTTTTTGGCATCACAGCCACTAATTTGGGCTACACATGATATACTTATTTCCTTTTTTTTAATCTTTTTCAATATGCTTGGAATTTTCCCCACCATGAAACTTCAATTTGAAAAAGTATGCATCAATATTGTCACAAGGATTCGAACTTCTATTCTAGGACACGAGAATATCATTAGGAGTTAAAAGCTGTTCCAGATCATCACAAGGATATTACTACCCATAAAGATGCCATGATATGTGCATCTCTCCGATACAAATGGGTGACACTTGTGCTAAATAAAATTATAATAAAGAGAACGGAAAAAAGAAGAAAGGAAATAAAGTTAGATGCCACTAAATATATACCACGCACCAAAGGAAACCACATAGAATCAGACGGTGTAAGGCTACTATTGGGTGAATATATATATATATAAAATCTATTTATCAACTTTTTAATATTTTTTAATGTGATATTAAATGATAAACTCACAAATAAAATATTATAAATAATCTTTAATAATTTAATATCACGTTATGAAATAATGTAAAGATAATAATAAAAAGAATGACGAGCGACATTACTCGTATAAGTTGCCATGACTTGGCTAGTCAGCACATCATAGTGTTTACTCATATATAATTTGTAGTCTTTGCTTTGAAAGAAAAATGCTTTTGCACGGTGTGGGCTTTATATCACTTCATCTAATGACTACGTACTAATCTAAGGGCAGATTACCTTCATCATATCAAAACAGGGTATATATTGTGAAGATTTTTTTATATATTATATATTTGCGAATCTTTCTCACCAGCTTGTTCAAATGAGCTGCTATGACTTGGCTAGTCAGCGCATGCATCAAAGACAACTGAAACGCCACGTACACATGTTTAGAGCACCTGACATGAGTTTCCTCACGAAGGTAGGCGACGGCGAAATCAGAAATTTATCTTTGGAAAAAAAAACCACTGATATTATAATAATAATTTTTGTATATAGTTTATATTTTTATGCATAATGCTACATGAATTGGGATTTTATCTCTTCGATGAACAACTCTATTTCCATTTGAAATTATGGATTTTGCTGACTTTTGAGACCTGAGAGTTGAGATTAACATCTTACTACTATTTATTATTATTTACAAATTTTAACTAATAAGTTTTATTACTATTTACAAATCATCTTAATTCATCTCTCAATCGAAACAAGACCTTATTCAAAAATATCTGTTTTTTTTTGTTCATGTTTGTATTTTAAAATTTCAGATTTTCTTGGAGGCTTCTTCATCCCCATCCACCTCGGAAGGTATATAGGACTTGAAGCCTAAGGTTACATTAAGTTTGTGAACTGATCTCAAATATTTTGTGAATAGTAATAAAATAATATAAAATAAGAAAAATAATAATAAATAATAGTAAAGTTTCTCAGAAAACTCCACTAACCAAAGGGAGCCCTAAATCTTGATTTTGCAATACCAACCAATACTTGTGCGAGCTTCCTCATAGGCTTTAGATAGATTTGGACAGTGAGATAAGAATTTTTAGTTTTAGATGAAAGTTTAAAATATTATTTTTTAATATTGTTAATGATTTAGAATTTGAAAAAATTGATTGAGATTTGAAAAAAATTAAATTATTTATTATATTTTATATCAAAATTTAAAAAAATTATAATAATAAGATAAGAATTTTGCATGCAATCCCACTTGCCAAATCTATCCGAAGTCTCAGACCTTCATTCATCTGGAGGACTGGCGCTAGAGACCAAAAGGGAAACCGTCGCTACTTTTAGCATTAGAATAACATATTCTGCAACTACGTTACCGGGTTTTTTTTCCCAGATAGCTGTCTGTATTGATAACAAAACTCTTTTCAAATTGCAATTGAGTTTCTCAGTACGATCGATGATCTGGTTACCGGTGTAAACCTAGTTTTATGAGTGTTTCTACAAACCAAATAAAAAGACACAAGGAAACAAACGTACGTACTACACGTAGCTCGACCTTGACCGATAACACTTCCAGTATGGGGGGCTTTCAAGCATCCCTTCTACGTACAGATTGCTTTCGTTTTCTTTTGTAATAAGCAGCAACCACAGATATATAGGACACAAAAGACCATGTGATGCAAGCCCAAACGAGTTCGAAAGGTACCGTTAAAAAGGGTTTTAGGCTTTTGAAAGCTTGAAGCAATTTTTTAACACCCGTAAAAACCACCAAAACTAAGGATGTTGTTGTGCCTCCATGTTATTTTTTTTCATATTCTTTGATATTGGATGTGTGAAAGATGAAGATATGTCTCACCAAATAGCTTTGCGAGTCAACGCAGAAATAACAAAAGGTACCTTTAAAACAGGGTTTCCTCTTCCCCCAGCCTAAAGGACTTCCTCATCGAAGTTGGTACACCGATGGCTACGTACATCTCCTACTTCGCCACTTAATTCCCTGATAATCTCCCTCATCAGAGATTCAGAATACAGGCTACCTAACAAGTTCCGAGCAGTTAACGCAAAAAGCACGACACTGCTGTACGGCCAGTTTCGATCAACTACTATATTGGAACAAACAGATCAGAACTTATTCAAAATTAATAAATAAATAAATAAATATCTAAAATTCCATTCTGCCAATAAGCCATGCATGAGTTACCAAAAGGCATTGCCATTCTTTCTTGCGTATTTTTGTAATGGGAAATTAAATTATTAATTAAAGAGATCGGGCGGCAGAGTAATCCCAACTTTTTGTAGCAACAAGCGTGGAAAGTAGACAAGTTTTTTTAGAATGCCCGAATTATTATAAGATTTATTATTTATCATCTCTACACATCATATATTATATTTTTATTTAAAAAAAATTATTTTATTCTTTTTAAATTAAAAAAAAATTCTATTCATTATCTCCATACATATATTTAATAAGAAAAAAAAAAGTGCGTTGTGAAACGATGAATATAATTTTTCTAAGAATATATATGCTATTTAAAAAACCCTACAACAAAACCAGATCTCTAGGATCTTTGACTTGGCATGCATCAATACCTAGCTATTAGCTAGGATATATTACAGACTGCTTCCAAATATCATAATCGTCATTATCTGACGTTAGGATTCAATAGTATCAGACATATCTTAACAAGAAATTCACAATACAATACATGATCACTAGAACAAACAAGAGTACGGCTGGCTACACAATCCGGAAAATAATAACAGAACCATACATATCACTTGCAAATGAAGGTGCAGTTCGTGAGTCACCTCGTCAATTTGGCCATTTGTTTTTGCATGAAATCCTTTACTTCCCATAAAAATAAAGATGATTCGGGCGTCTCGGTGAAGCCTGCAAATCCATGGACGGCATTCGGATAATCCACCAAGTAGACTTGTTTTTCGGATTTCTTTAGCCCCTCATAGTACCTAATCTCCCAGTCCCTCAACGGATCGCATCCTCCAACGAAAAGAAGCGTGGGAGGGAACCTCAGCCCAGAGATGTCAACGTTATTCGGCCCGAATACATTCGCTGCCGGATGGTCCCTGTCGGACCCTTCAGGCAAAAAGGCCTTCCAAAACCAGTCCGTCAGCTCTAATGACAGAACCGGACCCTGGGAAAATTCCATCTCCGATTCCACCCGCTCTTCCCCTCCAAAAAATGGTTGTATGGCAATGAGCCCGAGGAGATTCACCCGCTTGAAGTCGTACTCGCCGGCCCTGACCGCCACGTGGTGGGCCAGATTCCCTCCGGCACTCTCTCCGGCAAGGAAACAACGCCCAAGATCAGCGTTGGCAGGTAGATCGCGGCTGTCCATTTCGTCGATGAATCTCAACGCGTCGAACCCGTCTTCGTACTGGCACGGAAACCTATGCTCCGGCGCGAGGCGGTAGTCGACGGAGAGAACGATGGCATGGAGTTCACGGGCGAGTCGGCGTGCCATGCTGTCCGTCGCCATCGAGTTAGCGTGGCCTAGGATGAAGCCGCCGCCGTGGTAAAAGACGATGACGGGTATGCCTGCGACCTCGTTGCCACCAGGGGTAGGGTGGATTGGGTTGAAGAGGCGGAACCAGAGGTTTCGAGAAGGGTCAACGATTGTATCGGAGGAGGCAATACCATCAGACCCGGGGTGGGGATTGGGAGAGTGAGGGGCTTTGAGATCGAAAAAGTTGAGGAGGCGTCGGTTGACGGTCATGTTGGGGCGGAGAGAGGGTTGGACGATCCAGAACATTGCTTTGAGAAGGAGCTTCGTCTTCCATGGGAGGTTGGGTTTGGGACAGACTCTTTCTGGGACACATTGAGAAGTGGATGACATAGCTCTCTGGTGAACACGTATTCGTTCGTATGGTGATGGTGGATCTAATTTTAGGCTGGTCTGTGTATATATAAAATTATTTCTTTTATATAACTACATTTAAGTAAAACTTTTATATTGATTTATATATATTTAAAACAAAATAATATTAATTCTAAAATCAAAAAATATATATTTTTTATAATTAACATTCACTACATATATTTGATATTAATAATACAAATACAATAATAAAAAATATAATTTTTTAATATATTATATTGAAAATATAATAAATTGAAAAAAATATATAATATATTATAATAATAAAATAAATGTGTATGTGAAAATTTGTTGTGTTGTTGAAGAATGGAGAAGATGAAAAGATTGAAGAGAGAGTGAAAGGAGAGAGAAATAATGATTAAAATATATTTTAGAGAGTGAATAGATCTAAATTGGATAACAATTGTTCATAACTAGCTATATTTATACATATGTATAAACCAATGCAAATGATTTTAGGGTCATATTATATAAATATAGTTTTGCATATGCATATGTATAGACCAATGTAGATGCTCTAAGGGTTAGGTTTGTTAGATTTGGGGAATAAGATGAGAATTTTTAGTTTTAAATGACAGTTTGAAGTAGTATAAAGCGATTGTTAGATTTAGGATATGTTTGGGAACAAAGATGAGAAATCTCATCCCATCTCTATCTCATCTCATCATTATATTTTTTTCATATCTCCATAAAAAATATAATAAACAATTCAACTTTTTCAAATTCTAATTTAACTTTTTCAAATCCCAAAACAATAATAATATTAAAAAATAAAATTTTAAACTTTCATCTTAATACTATTCATAAAATTTTTAAAAATTCTTATTTTATCTCATCTACCAAGCATAATCGAGAGTGATATGAGAATTTTTAATTTTAGATAAAAGTTTAAAATATTATATTTTAATATTATTGTTATTATTTTGATATTTAAAAAAATTAAATTAAAATTTAAAAATTTTAAATTATTTATTATATTTTATATAAAAATTTTAAAAAATTATAATACTAAAGTGTGATGAGATAAAAATTTTATATTTAAATTTAGTTCCTAAACCTAACCTAGTCAATGCAGTTGTGTTAAGGTCAAATTATCAAAACAAACCGGTTGCAGGCTCTTTTCACCTCAGTTTCTCTGTCTTTATAATCAAAATCCAGAGCCAGAGGAACAAAAAGCGGGACCGGCTAGCAGAGACAACTTTCTGCATGCCATTATTATTATTATTATTATTATTTTTATTTTTATTTGTGAGTAGCCACCTCTCGTTATCCTCGTTTGTTATACAATGAGCTCGTAAAAATCAGTACTTTACACCCTAATTTCAGGAAAAATAGGGGATAGGGTATAATTTTTTCAATCGAATCTTAATAGAACGTGCAAGGTGACAATTTTTATGATTAAAGTGTATCATCGTGGTAATTTAAAATTTTGACTAGAAGGGTAAAATTTCTAATAATTTAAGTGTACAAAAAATGTTGTTATTCTTGAATGAATCTTTGAAATGAAGTTGGCGTCTAACTAATGTTTTACACCAACAAATTTGACATATTTATAAGCGATGAGCCCCAACAACCTCTTTAGTAGCTGAGCCTTGTTCTGAATCTTTGATCGTGACTCCTTCATGCATAAGAAAGAAGAATTAGCTTTGATCTATTTTAGATTTTACTTATTCTCTATTGGGGTTTTCAATGAAAACATGATGGAGCAGGCTGCCAGCAAGGTCTTGCCATTAGTCATTGTTTGATCCAAAAAAAAAAACAATCATTTCTGACAGAATTGAACCGTATGATAAGAATGGTATTTGTACAAACCAGTAAAATTAATCTGAAAATATTACCGTCTAGCAAAAGTTAAGGCATTTATGTAATTCATACAAGAAATTCTCATACCAGTACAAAATCCTCATAATTTCAACCGTACTAGCTTGCAAGAAACGGCATCACTTTATGTCAAATTACCCGCACAAGCAAATATAGGCAACCAAAAAACATATCGATCCCCATTGTCACCCACAGCAATTTATTGCGCCACAAGCAATCTATTTGTTTCCGCCCATGTAAAACTTGGATGATAGGTAGAAAGCTTAGCTTTTATCTACTTCTTATTTCTTGGTTTTATCGAGAACCTCAATGTATCTCTTTGGGATTCCATACTGTTCAACAAGATGTTTTGCGAGATCATCAATCACACCACCTTGCACCAGAACCTCGTGTCCTTTCTTACCTGAGAAAATAAAATTTTGCGAAGTTTCAGATCAGCAGGAATATGTATTTATCTCAATGCATTTGCTAGATGATATTAGAAGTCACACAAACACAACTTTCTAATTCTTTCCAGGATGAAACAAAAAAAAAATACAGATCTTAGAAATATACATCAAATATCTTGATAACACTGACAAGCTACACTGACTTGATACAAAGAAAATTTTGAATCATTGTTTTCCATATGAATGAAAAGTTGAAAACCCTAGAATAGAAAATAAATATATTGAATACCTCACTATGTTTACTAACTGATAACCACCAACTAACATGACATTCTCAATAGACTGACAATACAAGATACCTGGTAATTCTGCCACTGATGTACTGCAAGCAAACTTTTTCTGAAGCTCTGATGCCAAGGCTTCAGCATCCAACAAAAAAGTTTCCATCCCTGAGAGTTTAGTCACCTTCTTGTTACCTTGCCGCCGTTCTGTCAGTATCTGAATTGCTTTCAGAGCACCTTTCCGAACAACTGACTCGCTTCCTCTGGTCACAAGGTGGTGAGGTTGCATCCGGTTAATGAATAGTTGCCCTAAATCTTTTTTATGAATTTCTGCTGGGAATGTTGATCCCTTTTTAATGACCCCCTTGAACAGAGCATCACACAATATTGCGTCCAGAACCACAACGGACTTGTCTGTTGGCTTTACCAGATTTTCTTTCTCAATGTATTTGAAAACAATATCAGAAGCTTCTGAAGCACTAAAAAGTTTTCCCTTATCAGCTCCTACGGACGCAAAAATGGGATTGACATGTACGCTCGGTTTATAGATCTCTGCCACATCTAGCATCCTATACGACCGGCTTTCATTGGCAGCACGATCACTAATCTCATTTTTTTTCTCTACTTTCTGTTTCTCAGGCTTGAAGGATGAGTACTCAGCATGATTGCGGTCAAAAGAAAATAGCATAACCTCCTTTTTATGTTTATCTTCCTTCACTACAATCTGTCCATGCAGTATCATCATAAAGAAAGAAAAAGAAACTAGCTACATAAGGATTAACAATGAAAACAACAATAAAGCATGGTGCATTAAAGTCCCTTCATTATGAAAGTCTACAACCCTGCTTCAATTATTTAACAATATTTTATTCAACTGTCATCTTAACTCATCTCATCTCAACTCAATATCCAAACGGCACCTTAGATTTACTTCCTGCTAATTCCCACAACAAGGCCATCAACCACTCCAGTCCCTAACTGGAGGTCTTGTGATGAGTTTAGATAAGTGGGGATGTGCATGGGGTTTATCAACAAACTGAAAAGAATCTAATCATCCGGTCATAGTTTCCATGGAAGTGTACAATTATCTACGATCATAGAAATTAGCATATATGTTTTACATTTACAGGAGCATATTAACCACAAAATCTTTTCCCTACTGAAATTCATTAGTTTTAGTCAAACCAACAAAATTTGGCAGAGATCTATCAAATTTAAATAAAAACCTCAAACACAAAATTCCAAATAGAATAGGCTAAAAATACAGCTTACATTTTATTTTGCTTCTTTACACTTGTTCCTAGGACCATGACATGAGATTTGGAGTTCACAATGGCTGCTTGATCAGAACTTCCTACTTGTGTTTGCATCGTGGACAAAAGTCTCTAGTTTTTCATAATAACTAACATATCAATATTATCTAGCTTTTATTTTTGGCATGATGTCTAGTGCGGTGAAAGGGCTCTAAGGCCCGTTTGGATGTTGAGATTAGATGAGAAATTGGTATATATTAGTGAAATAGTTTATGAATAGTAGTGAAATGGCTTGAGTTAAGATATTTTATGAGGTTTTGGGAAAGGAGAGAGAAAAAATCGAATAAAAATATTATAAAGTTAAAATATTATTAGAAATAATTTCTTAATATTATTTTTGTTTTGGGATTTGAAAAAGTTGAATTGCTTTTTGTATTTAGTTTGGAAGTTTGGAAAAGTTGTAATGATTAGGTAATGATTAGATAAAAAAGTTAAAAATTTGAAATTGAAAAGCTTTTGTGTTTGTGTTTGAATGATGTTTGGATATTGAGATGAAATGGAATGGGATAGGATGAGATGAGACGAGTTGAGACCATCTCCACATCCAAACGAGGCCTAAAGTAGGTGTTTCCCATGCTCTACCAAATCTCTAGCGACAAGGAGGTTGTTGTGGCTGATCTTTTGGTGTTTTCTGATGGTAATGTCCATTGGAATGTTAATTTTTAGAGAACGGCTCAAGACTGGGAATTGGATATATTTGCTGTTTTCTTTGACTCGTTGTATGCTATGTCAATTGACATTGAGGTGGAGGATAAGATGATTTAGAATCTTGGGAGGAAATAAAAAGTTCTCGATGCACTCCTTCTAAAAGGCTATTTTGGGACTGCCTAATGATCCCTGTTTTCCTTGGAAGGCATTTGGAACTCCAAGGTACCTCCTGCAATTGCTTTCTTTATATGGACTGCATCTCTAGGGAGGATTTCACCTCAGATAACTTGAGGAAACATAGTATTATCATTTTAGATTGGTGTTGTATATGCAAGAAAGACGGGAAAACAATGGATCATCTTTTGTTACAATGTGAAGTGGCCCGGGGTTTATGGAATGAGATTCTTAATAGGACCGGGGTGGCATGGGTTAGGCCTAGAAGAGTGAAGGATATCCTGAAGAGCTGGACGGGTATAAGGGAAAATGCCCACATCGCTGCTATGTGGAGAATGATCCCTCATTGCATTATGTGGTGTTTGTGGATGGAGAGAAACAAGAGGTGCTTTGAAGACATGGAGCATTCTTTGGAGAAGCTGAAGCGATTTTTTTACACTACTTTACTCTCCTAGGCTTCAGCCATTATTTGTAATGCGGATACTCTCCATCCTAGGCTTCAGCCATTATTTGTAATGCGGATACTCTCCATGATTTGCTTGTATGTCTCACTAGTGCTTAGTTGTAATTAGGCTTGTTCGATGTATACTCCCGGTGTACTTGGGCTACGCCTTTATTATCAATAAAATTTTACTCTTACTTATCAAAAAAATAACCTATCTCCCACTTGCAATTTCCAATTCATCCTGGTCATGCAGTCCACTTCACATAAGACCTATAATTTTCCACACCCAACCGCCCCTTTTTCCAAAACAAAAGGGGGAAAAGGAAAAAACAAATGGTAAAAGAATCGACATACTAAGTGTGTAAATAGTGTCCCCAAAAACAAGAAGAAGAAAACTCATCCTTGTCAACAAACCATCATGCATGCACCACCACATGACAAAAGAAACAACTTAGGTGGGTCACATTTGCAAACACATCAATTTTATTACAGGCAAATAAAAACACAGAAATAACTACAAAAGCAAAATAGCTCTGATTTTAAGGCAAACAAAAACACTGCAAAAGCTCCCACATAGATTATAAATACCTTACTCTGTCAAGCAAATGCAATGATCGGCCGGGGTCCCTTGTACAATACATTATTGACTTCCAGACGATTATAGATGTGCATTTGTGTACATAGGACTTTGGCATCACAAATAGTAATATTCATCTTTCACATATCATGCCATTATAACTAAATCAAACCTGGTAATTTAGAAATTCATGCAAACAGGTCATCACAACCCAGTTAACTCCATCGATGAAATCTTTAAAGCAACCACACACCAGCTAACAGCATCGACGATATCTTTTTTTGATAGGTAAAAGTACCTCATTTATTGAATAACATAGACAAAAACACCATATATGAAGTTTCCAACTTTTACGCAAATAGAACTGCCTCAATTAAATACTCTGTTTGCTAGAGGAAATATAAATTATAACTCACGGAAAAGCAGTAGGAGACACACCAGTCCTGTGGATGATTTAGCCTGTAACCACTTTGATAATTTTTTGTAGGATGATTTCTTGATGTCAAGAGTGATTCCTGGGGGTCTGCAAGGTAATATATGGTTTGACCTACACCACTCACAAGACAACAGCATTTGTTAGATATTGAATGGAAGAATGCGCAAAACAATGCAAAAGACTTATAAGAATTTTGAGCTTGAGAAACACTAATATAAATAGATGGGAGTGGGTACTATCTTCCCCTTGCTCGACTTGGCCCAATGAAGTTCCTTGGCTCACTCAAGTACAGGTTTGGTGCGCTTGACTCAACTCTAGGCCCTAGCTTGGCTTCATATCCATGACTGAATTCAATTTCAATTATTGTGCTTGCACAAGAGGCACAGTATACTACAAACACTTGAGACGAAAATCATACTTGAAATCCAATTTACTCTCAAGTGACAGTATTTAAACTTTCTTTTTCTAGCCTTAGCTCCATTTGCTAGTTTTCTATTTGAGTAAAAAGAAACTTCAAGACAACCATCTTGGAGGACATTTTTATTTTCCTAAATTTGAAGGGGTGGACTCTCTCCGCCCTCCAACCCAGAAAAAAAAAGAATTACAATTTAAGTGATACACATTCTTCGTACCATAGTGTGCTTCCAGGCAAGGGAAGGTCTTTGTCTTTAACCGTTGTATGCAAGGCTTGCAAAAGGCATTTGTCCAAAAGGGCATCCACATCCTCAGTGGATAGAGTATGATGGTCACTTAATTCCTCAGAAGGAACATTTTCTTTTATCTTCAAATCTCCAACGCCAGTAATTATTTCTTCAGCAGTAACATTCTCAACATCAAACTGTGTCAATGAACTCGAAGCTTGATTAGCTTCAGACAGAGAATTAGTTACATCAACAGGTTCCCCCACTTCATGACTACCACTGCCATTCTGTTGACTTTTTGACGCCTCACTAGCACCTTCACATGACTCAGAAGTCTGACACGACTGCAGAAATGCAGGATCCTCAAACACAACATCTTCTAAGAAGCCAGCATTTGGCACATAGTGGCCCTCAACTGATTCCCTGTAAAAGAAGTGCATAAGCAGGGATTAGTAATTGAAATTCTAAATCAATCTCAAATTTACTGTTACAGCTACAGTTACCAAAGCAAGTCATGATAATAGTGAGTTATTCTTAATGCCTTTCCGCGCAGACTGGCTTTTAAGGCTTCAGTACTGCTCATAGTGGTTGCGCCAACCTGCACCGAGATCAGTCAGATATGGGGCAATAACTAACTTTACAGAAGAGTTTTGACGGTCCAAGATCCCACAAAATATATATATATATACATATATATATATGTATATTCCAAAAATGCTTACTGCAATGGCAGCTGGATTGCCAGGGACTTTGACTGCCCATGGTTCCCCAGCTAGAAATGAAGCTAGACCTTCTTGAGGTACACTGATACCAGGAAACATCAAATCTGCCCCTCCAATGACAAATCGTGAAACCTCACCACCCTTCAGTATGAAAGCAGGCAAGAGCTCTGGGACCTTCCAAAGAGCAAAAACTGCAATAGTAAAAACAAGCCGTGATCAACTACAGCCCATAAGAGAACAATCGAAAGGAACATTTCACACATTTCATCACTTCTACAGCAAACACTTCTTCAGAAATTCATCAGTCCCGATTAGTGAGTCTTAAACATGAATTCATGTTTTCTAAAGTTGATATTCCATTCATGTAAAAATAACACCGCCTGTTTGAGTTCTAAATTTTGGGTTCTAAATTTGCAGCTCATTCATAATTAGTAGTCACCATATTCCTTGATGAATGGCCCTAACCTACCTCGCCCTTCACTTTGTAGCATGTTATAGCGCCATTCACTTCTTACTTTACTTCTCTAGTGAAATCCAGCACTTCAATTTGTACAACTAGCATTTTTTGTAGTAATGAACATTCACATCAAAGGGGGAAAAAGCACTACCAAGAAAGTGTAAGCCTCTTGGAAATATTTTATGCAGTGACTTCTACAACTCTACACATTCAGAACCATCCATATCCAATAAAAACAGATGATGTCAAGAGCGATTACACTTTAAACTCTGTCATTAGTATACCAAGGGGCAGGAATGAAGATCACTGAGGAAACGTTAGACAATTCGAATGCAAATGTAACGGGAGGAATTTAAACCAAACGCTAATGAATGATAAAATACCGGTGGGATATATTTCTGTGCCTCGCCCATCAATATCAAAAAACATAGGAAAGCCTCCTTCAACACCATACACATGGACTCGAGTTTGAAGCTTTGCGACAGTTATCTCTGCCTGAAAAATTACAATTAAATAAATAGTACCGGATTAGTACCTAAGCAAACTAGGTTCTTTCATTTCTTGAAAAGAAAAGGGAAAATTAATACATGAATATATCATGCTAAAAAAGCAATCAAAACTTGAACATTTTAATCCTCCCTTGCTCATTACAAAATCCAAATTAAGTACTTGAGGCGTTGCAACCCCGGCTATAAATATCCAGCAACAAGCATTACTGTGTCAATAGCATCGACCAGGGTCCAGGACAGATAATTATTCAAACATTATCCATCTAGATAGTAATACTCTTCATACAAGGTCAACAGCACAATATTTATTGCCCGGAAAGGATAACAATTTTTATGCCCAATTCAACCAATGCAAGCTTCATTACTATAAAATATTCTAAATTGTAATCAACAAGAGAAAAATAACAAATAAATAACCTTGGGAGGGAGCAAGACGTCGATATCGGCATCGGAGGCTCTGGGGAAGCGGTCTTTGACTGTACGTTTAAGCTTCTTCCTGTCTGCCCCTGAAAGCCTCTGGTGTGACTTGGCCTCTACTGTCTTCTTGAACATTCTCTCGATGTGTGCGCCAGCGCGCGCGCGCGCGATAGAGAGCGAGATAGGGAGATAGAGGGCGATAGCGTGCGGGTGTGTCTCTAGGGATTCTGGGGGTACGAGGAAAATAAGTATTTTTTTTGGGGGGGGGGGGGGGGGGGGGGGGGGGCGGGGGGGTGTTACTTGAGTTGTTAACAATAAGAGAGGGATAATCTGAATCATTCCGGAACTCACATATTATCTTCTTATATAATACTATCGTTAGATTTTATTCTATTATTAATTTATTTCTTTGGTCAAGCAACTTCTAGATAATTTTAGAGATATAAGTCTAACCACTTAAATATGAAATAATATTTTTATTTTCTTTTACTCGTCTTGAAAATATAAACTTGAATCAAACCATTGAAATTGCTTATGCAATCCAATATGTGTTGATGTATGTTAGTAAACAAATTATTTATGAGTAAATAAATAAGAAAATAAAAAGATTAGATTTTAATAAGTTAATATTATATCGATTGATAATAAAATAATAATAATTAATAGAATGATAAATAGTATTTATATCTCGTTTGTTTGTTTCTACTTATATAGTTTAGGGCATGTGCTGATTTCTTTGATTGCTATAATTTTTATTCTCAATACCATTATATAAAAGGATACTTGTGTAACCTTAATTGGTGATAAATGATTTAGCCACAACAACGTTTCATACAAATAAATTTACAAAATGGTTTCGTGTAATATGTTGAATTGTAAAGTAAATTTAACATATTATATAAAATCATATCAATTTATGAATTTAACTTTATAAAATATATTTATGACTGTAATACTTTTCTTATTAGTAACCAAATAACACAAACCCTAAGTAAATACCCGACAAGAATAAAGTGATGAAAAGATATTCCCTTCCATTAAGAGACGACACAACAGTCCTCAAGTATTCTCGTATATCTTCAGATAATCTTACATATTTTATTCTCAAACATTACTAAAGTACAAAATATTTTCAATTTAAAATTTCATATAATCATTATCTAATAATTATAATTTTTTCAAACTCTCAAACAAAACATAAATAATAATATCACTTTAAATTACAAGACAACAATTATATTAACAAATTATATTCAAACAAATTTGTAGTTTTATAATATTTTATTCAAATTGTTATCTTTCATTTTTAAAAATCCAATAAAACATCTCAACTCAACATATTTAATTAATATTCATAAATATACTAAGATTTTCTAAATATTCAAACGAGACCTAACACTCCATTAACTAGAGTTTGATGGGAGGGTTAAGTCTCATTTGAATGTGATTATTGTGGAAAAAATATATTCATCATCTATTTTCTCATGATTATCTTATCATCTCATGACATGGTACTAAATAATAGGTTCATAAGTGAAATATAATAAATAATCTCTAATCATCTAATGTTATATCATGTGACGATAAAAATTAGGATGATGAGTAGCATTACTCGAGTATTAAATGGCGATGACTTCGATCGGCACTGAGCCGAGTCAATTACAATGACACAAATCAACATTTTTCATTATACCGTTTCAGTTAAGGTACTAAAATAAAATATTTCGATATCGATATTATTTCAAGATAGTTTATATATAGATCAATTAAGTATATATATAAATTATATTTCAAAATAATATCAATGCAAGTCTTAAAATATTAAAACACACTTATAAAATTCAGTAATACTTCTAAATTCTCAATCCAACTATTAACAAAAATAATCACTCGTCTTCGTCACGAAAAAAGTGAGTGGGGATTTGATTTTCAGTTATCTAGAAAATGGGATTAAAATGAGTTAAAAAATAGTTTTCAGATTTGAAAATTGAAGTAAAAATTATAAAAAGACACTAAAAATATAAAAATAAAAAATTTCGACAAGTATATTGAAAACCAGTCGGTATTGACTGAAATAGTCGATATTTGACCTGATATGAAACACATATCTTATCCATGCCAATTACTATTCCTGTACAGTAAATAACGACCACCGGTCAATATGGCATGGTGTTCAAAACCTTCGTATTAATAATTAATATCTTCAAAACCTTTAATTATCTCGAGTAACATAACTCAGATAAATATAGATGAGTTATGAAATATGAATTGTTAATAATATGATGATAAATTTTCACTTATAATCATCTATATTCTCGTTGGATACAACAGGCAATCTAAAAAGAACAATGCATGCAGCCCAACGAGGGTGGACTCACGAGCCAAACCCATTGGCTCGTATGGATGAGCTAATGATCCACGATTTACCCGACTACAGTGCACCTATTGGGGACAATTTGGGCCCCCAAATCTTTGCACCGCTTTCTGTGGGTGGGTGCTCCCATCCAGATGTTGGCGGCAGATTAATTCCTACGATAATTCGTCTCATCCCATCCATCTACGATGAAAAACAATAAAAAAATTTAAAGTACTCGAAAAATAACAACACATCCATATATCCATCCATAACATTCAAAATTCAATTATCCAACAACAAATCCATGAATTTACAAATCTACCCTGTGGCGTTTAACACAAAATCGGAAACAAGCCCAAGCTTTTGCTCCGGCAAGACAATAACAAGGTTGTGGATCTAAGCAAATAATCAAGGTCACGAATGGTCGTGAGCCTCTTTGCAAACTCATGACCATGCTTCAAGAAGGGAAAAATAAATAAAAAGTAGAGAAAGAGGAGGATGAAATAATAGGGGCAATGGAGAGAGAGAGGGGGGGCTTAGGTTTTAAACAAAATTTAATCCCAAAGTGACACCGTTTTGTTTAAAAAAATTAAAAAACATAAGATAAAATGATATCATTTTATTAAATATATTGTTAATATATATGTATATATATATGGATTGGGTTGGGTGTACGGGGTAAACTTTGGACAAGCTTGGGCTCAACCTGAATCTCGTTCATGACTTCTAATTCTATACCTATTTGAATGATTTAGGCCTAATTTGGATATTGAGGTATTTTAAGGTATACCTCACTGTTATTCATTATTTTATTTAATATTTTTTTATTATTTTTTTACTATTATTTATAAAATATCTTACTATTCAAATACAACCTTAATCGGATACTCTATCAATACATAATTTATCCTCAATTTTTTACAAGGACACATTTCACATATGAAGTCAGAGTAATTGTCCACGTGCTCACTCAACTCAAACAATCACAAAAAGTCCCTACACGATATTATTGTAATCACAAAATTGGCCAGACAACAATATAAAGAGAGAATGTCATCTATAATTTAAGGGCAGGTTTGGGAATGAAGAATTCTCAAAATTTTTCATTTCATCTCAATTTATTATTACACTTTTTTTAAATCTCCATATAAAATATAATAACTAATTCAACTTTTTCAAATTCTAATACAACTTTTTCAAATTCTAATTCAACTTTTTCAAATTTTAAAACTAAAAAATAATATTTTAAACTTTAAAATAAAACATAAAATTCTCATCTCAACTCCCAAACCTCCCCTAAGACGATTGTAAAGTTCTCAGAAATATAGGAACCACACATCTCAACGAAAATATAGAAAGAACTAACTATTTTTCCCGCACCCATAAGCTTTTATCCATCTATTCTCATTTTCAAATCAAAATTGTTTCATTGATTTAACTTCGAAATTGTTTATCGACAATGTCTATTGAAAAACTCATGTTTAAGTTTCGAAACTTTCCATCGCCCTTCGATCGATGGCGACATAGGATCAACTGTGTCAACACTTACGGGCTAAGGAGTCAGAAAATAAAAGAGAGTGATGTTTTCTTAATTATATTTATGCTTTCATGTTTTGCTGAGAGAGTTTTTTAATAATGTTAGATATAATTATAGATTGTGTAAATATTATAGATTTATTTAGAAAAAAATATGATTTATTATTAAAAAATGTAATTTAATTATATGAATTACATATTTATTTAATTTTTTTTTAAAAGAATGGATAAACATCTAACAATCCATAATTACCAATTTCATTCCATTTTTTTTTACACGGTTGTGAAGGAAAAAGCTGATTTGTAAAGTAGGAAATGTCTAATTGCCCGGGAAAAGTCAAATGAGGCTACAGTGGGGTACCTTCGGACACTGGTACGGTAGCATCTGAGCTGTAAGATTTTTTTTAAAAGGTTTCTGTAGCATGTTTTTGACGGGGGTAATAAATAGCAAGAAAAAAACTTGAAACAAATAGGACAGATATTAGGAAAAAAGAAAAAACAGCAGATCCAGATCCAAAAGAAAGGAAAAAAAAGAAAAGAAAAGAAAGAAAGAAAAACAGAGTTGGGCTGACAGATTTAAAATTGAACAAAAGGGGCAGTTAATACAAAGATTCAAAATTAGAGAGAGACATAGAGAGAAGAGAGAGGTTCCTCTTGCGCATTTCCTCTCGTCCTTTTTCGTCTTCCAATCGTTGAATTTCAAACCCTAAATCCTTCGTACCTGAGAGGAACGCAGGGCAAGAATACCTATTCCGTCAGATCTCTCCGATTTATTTCCCTTATTTTTGGTCTTCACTCCGATCGATCCTCATCCACCTCTCTCTCTCACGTTTTTTGGGGCTTTTATTTTTCTCAAGAGGTACCTATCTATCCATCTTTCTATCTATCTATTAATCTCTTGGGATCAGATCTTTGATCTTGGAAATCTCGGATCGATGGAGGCGATCGAGGAGTTGTCTCAGCTGTCGGAGTCGATGCGGCAAGCCGGGGCTCTTCTTGCCGACGAAGACGTTGACGAAAACCCAGGCTCTTCCTCCGGTTCTTCTAGAAGGGCCTCTACTTTCCTCAATATTGTAGCTCTTGGAAATGTCGTAAGTCTACCCGTTCATCTCTCTTACTTTTAGTTCTCGTTTTCACACGTGTGAGTGGGTGACGATATATTGGATTTATGTGTTTACAGAGAGGGAGATCGCCTCGATTTCTCTATGCACAAGCTTTTAGATTTTCTGTTCTTTTATACGAAGGGAGACGTTTCCTTCTGGATTGGAAGTGGCCCTCTATACATGTCTTAATGGCACTGCGGTCTGCATGCTGCGTTAATTCATGTAGATGACTAAGAGAAGTTATGGTTTTATTACTTGGAAGGTGTTATTGGGGCTTGCGAAAAGTAAGGAGAGAGGATTGACCTGTTTGATTGATTACTTGCGTTTAACTGGTTTAATATCATTAAAATGCACCTATGTGTTGATATTAACTTGAAACGAGGGAGTTCTGAACGTATAAGTGTAAGCTTATTTTATACTTTTTGACTGGAGGATTAATGCTGATGGCCGCTAGAACTTTTCCTGAATTTCTCCGTGAGATGTATATGATGATTCTATCTCAAGCATCAAGTGAAATTTTGGAATATTGTGTTTAATTTATTCTTACAACTTATAAGAAACCGTTTGAAAATCAACTCAGACGTGAGGTGTTAGTAACCATCTCTTTTCCTGTGCAATACTGCTTTCATTGTCGGGAGATCTTGATGTAATTTTGTTTTTTTGGTGTGCCACAAATTGAATAGGGTGCTGGTAAATCTGCAGTCCTGAACAGTTTAATTGGGCATCCCGTTTTGGTAAGTTTGGAGTTTAATATGTTGTTTAAAAAAAAAAAAAAAATCTTATATAGCATAGAAACTAGTAAGATCTACCTTTTTTTTATTAAGATATCTTCTCGTCTTCGTCCAGCCAACTGGTGAAAACGGTGCCACTCGAGCTCCCATAAGCATCGATTTGCAGAGGGATGGTTCTTTGAGCAGCAAATCGATTATTTTGCAGATTGACAATAAATCTCAACAAGTGTCTGCAAGTCAGTAACTACAATCAGTAGTCATAATTACTTCATGTTTACAACTGCTTTTTCTTAATATGTCAAACATCAGAAGCTTCTTTTGAGGATTTCAAAAGCACCACTGACCTGGCCCTGCAGTTCTAGAATGACCAATGAAATCTGCCTAGCAAGTGACTTTGTGATGCCTGCATCAATTACAATCCCTACATTTCGGGGTGTTTAGTGATAATATAACAAATGCTAGGGTGTTTTCTTTAGAACAAATCTGGAATTTTTTTGTTCATTCCTTACTGTCTTGGATTTCAGTTTTAGGGAACAATGGTCTTTCCGTTCATGAATTTCTGATGTCACTTTCCATTTTCTATAATGTATTTAGGTGTTTTCTTTTGTATACTTATTGTGTACATGGGCTTCGCCTGTACATTCGTTTCAATATAATCTTTTATTACTTATAAAAAACAATATAACAAATGCTAGGGTGTTTGAAATTCTCTTTATTTGTTGATGTGCTTTGTTTGATTAATGTAGCGCTTGTGCAGGTGCTTTACGACATTCTCTTCAGGATAGACTGAGTAAGGGTTCCTCAGGCAAGAGTCGAGATGAAATATATTTGAAGCTACGCACAAGTACAGGTTCGTCCATAATCAATAGTCTTTCATCTCTCTTAACTTATGTGATTAAAGATTGTAATAAAAAATGTTTGTCTCCTGGAAAATGAAAAGTTCCTAAAATTATGGATGGGGTATTGAAAGAGGCTCTGGAATACATATAAAGTTTGTGGAGGCATCAATTAACATTTGGATGTGAAGAGACTAGTGTACGGATATGTAATGGCTAAAAGTAATAGCAGTATCTTGTGGTGCAAAGAGACTTTGAATAATTTGAATATTATTATATCCTTTTGTTCTCTTTTCCCATTATAGATGCATAAAATTTAAGTAGATGGGTCATTGACAAGCCATTTCACATTACAGTAATGCCAAATATCTGTTTGGGATCAGTCTTAGATTGTTACATGTGTAGAATGCATATCTTAAAATTTGTTTGCATTGATGAATATTGTCCGTATATTGTAATAATGAATGTTTCTTCACGAGATTTCTATTTTTGTGTGCATCTGTTTAATATTCTTATGATCTGCATTAATTTTTTTTTTAAAGTTCACCTCCATGTTATACTGACATATGTGTTGGGGTTGGTGCATGTTTCATTTGATTTCCTGCTGTCATGCATGTATTCTTTGATTTATTGATTCCTTTGATTTTAAATTTCTATCTGACGTGATTTTTCCTCAGCACCTCCTGTGAAGTTGATTGATTTACCTGGGCTGGATCAACGGATCATGGATGACTCACTGGTAAGTGGTGTAAAGTACGTCTAGACCTTTTGTTTATCAAGGACATAGGTGGCCTAGGCCCAAGAGTTCATCATTCTTGCAATAGACTCTGTTCCATGCATTTATATTTTTACTTTTTACAAATAGGTTCTCAATGAATTTTCTTGCAATAGTTTTGGTGCATTTGAATTATAATTGGAAACGAAACAATTTCGATTGATAATGCTCTTAATGATCCTTGTATAGGTTAGTGAATACGCAGAGCACAACGATGCCATTATACTAGTTATAGTACCTGCCGCACAGGCACCTGAAGTTGCTTCATGTCGAGCCATCAGAATTGCCAAGGAATATGATGGAGATGGTAACTTGCTCTTTCGTTTGTGACCTTTTTACTAGGGGGAGGTTAAATTTGATTCTGTTCCTTTATATGAATGCATATGAGATATTGCTTTTTTAGATGTTGATATGCTATTATCTCCTTGGTTTCTAATGTGACCTTCTCTTCTCCTTCCCCTTTTTCTTTAATATTAGTAATTTAAATGTTGATTATAGGTACCAGAACCATTGGTGTAATTAGTAAAATAGATCAAGCTGCATCGGATCAGAAATCACTTGCTGCAGTTCAGGCTCTCCTGTTAAATCAGGGGCCATCAAGGGCGTCCGATATCCCATGGGTTGCTTTAATAGGCCAATCAGTCTCAATAGCATCTGCGCAATCTGGATCAATTGGCTCAGAGAATTCTTTAGAAACTGCATGGAAAGCAGAGAGTGAAAGTCTTAAATCCATACTAACTGGAGCCCCACAAACTAAGCTTGGGAGAATAGCTTTAGTTGATGCTCTGGCACAGCAGATTAGGAATCGCATGAAAGTTCGGCTTCCAAACCTCCTCTCTGGGTGTGTATTCTGCTGATGCTATACGGCATTCTATTTTGATCTTTTCATGTTTTTATGCATCTTTTAGATATATTTTTTAACTTGCAAGTTTAGTTCCTTTAGTGCCTAATATTTTTTATGTATCTTTCTAGTGTAGTTTTTTATGCACTTATAAAAAAAGTATTTCGAGTCATATTGATGGGATTTTTTTCATAAGTAATTGAACTTTATCGAAAGGCACAATCCAGTTCAGCATACAAAAAATACAATATAGAGGAAACAAAGTCATGTCCAAATGTTTCAAAAAGTCTCCCAGATTTTGAGCTGTCTACTTTGATTAGAGTTGACACTATCGAGTACTGCTGACATGCAGATTGCATTGAACCAATAAATCCAGCTTTCTAGGTTGTATAGATCCAGTTTATTAAGTATTTTGCATGTCTAAATTTGATACCATGCACATAATTAGCCACATACCTTTCTTGAAACTACTGCTTTTGAATGGATTCATATACATATCTTTTCCTATCAAGCATGATGAAATTGGGTTCCTATCAATGCCTGTTCTTTTCATTTCTGCAGGTTACAAGGGAAGTCGCAAATAGTTCAGGATGAGCTGGTGAGGCTTGGTGAGCAATTGGTTCAAAGTCCTGAGGGCACCCGAGCTCTAGCCCTGGAACTTTGCCGTGAATTTGAGGATAAGTTCCTCCTGCATGTTACATCTGGGGAGGTTTGTTTTTTGTAATATATACATTTAGTTTCAAAATATGGCCTTAAGTTATAATTTTACCTATAAAAAAATATAGCCTTAAGCACAGGGTTCTGCCAATTATTGAGATTTTATTGCAAATATTTTCCTAAATGCTTAAATTTGTGTTTCATTGATAAACTTGGATAGTATTAGTGTTTGATTTTCTTCACTTCCTCTTCTGCTTTTCCTTCATTTTTCACTTGTGAAGCTTTGTGTATAATTTGGTATTTCACTTTTGAGTACTTGTATTTATTGGAAGTTATTTTTCTATCAAAATATCATCTGGTGCCATTCCCACATTTCTTCATAGTGAGTGACAATTGCCTGAGGCAGCAACAGTTGCCTCATCCTTTAGAGTAATTTATTGCCATTGTTTTCCTGATTCATGATCCTCATCTATTGTTCTACTATTTTTTTGTAGGGTTCTGGTTGGAAAATTGTTGCCAGTTTTGAGGGGAGCTTTCCAAATAGAATGAAGCAACTTCCTTTAGACAGACATTTTGATATCACAAATGTCAAGAGGGTATGTTTTATCCTTCCCCCTTTTCCCAAATTGCCTTGTTGCAGCTTACCTTTTATTGCTTTCTGGACATTTTTGGGGGCTTCTTATGACCTTTTGATTTCTAATTGTTGTACTAGATTGTGTTGGAAGCAGATGGTTATCAGCCATATCTCATATCCCCTGAAAAGGGTTTAAGATCCTTAATTAAAGGTGTCTTGGAGCTTGCTAAAGAACCATCACGGCTTTGTGTTGATGAGGTAATCTAGGCATTCAGTGCCGTTTTCTGTAATATGATTTGGATTTTTGTAGCTTCAACATTGTTTATAAGGGTTAATTATCTAGATTCTAACTTATGATCTTTAGTGGGCTTTCCGGGTTCTCTTTTTGTACCGTATATCTACTTATGAAGGCTTGAGTTGGGCTGCTGATAGATGATATCATTTCTGGAGCTTCTCAGTCTTCCTTTTCATACCTAATGATGATTAAACCTTGGGTTCAACTAGTATTTTTATTTGTTTGTTTTGGAATTGCTTGTCTACAGTTAGTTCATGTCGTCAGTATAGTATATATATATATATATATTTTTGATAATTAATAAGAAAGGAACGATGGGTTGCGGTGATTTAGAAGATGGTTCGGCGGTGGCTTTACTATCGCCAGTGGTGGAGGTGGGGGAGATCGACGAAGTTGGTTTGTCTTCTTCAGGGTTAGAACTGTGTATCTATGACGAAGCTTGCTTGTCTTCTTCTGGGCTGCCACAGAACCTCACGGTGAGTCATGGAGTGCCTTTGAATATGTTGTCTCCCACAGGACAGCCACAGATAAGGGCGTGGGGGGAAGTCCTGGCCCACAGTGAGTTCTTTGAGGGAGCTCGACCAGACTCTGTGGATGTTTGGAAGAGTGGGGGTACACCAGAAAAGGAAGAGATGGAAGGGAAAGGTTCATTGATGTTGTTTGATCCAAGTAAGGGGGAGGAGTCTGCAGGAGTGGATCCTACACCAATAAGGCTGGTTCTTCCCACTGATTCCTTTGATTGGGTATTGAGAAAGGTAGAGGAACTTCAAAGTTGCTTGGGGATTTCGTGTAAGGGCTTCGAAGACCAGTTTAAGGCACTGATTATAGCCATAGAGGCAAGACAGCAGGGTGTAGGGTCAAAAACAGATAGGGAGCTGAAGAGGTTGATGTCGTCCATTAATTATGACGGAAAGGAAGGGAGCGCAAGTCGAGGAAGAAACAAGGGGAGGGCTGGAAAAGTTGTTAAATGAAGCCCAGAATTTTGTGTTGGAATGTTAGGGGGCTGAACGAGATTAATAAGCGCCTTCGAATAAGAGCTTTATTAAGGCAATGGAAAATGGATATCATTTGTCTACAAGAAACAAAGTTGAAACTTATCACTAGAAGAATTATTCGGAGCCTATGGAGCTGTCATTATGTAGGCTGGTCATATTTACCCTCGAAAGGGGCTTCGGGTGGTGTATTGGTTATGTGGGATAAGAGAGTGGTGGAGAATATTGAGGAGTTTGTGAGAGAATACTCGGTGGGGTGTTATTTTAAAAATTCCGAAGATGATTTTTTATGGGCGTTTGCGGGGGTATATGGCCCTAATTTGGACAGTGAGAGGAGGCTGCTATGGGATGAGCTTGCTGGCCTAGGTTCTTGGTGGGAGGTCCCATGGTGCATAGGTGGGGATTTTAATGTGACAAGATTTTCCAGCGAAAGATCAGGGGAGGGACGACAAAATCAAGCTATGTTGGATTTTTCGGACTTCATATTCGAGGTAGGTCTTATGGACTTACCGTTAATGGGAGGGGAATACACTTGGTCTAATAATCAAATCTGGTCAAGGCTGGACAGATTTCTCATTTCTCCCTCGTGGGAGCAACAATATCCAGATGTAAGTCAAACAAGGCTCCCAAGAATCTGCTCTGATCACTTTCCTATAATGTTAGGATGCGATGGTATTCAAGGGGGTAGAAGGCCGTTCAAGTTTGAGAATATGTGGTTAAAGATGGATGGTTTTGTGGACTTGGTCAGACAATGGTGGAATTCATACCTAATTGAGGGTAATCTGAGTTATGTATTGGCTGGAAAGTTGAAAGCTTTGAAGAAGGACTTGAAGATTTGGAATGATCAAGTAGTTGGTGATGTAACCTCTCAAAAGAAGACTTTGTTTCTTGAGTTACAAAGATTGGAGGGTGTAGGGAATGAAAACAATAGAAAAGATCAAGTAATTTCTGAATTAGAAAGATTGACTCTAATGGAGGAGATTTTGTGGAGGCAAAAGTCAAGGGCATTGTGGCTTCAGGAGGGGGATAAGAGCACAAAGTTTTTTCACCGTATTGCCAATGCACATAGGAGGTTTAATTCTATTGAGTCCTTGAACATAGATGGAGAGGTATCCTCAGATCATGTTGCAATAAAGGAGCATGTGGCAGGGCATTTCGAACTTTTGTTGTCAGAACCCCATGCATGGAGGCCTACGGTGGATGGATTAGCATTTGAGGTCATTGATCAAAATAGTATGGGTTGGGTGGAGAGACCTTTTGAAGAGGAAGAGATACACCAAGTAATCAAGAAAATGAATAAAGATAAAGCTCCAGGCCCTGATGGATTCACTATGGCTTTTTTCAGACTTGCTGGGAGGTGGTGCGAGAGGATGTAATGCTGGTTTTTCAGGAATTCTTCACTTATGGCAGTTTTGAAAAAAGCTTAAATGCTACTTTTATTGCATTAGTCCCTAAAAAGGCTGGTGCAAGAGAGGTACAAGATTTTAGGCCGATTAGTCTTGTGGGCAGCGTTTACAAGATAATTGCCGAAGTTCTTGCAAACCGGTTGAGCACGGTCATGGAGAAGATTATCTCTAAGTCTCAAAATGCCTTTGTGAGAGGGAGGCAAATTTTGGACTCGGTTCTTTTAGCTAATGAATGCTTGGATAGTAGAATCAAGTCGGGAGTTCCAGGTATTTTATGCAAACTTGATATGGAGAAGGCATATGATCACGTTAACTGGGATTTTCTGATATATATGTTGAGCAGATGTGGGTTTGGGGAAAAATGGAGGAAGTGGATGATGCATTGTGTGTCAACGGCTCGATTCTCGGTGCTGGTAAATGATGATCCCGTGGGTTTCTTTAATAGCTCGAGAGGTCTACAACAAGACGACCCATTATCACCTCTTTTATTTGTCCTAGTAATGGAGGCTCTAAGTCGAATGGTGTCTGCGGCAGTAGAGGGAGGATTTTTTTCAGGCTTTTCGATGGGAGAGATCCATGGCTCTACCATTATTTCTCACCTTTTGTTTGCAGATGACACTTTGCTATTACGCGAGGCAAATGTAGGGCATATCCAATCTTTGAAGGCCATCTTACTTTGTTTTGAAGCGGTATCCGGGTTGAAGATTAATCTTGTCAAGACGGAGATGGTTGCGGTTGGTGATGTAAGCAATATTAGAGGGTTGGCAAATATTTTGGGATGCAGGGTTTCTTCGTTGCCATTGAAGTACCTTGGTCTTCCATTGGGGGCTTCTTACAAAGCTAAGCCAATTTGGAACGTGGTGTTGAAAAAATTTGAGCGTATGTTGGCTGGGTGGAAAATGTTGTATCTTTCCAAAGGAGGGCGAATCACACTTATCAAGAGTACTTTATCCAACCTCCCCACATATTACTTATCTTTATTCCCTCTCCCCGCTAGTATTGCATCTAGAATAGAGAAGCTCCAACGTGATTTTTTGTGGAGTGGGTTGGGAGAGGAGTTTAAATTTCACTTAGTAGGGTGGGACAAGGTATGTTCTCCTTGAGGGATGGCGGATTGGGGGTCCGGAATGTGAGGACCTTCAATAAGGCATTATTAGGAAAATGGTTGTGGCGTTATAATCATGAGAGGGAAGATTATGGAAATGGGTGATTGACTTGAAATATGGAAGCGATAGGGGGGGTTAGTGTTCTAAAGAAGGTAGGGGGTCATATGGAGTGGGGTTATGGAAGCATATACGAAAAGGTTGGTGCTCTTTTGCTAATAATATTCGGCTGCGTTTGGGGGATGGTAGTAGGATCAGCTTTTGACAAGATGTGTGGGTGGGAGACACGGCTTTGAAGGATGCTTATCCCATGATTTTCAGAATTGCACGGGACAAAGAAGCTATGGTGGCTGACTTGCGGGGAATTAATCAAGGTTTACAAGAGTGGAATATCAGCCTTACTCGGGATGCACATGATTGGGAAGTGCCTGTTTTGGTGGAATTTCTGAACTTGCTGTACAACACTCCTGCTGCTGCCACAAGAGAAGATAGGATGGAATGGCGACCCTCTAGGAAAGGGAAATTTTCAGTACGCTCTTTTTATGACTCTATCACTATGTATCAAAGGCATATTTTCCCTTGGAAGAACATATGGAGGACTAAAGCACCTTTAAAGGCTGCTTTTTTTGTATGGACAGCAGCTCTAGGGAAGATTATGACTATTGAGAATCTTAGAAGATGTGGCCTTATTATTATGGACTGGTGCTGTTTGTGTAGAAACAGTGGTGAAACGGTGGATCATCTACTTTTACATTGTGAGTATGCTCGAGATATTTGGACTCACTTCCTCAGCAAAATGGGTATAGCATGGGTGATGCCGGGTCGGGTGGTTGAACTTTTAGCAAGCTGGAGAGGGATCACAGGAACACCACAAATTGCAGCCGTGTGGAAGATGGTCCCTATATGTATTCTCTGGTGTATATGGAATGAAAGAAACAAGAGACTGTTTGAGGATCAGGAACGCTTCTTGGAAGAGTTTAGGAGTTTTTTCTGGAAGACTTTGTTTTTGTGGGCCATTGCTATTGATTTGAATGGCCTCAGCTTCCATGATTTCCTTGTATCTGTTTCTAGTTCTTAAATAGGTGTATTCACATGTATACTTCTAGTGTACCTGGGCTATGCTTACCTTTATATCAATAAAATAACTTATTACTTATAAAAAAAAAAAAGAATTTTATTATCATGAATAGGCATAGCCCAAGTACACAGGAAGTATACAAAGGAAATACCTACTACACTCTAAAAAACACGAAAACTAAAATAGAAACAAACAAATGGTATATATTTTTCAACAAATTAAACTTTATTAATCATCAGAAAGGGTGATATCAAGTACACTAAAAGTTATACAAGAGGTACACCTAGCTCTAGCAAGGCATTATAATATTTACTGGGATCAATCTATGCAAATGCTCTAATCAATTCCTTATACATTGATTTCTGACTGATATATTAGGTACACCGCGTTCTGGTTGATATAGTTTCTGCTGCAGCAAATGCTACACCAGGTCTTGGAAGATACCCTCCTTTCAAGAGAGAGGTATGGTGCCTTGTCAAAATATTCATTTTTGTTGTTTTTCTTATAAATTTTACCATGTTTAATAGTATGACTACAAGTCTGCGTGGTTTAAATACTTCCTTGTTATTCTTTTAAAGTTGTGAATTTTTTTTTGATTAGTAAGAAGGTATTTTAAATTTGCAAATTTAAACTATGTTAATGTCATACAAGGTTGTGGCCATTGCAAGTGCTGCCTTAGATGGTTTTAAGAATGAGGCAAGGAAAATGGTTGTTGCACTAGTTGACATGGAGCGAGCTTTTGTGCCCCCCCAACATTTCATCCGTTTGGTGCAAAGGAGGTATTCTTAACATGTTTTTTGCCTGAAATAACATTTGGTTTCATACCAAAGCATGCTATGTAGCATTTGGTTTTAGATTATAACACAGTTGACATTTGCTAAATGCATGTGATTCCTGCAAAATTGTTGAGTTTAACTGTAAACATTTGTAACAGAATGGCATGCTTTGCATAATTTCTTCAGGAAGATGCTTTAACTTCCATGTCAATGCTACATAGATTGATAAAGTTTCTTTTATCCCCCCCCCCCCCCCCCACCTCCTGTGGGAAAAAAGTGTCTTGTTCCTGAGTGATCTGGAGCTTATTAGGATGACCTGTTAATTTCTTTCTCAGGCTTTTACTTTTTTTTTTAATAAAATCTTCAATTACGTGATAAAAAATCTTAGGATGGAGAGACAGCGCCGAGAGGAGGAGCTGAAAACTCGATCTTCAAAAAAGGGGCAAGACACAGAGCAGGCAACACTAAACAGAGTAGGATATTTCCTCTGATGTTTGTTGTAGAACAATTACATTGAGTTGATTTTGTTTTGTTTTCCTGAACTGTGTATCTTGTTAATGAAGTCATTTTGTTCTTCCTATGCCTTGCTCATTATGCGTATCTTGTTTCCTTGTCAGGCAACTAGTCCTCAAACAGGTGGTCAGCAAACTGGTGGAAGCTTGAAATCAATGAAGGAAAAACCAGGGCAGACAGAGAAAGAAGTTCAGGAGAATTCAGGTTTAAAGACTGCAGGTCCTGAAGGAGAAATAACAGCAGGTTTGTCTGCAAAATGCATGCTCATTTGTGACAATAGGTTCTATTATATGAGAATCTAGATACCTGTATTTCAAAATCAAGATTCAGACATTTAATTAATGTAGATATTCTATTCCTCATTTCTCTATTTATGGAAAACACTACAATTAAAAATAAAATGGGGACAACATTTTGGTTATGAAATTGAAGCTGGTTTTATTGCATGCTATATATCACATTGTTACAATGTTTCAGATTATGAAGATACTTTGCAGTTAGATAAATTACTTCTTCTTGGTGAATGACGCATATTTGCAGACTTACCTGTCCTAGATCATTTTTATGGGGAATTTTCTTTTCTATTGATGAAACTGCATTTTGTGCCAAAATTGAATTCACGATGCAATTAGCACAGCTGTTTCCTAGGGTCATATTGGTTTTTGGGGCAACTATGCATGCCAATGTCTTGAGAGCACTTAAAAGACTCACACGAGCTGTAGCCCAGTTTTCTTTGCAGAGTTACATTATACTAACTTGGCATTTTATTTTACTGTAGGTTTTATATTAAAGAAAAGTGCAAAAACTAATGGCTGGAGCCGTCGGTGGTTTGTTTTGAATGAGAAGACCGGAAAGGTTTGTAACATTAGTTCAAAGCCTGCCAAATTCCAGCCTCAATTTATAAGTTGGGGCTCTCTTACATCGAGGCACCATAGCCCTTGTAATATAAGATGTGTACTTGTTGCTAATGCAACTACTATCATCATCACAATTGTGATCTTGGGATTTATTTGGCCTCTCCTTTATTCCACAGCTTGGTTACACCAAAAAGCAAGAGGAAAGACATTTTCGAGGAGTCATCACTTTGGAGGTAATTACAAATGTTCATACTTTTCTACGTTTAGATCTGAATTTTGTAACTGTGTTGTTCCCCAAGTTTTTATGAAGCCTTTTACTGTTTAAGATTCTATCATTGTCACTAATGCTGGACAGATGTATCGAGGGGTCCTCAGGTAATAAACTGTGCATTCAAAATGAAAATTTCATTAATTCTGGCTGGTGTATCAAAATATGGGCTAGTGGGGGGAATTTTCATTTGTATTATTAACGTTATTTTTACCCATAAAAAAAAGTTATTGTGGAGAATTTTTGCCTAATCTCTTGTAATTAGGCGTTCTCTCTTGTATACTCCCTGTGTAGGAGCTATGCCTAATTACTTTGTTTAATAAACTTCTTTTTACCTATTGAAAACTTTTTGCTGATCTCTTATCTGAATATTCAATCTAATCTTATGGTATGGGATTGTTTACCTTTCAAAAAAGAAAAGATCTGATGCTATGGGATTATGGGTTTGGGTTTTTTAATCCGTTTATGAAATACAGTTTGTATTTGTTTTCCCTTGGTCAAAAAGCAACACATAAGTTGGATGCAGTGAACACATATATGTTCACTTTAATCTGAGGAACCAAATCAAAGGGAAAAAATGTTCTTTTAGTTAATCAATTTATTTATTATTTCTGAATGGCCTACTTGGCTTCGCCTATTTTAATAAAAATTATTATTTTCTAATAAAAAAAATTATTTCTAAATGACCTAAACCAAACTGACCAGCTGGCTATGAAAAGAAAGAGCTTGAGTAGTTGTAAAGCTATTTTTTTATTTATTTATGGTAGGCTGTCAGATATCAATTCTAGGCAAGCTATTACTGTAGAACTGTGAAAAACTTTCAAAGCCTCGTTTGTTTTCGCAGATGAGATGAGATGAGTTGAGATTAAAGTTAAAAATTGAATAAAATATTATTAGAATATATTTTTTTAATATTATTTTTGTTTTGGGACTTGAAAAAATTGAATTTTTTATTTTATTTTATGTGGGAATTTGGGAAAGTTTTAATGATTAGATTAGATGAGATGAGTTGAGAGGAGTTATGAAAACAAATGAGGCAGAATAAATTGAATTTTGTTCGTAGAGATTTAAAGCAGCTGGAATTTTCAACATGGAAATACTAAGGGAAATTAATGCAGGAACTCTGTTTTTACTATGTTAATTCAGAACCCTTAGTCTGACATTCATTTTTGCATTTTCAATCCTCAATAGCAATAGAGAAGAAAGTGAAATCTCTTGTTGACTATCTTGATTAGATTTTAGACACTATAAAATCGTGGATCAACGTTGGTCTCCTGAGACGCTACTTTATTTGAATGTTGAGTCATTTGTAGAAGATCAATTGCTTTTTGTAAAACTGTATCACAGATGGTTTTTGTAGAATTGGACATATCTCATTAGCTTGCTCATCTTTTGGTTTGGGTTTTAGCCTTTCCGTCTTGATACATCTGTGGACAAACTATATTTACATGAGCACAGCTTATATGTGCCTGCCGATGCCCATGAAGGGCAGTCTATCCCTCAGATAACCATTTAGTGTACTTCATGCTAATAGTAATCGTCACCCATCTTATATAATTTCTGTGCAGGAATGTAATATTGAAGAGGTATCAGATGAAGAAGAACCTCCATCAAAGAGTTCAAAGGATAAGAAGGCTAATGGGCCAGATTCTGGAAAAGCACCCAGTCTTTTGTTCAAGATCACTAGCAAGGTTCCATATAAAACTGTTTTGAAAGGCATGTCCCTTTTCTTTCATCTTTAGTTTCTGAGATGTGGATACCCCCTCACCCCGATGTTTGTTATTTGGAGTTACTAGCATATGTTGAACTCATTCTCCATTCATCTTGCAGCCCATAGTGCCGTTGTATTGAAGGCTGAGAGTATGGCCGATAAGATTGAATGGATGAATAAAATAAGAAATGTTATTCAACCTTCCAGGGGAGGACAAGTAAAGGGTGAAGGTGGTGGTATGAGACAAAGCCTTTCCGATGGTTCTCTTGTAAGTTACTGATTCATGGCTTCTTTTCAGCTCACTAGAATGTAATTAGGTGTCTCACTTTGTATACATCCCATGTACTTGGGCTTTGCCTAGTTTCATTCTATTCAATAAAGCTGCTTATTTACTTCTAAAATGAAAAAAGTTACTGATTCATGGCTGATGTTATGCAATTTCTACTTTGTAACGGCAAATAGCTGCTTATATGACTTTTTTTCTTGCAAATATTTTGGAATTATGCCATTTTCTGATTCAGTTTTTTTGATATCTGCAATGTTGAATTTCCTATAGTTTTCTCATTTGATTCAGTCTTCGTAATTTTTTGGAAATTTCTTGAATTTCAATTTCCCAATGCAATTTAGATGGAAGGACCTGCTAACCTTTATTTTGCTAAAAGTTGTTGCACTAAAATTTAAAGTTTAATGCTCCTCCCCCCTTCTAGGATATGATGGCTCGAAAGCCTGCTGATCCTGAGGAAGAGCTTCGGTGGATGTCTCAAGAAGTACGAGGTTATGTGGAAGCAGTTTTGAACAGTTTGGCTGCAAATGTCCCCAAAGTAAGCTTATTTCATCACCTTTGCATTTCTCATCCTTAAAATCAGTAGCTGAATGATTGATACATTTGGGATTGACTGGTTGAGCAGGCAGTTGTTCTTTGCCAAGTAGAGAAAGCAAAGGAAGATATGCTAAATCAGTTGTATAGCAACGTCAGGTGGAATGCTTCTCTATTTTCTCTTCATTTGTTGTTTGCATTACACAACTTTGATGTTTTTTTACGCATGTGCTTGTCCAAGTGGCCCTGACAGGCTGCCTTCGTGTTCTTAGCTCTATCTGGTGAATGTAACCTCATACTTCCCTGCAATTTGTGTCTCTTTAACTGTACAGTCGTGAAAAAGTCACAAGAATGCAAAATTCCTAAATCTTCATAGAACAGAATAATTTTAATAATGTTTATATTTGTGGTAATTAAAAAATAATGTTTATATTTGTGAATGGGTAGTGCACAAAGCACAGCAAGGATTGAAGAGTTGCTCCAGGAGGACCAGAATGTCAAACGTAGGAGGGAGCGCTACCAGAAGCAGTCTTCCATTCTTTCAAAACTAACGCGCCAACTTAGCATTCATGACAACCGAGCTTCTGCTGCCTCCAGCTGGTCTAATGGTGGTGGGGCAGGTTTGTATTTAAAAACTGTTTCATTTCTCTCAATGGTCTGAATCCAAAAGATATCAAGTCGATGATATTTTTCTTCTCAAAACACTTAAAGAAGTCTGTATTTGATGAACAATGCCAGAAGCAAATATGTATTAGGCTATATCATGAATTATAACTGGACTCAAAACTTTGTTAGTATCTCTCAAACATTTTCTAAATCATTGTTTTAATCAGAGCATTTTTTTTTCCAAGCATTAAGACTCAGAAGAATATAAATTTTACCATAGCTTCATTTCTTTCTTGTTTTGTGAATGTTAAGGTGAGTGTGTTTAACCTTGATAGATGATTAGATTGGGTTCAAGTTTGAGTTCCAAGTCAACACATAAATGTTTGCCACCTGTTGGTGGTGGATCATGGGCCCTAGTAACCAAGGTTTTACAGATCAATGTTAAGCAGGGATGTACGTATAATGTCATTATCATAGTGGACGAACCAAGCCCCTCAACAGTTGCATGATCAACTACACACAATCAAAGAGTTACTGTAATATTGAGCCATCGAACTTTGATCTGTTTATTCACAATTTTTTTTTGAAAAAGCAAGACCTGGATGTTGTTCAGAAGGCCATGGATTTATGCGGTTGTTTTCTATTGTTTCTTTTGTTTTTCAAATAATGATGCTATGCGAAGTCTCTTTTTACAGCGCTCTAATGTTGATCTTAAATATATAGTTGTCCTGAATCTCTGACATTGTAATCTCTATAACCTTTGCAGAAAGCAGCCCTAGGACCAGTGGTCCATCTGGTGATGACTGGAGGTCTGCATTTGATGCGGCTGCGAATGGCTCTGTTGATTATAATTCCTTTGGCAATTCTTCTAGGTCTGGATCCAATGGTCACAGCCGACATCTCAGTGACCCGGCACAAAATGGTGATGTGAACTCTGGTTCAAATTCCGGCAGCCGACGTACTCCTAATCGGTTGCCCCCTCCTCCACCGCAGTCTGGTTCTTCAAGTTACAAGTATTATTAAATGGAATTGTATTGTTCGACTGACTCATGTTTTCATTGCATTTTTGGTGGGTGAGACAGCCCAGCCCCACTTCATGATCCGAACATTTGCTCATCTTAAATTCTATATTCCTGTTAGAATCAGTAGATGGGGGAGAGACTAGAGAGAGAGTTTGTGTAAATAGAAGACTACAGGTCCTCAGTATCGAGTGCTCATGTCTTGGCCCAGTGTTAGATGACTTGGTCAAGGTGTCACATAGATGGATTTCAGGGTTCACTTGAAATCCACCTTTATTATATTCTATTCAATTTTCTTCTTTTCATAGAGTTTATGTTCCCATTTCTCTGCTCATTTTTGGATGCCATAGATATACTTGTTTGTATTGATTTGGATTTCATGTGTACTTACCCATATCTGATGGCCTTGTAACATGTGGAATATCTTTTCCAAGTAAAAGGGTATATTTTACTGTCTGTGTGCTTGTGTTTCTCACCCTTTTTCTCTAATTGCTACCAGTGTAAACTGTCTATAGATTTATATTTATCGATGCAAAAGCTTTTGGAAAACCGAGTGTTCCCAATCTATTGGAGAACTGAGTGTTTCCAAAAGCTACTGCATTTCCAATAAATCTGGTTTGTGAAGGAATATGATGCCTTAATATTTTCCAATCACTGCCTTTGCATTCTTGTCTTCTGCCTGTGCCCAAGATATTGCAGAGCAGGTTTTCCATTCCACATTAAACCAAAGCTTTTAGCAAATAAAACAATTCCGCAAGCCGTTAAACATTCAACCTTACCATCTTGGATAAGCGTCTCCCAAGAAGCCTGTGAGCATGATAGAAGATTCTAGCCGGCTCATATCGCCTGTCTTTAATCGATTAAAGTAAGTTACTTTTTCTCCCTTGGATCAATGTGCTCTCTAAACCCACGCGCCAAAAAAAGAAAAGAAAAGCGAACTTGATCAGTGTTAGTAAATTGATTTCTTAAAAAATACGGAATTAAAGTCAATGCGCTTGTCAAAAGGCACAAGAGAGGAAAAGTAGCTTTTTTGTTTTTTTTGTTTTTCTTTGTTTTACTCTGACTAGTTTACTCGGAGACTTTCTCGCAAAAAGTTTTCTCAGCATCAGAAAAATTTCCTAGAGTCTTGTCGATAGAAGATTTATACGATGGTCAATGGTGAGCCTAATCCCTTCAAGCGGATGTTCAACCTCCTAAGCCAAATAGAGTGAACAGTCATGTGAAAGATGTCGAATCTCTTTGGAGGTCCATTCACTACAAAGTGCCTTTGCACCTGCTTCACCCTCCTCTGCAGTCTTCTGTACTGATTTTCAGAGATGCTCGTAAGTATGTCTTTGATATTGGCAATTTCCTCCACTTTCACCTGGATAGAAAATAACTCCCAGTATAGAACATCGCTGAAAGGGGGAATATAGCCATCCGAAATCAGCACTGGAACACACTCTGCATAGATTGCCTCCACAACTCTTGGGCTTGCTACTTCAAACCCGCTTGGGCATAGGCAGTACTTACTCTTCCGCAACATCGAGTTATAGTTCAGTCGCTTGGGAAGACGCTCATATACTAGCACATCTTCATCTTTTTCTTCCCAATGTTTCAACAGTATAGGTCTAATGTGGCCATGTCGACCACCTGCGAAGAAGGCTAGAATGGGTCGGCGAGATGGAGAGGGGCCGCCAAGAAGCCCCCTAACTTCCCCTGTTAGGAGATGGATTTCTGGATATGAAATGTCTCTAGAAGGAACAAATCCTTCGGAAGTATTTGCATTACACAATACTCTAATGGACATGTTGTATAGGTAAGGAGCATATGAAGATGCATAAGGCCCCTATAAAATTAACAAAAGGCATTTAGCAAAGTTATATAGAGCATCAATTTCACTATAATCTTGGTCGTACTTGTACCATTCTACTAGTTTCTTTACTATTACTTTATATTACTTCAAAATGTTTTTACCAACGAGATAGGCAACTAAAATAAGACACGTTTTTAATCAAAGCCAAAATAAAGAACAAGGCATACCCAATCATGGCAAGAGAGCATCACATGATCGGCTCCAAGGTTTCGATTCCAATAGGGATGTGTCTTGGAAATGACGTTGACATAGTCAGCAATAGTAGCTCCAATGGGATCCATATCATGGGAATTGAGCACGAAAAGATACTTAACCATCTCCACCACACTAAATGGCATGAAATATACATGTGCTTTATTGGGGTCTTTGGTTCTATAAATATTCTCCATTTCCATAGCATGAATGAAGCTTCCCTCGGTGGAATATATACTCTTGCATGGACCATAATGAAACAATGGTTGCTCTCCTTCTTCATATACATATATTTTGAAAATCCTTTCCATCTCTAAATAACTCCTACATTTTTTCTCTCTTTTAATGAACCAAGTACCATAACAAAGAAAAAAAGACAACTAATGATGAATCGAATGGTACCTGTGAAAAGCATTTGCATTCCTATATATTGGACCTCGAGGAACGTAGCCAGGGTCATCATGGGTTGATGTCAGATTGTGGGTTCGACCAGCCTCTTTAATGGCCGACCTGGCTCTACCCAAACTTGCTTCAATTTTCTCTAACGTACTGTATTGTCTCTTTACTCTGCTTTTCCCTGTAGTCACGTTGATTTTATCTGATTCTTTCTTCTTTTCTATTCTCTCTTGCTTTTCTCCCTTGTAACCCAACAACAAAGACTCAAAATTAAATAGAAAACCGAGTATATCAACATAGAAACTAAGCGAATATGTGTTTCTTAAACAAGACTTACGGTTTAAGGGAGGGAGGAGGAAGAACTATATGGAGAATCTGGAGTTTTGAAAAATTCAGAAGACCTCTCATCACCAAGTGTGCACTGTATCACTGAGATCATAACAACCAAGGCTAGCACAAAAAATAAAACCAAAAATATTAAGGAAGAGTACGGTCGATAGAATGAACAGAAATTACGCTTGCCAGAAGATTGCATTTCTCTGTATACACTATACCCTTTGCTCTGTGAATGACACAGAAGGATCGTCTGCTAGGGATTCATTTCTTCAAGAAGAGGATCATTCCTTATTTGCTCATCGCAACTTGCATGGTCATGAGCATTGAATGCAAGCCACGATCGAAGATATTTTATATGCTGCTTTGCTTCTTCTTCTTCTTTTATTATTATTTTATTATTATTATTATTATTTTTAACTTTTGAGGTTCTTGCATGCAAATCGTCGAGAGTAAGGTTTGTTAATCCCCAGTATGGCAAATAAGATTAAAAAAAGAAAATCCCTAGTACGGATCTTCTTCCAATAATAACCATTAACTAGGGTTTCCTATTTGGCATTATCGTCAGTTTTCGTTTGTATTTTGACTCTTTATTACCTTAAACGTTTTGCAAAACTTTTGACGTCTCTGAGCTCGTCTGAGGGTTAGGATGAGATGATAATTTTATGAATAATAATAATATAGTTTGTGAATCTTAATGAGATAGTTTGAGTGAAATATTTTTAAGTTTTGGAAAAGGAGAGAGAGAAAATTGAATATAAAATTAAAATATTAATAGAATATAGTTTTATAATATTATTTTTATTTGAAAATTTGAAAAAGTTGAATTATTTTGTATTTTTTATTTGAAAAATTGAAAAAATTGTAATAATTAGTTTAAAAAAATTGTAATGATTAGTTTAAAAATGTTTGTATTTGAATTATGTTTAGGAAGTAGATGAGATGAAAATTTTGGAATGAGATCTATTTTCAAACAAATCCTACGATCCCAGAAAGGGTTGAATTTTTTATTTTTTAAAAGAACCTATCTTTTTTTTTTATTGATCATATATATTAAGTGGGTAAAAATGTTTAGGAGAATAATAATAGTAATAATAATAATAACTGCAATCGAGGATTGTGACAACGACAATTAATATTGGACTATTTTTACTAAGACAGCCACAATCGAACTATTCCAATTCGCATTTATTCAAATTATTGCCCCTTTTTTTTGCGATAGCAATTTATGGCTGTTAAATTAAAGCAATATGGATGGTATCCTAACGTCTCTAAAAATTGGGGAAAAATAAGAATCAAATTTCGGAAAAGATCGTGTCTTTAGTACCAAATGGTAAGAAATCTTATAAATGGCATTCGTTTCGGAAAGATTATTAGCATTAAATAATAGAGTATTTCCATTATATAACAAGAACAATCGAATTATATATGGCAATTTACATGTTATTATTAGATTTATGGTCGTAAATTGGACGTATGCATGCATATCATCCCAAAATGTCTTAAAATTAGGGGGAAAATAAAAATCAGATATTGGAAAAGATCGACACAAATAAAACATTAGAATAGAAGTACTCTGCGAATAATAGACAATAATATTATATTTGTGTCGATCTTTTCCAAAATAAGATTAAGGACTGGTTTGGTTACACAAAACTAAACTATCTCATCTCATATAATTATTACAATTTTTTTAAATTTTCACACAAAATATAATAAACAATTCAACTTTCAACTTTTATTAAAATAAAAATAATATTAAGAACTATATTATAATAGTAATATTTTATTTAACTTTTAACAAAGTATTTAATCTCATCTGATACCCCCCTGAGGGGCAAATAGTAATCATTCACTAGGAGAGAGCTGGATAACTCAAAGATGCGTTTTATATTGATAGTATGAAGATAATAGTGCTACAGCTCAATAGCAAGAACAGCCAGGGCGAGCTCATCCAACAAAATTTCCCGGACTCATTTGTTCTATGAACACTCGATGCCATATAAACACTTACCGCCAGATCTAGAAATAGTCTCACAAGAGCTAGAACTGAAAAAATTAAACATACAACAAATATCACAATACCCTTATTCTCCATTGAAAACTGATTCTCCTTGACCTCATCAACCTGAGATCTGCAAATGAATAGCATTCATCAGCTCTTGCATATACCCATAAACTAGATAAGCAGCCCACCATAAAAAACAATTAGATAAACCAATAGTATTTTTTAATTTACACTTCTAACCAATGAATAATGCCATATATATATATATAACACGTATAAGTCATATTTGAATAACTAGGAAAGGAAATTGACATCTGCCGAAACGTAAAGACTCGACCATAAAAAGGATCCAACATGTGCAAAGTCAACATATGAATATTTACCTACAAAAAAAAAGGCAACACATGAATATTCTCGTCGTCATTCAAGCTACCAATTTTTCACCTCCTTTTGCCAACCTAAATTGTCCATCTCAATTTTGAGTTCAATCGCCCCTCTTTGGCTACGCCTACTTCTCTCATCAATGAAATTCTTCTTTACCGATAAAAAAAATTCAAGTTCAATTACGTCTTTGCCAGACTCATGGGACATTCCAGCTCTGATCCAGTATTCTATCTGAGTCTTTAACTTTTAGCTATCTAGTTAGGTGGAATGGGAGGCTATCCCAACCCACACATAAGGAGCATCCTAACTTGTGCCAGAGTTGATAGAAACGAGAACACTAAACAAGCAGCAGGTTTGCCCTATTGCACTATATTTTCTTCCTTATCCGACAAAGTCAAAACCCAAAGAAACCCACCCAGAAACACAAACAGATCCTAAGATCAGGAGCTGTATAATGTGTTTGCCTAAGGTATTTTGAAAAAAAAAGATCATAATTTGACTAGAAAACATATTCTACCTGAGAACAACATTGTCCCTGAGTAAATTATCCAACTGCAATGAAACAAGGGACCTCCAAGAAATAAAATCACCAACATCTTTAGCCTGCAATTAAAACAAACCGTTACAAAATTAATCACACAAATAATGATAACACCAAAATTGATCTTGATGTATATACAAACACAAGAATAATGATACTCCTACAATTCTTTTACAACTCACTTCAAATCAACTAATGTAAATGTGCCACTTCATTAAAAAATATTTTCAATTTTACATAATTATCCTTCATTTTAAATAGAGTTGTAAAATAGTAGTAGACTAGTTGTAGGTTTATCATTTTCTCAAACACAATAATGGTAACATGAAACCAGATTCTAAAAGGTAAGAGTTTCACATACAATGACTTCCTGATTTTCAAGAAGATTCCGTATGTCCTCCCTGATCCTTTCTAAAATTACATCTTTTTTTCCTATATCTTCCTTGATATCTTTGAAAATATTGCCATATCTGGAAACCAATTCCTCCAAAAACTGCTCCAAAACTGATAAATTTAAATCCAGTGAATGCACTTTCTGCATCAATATCTTGAGAACCGTATCCCCGGGCATCCTGCCAACTTGTTGGTGACGCATCTCTTCTACTGGATCAGGCACGTTTGTTTTTACAGTTTCACGTGCAGAAGTAATTTCAGTTTCTGTGATATCTTGGTCAAGGTCAACACTCTCTGTGGGCTCTGGCTGGGAGGGTATTTCCTTTTTGTCACCAGTTCCTTCCTCAGTCACATACAATTTTTTATCTTGAGCAGATATCAAATCTTCCAGCATTCTTTCAACAGCATCCACACCATAAACTTCAACAAAACTCAATGTACAATAGAATTCCGAACCATAATGGCTCAAAAGATTCAACTTTAGGTATCTTACCCATTTTGGCTCCTGAAGAACAAACCTCTGTGCATGCTTAACGTTTGCAGCAGTGAAATTCCCGAGTTTGACCCATTCATCTGTTGGATAAACCAAACTGCCAAGCAACTCAAAGTCCTTCAAATTAGAAGAGTGGTGCTCAAAATTAGCCATTTCAATTGTATCTACTAAGATTTCTTCTGAAAGCTCTATAATGGCAAATTTCTCATCCACAGAACAGGGATTCCGAAGATACTTGTCCTTATCTCTACCTAAGATATTAGAGGCACCCTTGGCTTCCTTGTTAAATGCCAAAATCTTTGCCCCCTTTGATGCTGAAGCATAATTGTACTCAGCACCACCAGGCTCAACTCTGTGTATTACGCTTCCAGCCTGACCAGGCCCAGATTTACTGACAAAACTAAAGGCTCTGCTTTTGAATTCATCAAGACCAAGTGGGACAGTGTGAGAGAGACGATCATTCTTTGGAGCATCATTTTCCGATTTCAGAGCAGAAAGGGAGTTCTCCACTGCAGGTTGCTCTCCAACAGTCGAGACATCATTTCTACTCACTTCACTTGAGACATAATTTGTGCTGTCATCATCAGCAACTGATTTACTACCAGACCCTCTGGTTTCACCAGCATTTGTACACAAAGCCTCCGTTGGTGGATGATTATCTGTAGTATCTGAGTGTTCATTACATCCCACCTTAGCTTCATCCCAAGTTGATGTGCCAGCCAGAAGTACAGCAGGTTCATCTAAGCCGAAAGAAATTAGAGAGATCAGCTAATAAGAAGTCATGAATAGTACTTCCCAAATTTAATGCATTGTTGAAAATAATACTAAAGATGGGTGCATCCTTAACAATTACAAATATTCACCCAGTTACAGGGAATCTTTGGGTATCGGTTCAAAGGAAACATCAAACACCGAAAGTGAAGTAGCTCAAACCTAAAGGAGCATCTCCCTTTTTTGGTGGATCGGGAAGAGGAAAATACACCCATGCTAAAAGTACACTTTATTGCTACCTACTTTCTGTTACATGCAAATAACAGGAAGTAGTTAGCAAGAAAATATGCCCACCCTATAACTCAGCAAAAGTATGGCTGTAAACTAAGATAAGAGAAATGTGTGCTATGGAATGGTTTTGCATCTTTGACACAGTCAATAGCGCTATATGTGTGTGTAACTTCTAAAAAACTCATATACACAACCATTTAAAATTTCTATAACACAATACGCAACAAGAAATAACACTTGCAACTGCATGGCAGGATACTGAAAAGAAACAAAGAAACTGGAAAAAAAATGTTCTCCACGGCAACAGTTCAAGAATTGAAGAACGAAAAGAAAGAACTAGAATAAAACTCAGTCCTATCAAATATGATTGGAAGTCTCACTGCATCTGCACCAATTGATCTTTTAGTTGCCGTCAAAGAATCTTCTCCATTTAGCCTCCTATTTTCATTGATTTGGTTTTCCAAATTCTGGGCTGCTTTTTCCTTTTCATCTAGGCTATTGCCATAATCGCTTTCATATTTCCCTCTAGTTATCAATTTCTTCAGTCTATTATGCTCTAAAGTTTTGATCTAGCTGTTAATCTGCTTTAAAAAAATGATAATATGAAAAAAAAAACACTGCTCATAGTGTCAAATTTTCTTTTGAAAGGCATACTTTAACTCAAAAATACAATTAAAAAATGGTTGGTTCTTGGTATTCCCCAAGTACCAGCCATGAATTGATATTGAATCAGATTAAAAACGCAGCTTGCTAAGGTTCTTATCAGAGCCCTAGCTTATTAGTAATAGACTCAAAGAAGCAGCATATAGCAAACAGCATAACATGAATAAATAGATTCGAAGAAGTAGGTTAAAGGCTAAATTTTGGCAACCAGGTCGATGTTTCCAGTAAAAGTAATCAAGAGGAGGCTACTCAGTCCAAAATGATAGATCATGGGCATCGCCAAGGAGCTAGAAAGAAAGAAGTAGACTTTAGATTGCCAAATATGGTTGATACGCTTATGCTAAGCATAGGAATACCGTTCTAAGTTCTAACCAGAAAACAGGAAGAAACACTGAAAGGCCTCTACTATTACCTTAAATATAAAGAAAATATAGTTTAAGAAGCTTACCTCTGTAACCATGGCCGTGACTAATCCATAAGCTAAAAAGGAAGACAAGCCCCCACAAAACAAACACCAAAGAAATAGAAACCTTGTACAATCTAGTTCTTCCACTTATAGCCTTCTCCAAAGCTCTTTTTTGCAGAAGAGCTCTACGTGACCTCTGCATCGCTCATCAATCCAGTCCAATGCTGACAGTTGAACAATTGAAGAAAACAGGAGATCCCCGGCACCGCATACTACAGAAACCTTCTTTTGTCTCAATATTTACACAAATTTTAACAAATAAAATGATACAACATATATATGAACAGAATCAAAAGAAAAACATTTAATGAGCTGTATTGGTTGTAAATGAAGCTACGATCCAGGTTTAATGGCTGTAATTCGTAAAGTTTACCTTTGAATTATATATCTATTTTAATGTTTAGAGCAGCATCGCTTCCACGTTTTGAAGCGACAATGGGCATTCTTCCAAGGAAGACCATAATAAATAGCTCCAAAATCAGAACTCTACGTAACACAATAGACCCTCATATATATATATATATATAGATGCTTAGTAATTACAAAGGGATTTGTTCGATTAGTATTCCATCTTTGTAGTGAGGCAAAATCACGCTTGGTTCAGAAGAAATACTATCTCACCCAAACCGATGGTGAAAACTGAAAGAGACAACACCTAACCAGTTTTCTTAACTAAATTCAAGCACAGGCCACAACCAATGAGATTGCATTCCTTTCAGACTCGATTGGTTGTAGAGAAAACCTAAATACAAGTACAAAAATAAGGCAGAACAAAATTCAAAATTTTCGAATACAGCATATCCACCCATATAAACACGTTAAAGAAAGAACACGTACCCAATTACTTCCCTTAACTGAGTTGATCTTTTCATTATCCAAAGAAAGACAGAGCACCAAAAAAACAAACATACATGCAATATATAGGTAGATTAGAACAGGAACCCACATAGAGAGAGAGAGAAAGGAGATCTCGGTGGGCGATTCAGCTCGAGCACATAAATCGAATTACACTTAGATCTAATACAAACATAATCAAGAAAAAAAATTGATTAAAACGAAGTAAAATAGATGGGTACACAGTAACAGAGAGATTCAAATTCAAATCACCTCGGTTTTGTTTTTTGTTGCCTTGGTTTGGCTCCAACCGAGGATTGTGAACAACGAAAAGAAACGAAACTGAGAAATGAATCTTTAAATTTGGAAAAGGATGGGGATCGGAGAAGGCAGAATCAGCGTCATGTACACGGTTAACGAAAGGCGATTCTATTTGTCTCCGCGTTGCCTTGTGGTTTGGGCATATGTATTCATCATTCCTCCTGCCACTCGCCGTTTTTAATACTCGTCAATTCTCTTCTTCCTCTTCCTTGTCGCTTTCTCCACTAACGGCTTCCTATTTCTTTCCACCGAATGTCTGTTGTTACACTACTATTTACTTTTACTACTAATTAATCTCTCCATCTCTCTCTCCCAGCGATTTACGAAGGGAATTCCGAAGTCCGAATCCCTCTGGTTTTTGGATCTTGTCATTTATGCCGACGTTTTAAAATGATTTTTTCAAATAATTATAGAGGGAGGCCAATCGCTCTCATGTCTGCTGCAGCGTTGGGACAAATAAAGAAACGCCACGCTTGGGGCGATGCCCGGCTGATGGCGAGTCCATTGCCCATTGGTCTCCCACTTCTCCTCGTCGACGCGCACATCCACCAATTCCCTCGTCATGCATCATGTCCCACTATTTCTTCCATCCAAGATCGTTATTATTGACTTATTTTCGTATCTTATAAGATACTAATTGAATGAAATTCAGTAACCTTAAGTACAATCTAGCTCCCATGTTCACTTTTGCGTTCATTTTTTTTTTTGTAAGTGGATTTGTTTTTACTCCTAAGTAAGGCATGAGCAATCCATGTCCCCATGGGTGGTAGAAGTATCACGATAAAAGGTCGAGATCTCCCACAAGTTCACAACACGCTTCTATCGAGTAGACACAGCCACGAGGGCACACGAAATGTCACTGGATTTTCTTCTCGTCTTTTATTTTTGTTTTTGTTTTCACACTTGGAAGACGTGTCATACGATATATTGTTCATGTTAATACAATCTTTTGCTGCCTAGTCCACAACTCCGAGTTTGTTGTATATTGCAAGAAAAAGAGTAGTTCATATGATTAAGTGTAACACCCGGGCTCAGCCTAAGTCTGCTAAATATTTTTAGACTTACGTATGAAAAATCCATTTGAGTTTTAACGAGTAATTTCAAAACAACTTACGGGTTAAAAATTTATTTTGGCGTATGAATTTTTTATTGGGCTCAATGATTAGACGAAGATCCAAATAATAAATCATGGACCAAGGCGGGGTAGGAATAATTAGAACTTGGCCTAATAAAATTTTTCTAAACATCGAAGATATTGTTGGATAAGATATTTATTTTGGTCATTTATGGCCTAAACCCATTAACATGTTTTATTTTTTTTAGCACACTAGAGTTACAATTTTAGAGTCTCCTTCGTGATAAAATTTCTTAAATCACTGCCTTATATATATTTAGATCCATAGACGAAAATCAAACCGCACCTTTTACGTAAATTTCTATCAAACACGACAAAGCCAACACGACACTCAATCCCACGTTCCCATGTGTCCAGGAACAAGCACAACAACTAAATTCCCACCGCATGCTCATCTCTATCCCTCTACGTTCACAACAACTGTTCCTATATACATACAACACATACATGTTAGACCCCATCTTCTAAACTAGGGTTACCAATGCTTGAATTTTTCGGGGAAAAGACTACGTAGCTGTCGACAGAATTACTAGCTTTACTGCCCAGTTTGTGTTCAGTAGTATTCTCCACGCCTCACTTCCAAAATAAGACCACCATGAACAACCCACGTCGTCCAGTAGCCCCGCCACCCCACAAGCCGCTAGCCTCATATGTTGACCCCCTTTCCTCAGCCGTTCATCACTATAACGCGACCTCACATGTCACCGTAACACCCTTGTTTTGGTTTCGAAAAATAGAGTAATCAGTTGCTCCTCCAAGCACGGCAGTTTTGCACTACCTATCCTTCTGGACGTCTCCTCCGTAGCACATCGAAAAGCCACTGCTCAACCAACGTGTAACTGCATCGCCACCCCCTGTTTTGCTTCACCGAAACACAGAGTAGCTCCTTCTTCCACAAGCTCATCTTGGGAGAGCCACTCCTCGGCACTAGCCTTACCCCGACGTCGCCTCTTGCAAAGATAGTGTCGCCCTGGCACCTCAAGCCACCCCTGACCATTGCATGCCATCTTTTTGTCCCACGGTGAGCGTCCATTCTCTCTCTCGCTCACCGCTCGCTCACCGCTCTCTCATCACTCTCTCTCTCTAGCCAGTGTTCTGCCACCGTTGCCACCATTGTAAACAACTGCCCAGCTCGCTACCTTCGTGCCCTTTACCATACGAATTTATACTGTTATGAATATGTATTTATAAATCTCCGTTATTCCAAAAGAGCCCTTATATGTTTTGTTTAATTTCTAAAATACCCTTATCATCATAAGGTTAATCATGTTTTGGTCTCTATATATTAAACTCACTTTGTGTAGGTTTTGTTTTAAATAAAAGATTTTATAAAGAAAATAAATAAATATTTGAGATATATTATTGGTGATAATATATTTTTAGAAGTACATAGTAAGTGCAAGATTTTATTTTGAACCCTTTAAAAAGAAATTAATTAGTCTATTTTTATTAAATGAGATTTTTACTTTCCTATTTTTTTTATCAGTTTTGTTATAATTATGTTAAGGGAATTTTTAAAACTAGAGATGTATTTTTGTGGCATAGTTGTATTTAGTAAAATATTATTATGCAGTTTAGAAATGACTTAGAGTATAATAGTCAGAGGAATTATGTGGATATTGAGGAATTTGGGAAGTTATGATATTTTAGGATTAAGAGAAATTTTATGTTTTGAAGAATTAAAGTAGGTCAATTTTTAACAATTTAAGTTAAGTATTGAATTACGTGTTCGACGATAAATTTATGAGTATCACTTGACTATTTTATAGGTGATGAGTAATTTTATTTTCAGCACTGTTTTGAATAAATTCAGAAAGTTAAGAAGACCAAGTAAGCGATTTCCTATGCTACACTTTGCATAAAAATAAAATGGATTGAGGTCAATTTTGAAAAAATATGCATGTTTTGTTATGAAGAGAAATTTGAAACAATCTCAGTTATTTGTTTTGCATAACTTATGAAATTCTGTATAAGAATAAAGTACTTTCTATCATGACTGGTGCAGACATGAGCAAAGTTTTGGCATTCTATTTCTGAACTGTGCAAAAGAGAGCGAATATAAAATTTTGTGCATAAATTATGTTTTTGTGATCTGATTCTGTTCTAAAAATATTTTGTACTTTGATATGATGTGATTTGATTTCTAAAACCTCTAGCATGGCAATCTATTTCTGTTTCTATTCTGTTCTGACCTCCACGAGTGTAAAACTGTGGCATTTGTTCGGATTGGTACCAACTTTTCTGTTTCTGGTGCACATACTTTGAAAACAAAGTAATTTTCTATGTGGTCTTTCTGTATATACACTCGGGGTTTCGAGAATAATAAGGGGAAGATTCACATTCTGTTTTTTCTCGGTTGGCCGCCGGAGTTTATACAACCCTACCACGAGGGTTAAACATAGAATTTTGTTCTGATATGATGTGTTTAGTTATACTATGCCAAGGAAATTTTGGAATAAGAATATTTTTGAATTTTATCTCTGATAGTTTTGATAACATGTTTTGACTTTGCATTCTGAAAATAAAAAATATTTTGTTCTATATTCTGAATTCTGTAAATGCTCGTGTTTGCATACTAGTATATGTTTTCTACTTATTGAGTTGTTGATAACTCACTCCTTATCTCCATAATATTTTTCAGATTATTTTGATGCACCAGCTAGAAGTCAGAAATATAGAGTACTCGCAAGTTTTATTGATCATAGAAGATTAAGTGCCTTAGGGTACAAGGACTTTTTGGAGAGTCTTTTTGATAGTGTTGATATTTTATGTTGCTTTGATATTTTGAGTAATGGATATTTTTAGTCTTTGTGGAAATGTTAATGTATCTTATTGAGGTACTTCTGATGTGTCCTTATGTAGGAACATGGATATTTTTGTTGAACAAATAGGTTAATATGTTATGGAGACTCTGAGTTATTTTAAAAGTGTTATTGGAGATGATTTTAGGTGACATGAGTTAACTCTCTGTATCCATGGGGACGAGACGTTACATTTAGGAGAATCATTGACCACTTCAATTTGGTTTTTGTATCTAATTTGGGTAACAACTGCTACAGACACAAAAGAATTATACGAAGTAAACCCACAAACTGATTTGATTTCATGGAATCTATTAGATCTACTTTATAATAAAAATAACTTTATAATCTGATATACCATATCTAGCCATATCAGTTTGTGAGTTTACTTTTGTATAATTTCTTTGTGATTAAAATATTTTTTTTAATAGGTATAAAATGATTTAATATAATTTATTTTTCTTCACTTACTTATCAATAATTTGATGTACGTGAAAAAAAATTATAATTAGAAGACATCAATATTTTTTTTCTTATCAAATTAGCGTGAAAAACATACCATTATTCTAAATTTATGATTTCTTCATTTTATTTTGGACTCAACTTTTAATTAGTAAATTATGTTTAACAGCGTGTAAAATGCATTCATAATTTTAGATAGAGGCTATTTTCAATTATTTTGGTTCTAGTTGGATAGTTTTATTAAAAATAAATAAACATAACACGTAGATCATATAATATTTGATATGTGTTTGTGTAAAAATTTTATATAATATAAACCCAATTACGAGTATATAATATTATATATTTTCCCCTCAAAATCAGACAATTCAATATAAACAAAGAAACCGAGAGATTATCAAATCTAAACTTTTTAATCTTTTAAAATTTAATTTGAATATCTTAGAATTTGAAATACTTTGCTTATAGCAATCAACATCTACTTTGAAAGCAATGGTGTCATGACTTTAGTTCCTAGAAAGTGGTGTCATGACTCATGAGTGCTATCAGATGAAAATATTATTACAAATAATTTATTCAATAAACGATCGAATTATAATTATGAAAGCAATTAACATCTTACAAAATAATATTTAGAAAATTAAATGAACATTAAATTTTCGTTTTTGATAAGCGAGATGAACAATAGATTAAGAAATTGAGGTAATTAAATAAGAGAAATATTTTAATCACAAAAAATTTATAAAAATAAATTTATAAATTAATATGATTTAATACAATTAGAAAATTAATTTTATTATAAAATAAAGTTCAAAAAAATTATAGAAAAAAAATTTATAAATTAATATGATTTAATACAGTTATAAAATTAATTTTATTATAAAATAAATTTAAAATATTACATTATTTCTGCATTCTATTCTCGTTGTAAGGAGACCGGAGGTCGCACTGATAATTCGGGGACGTCACGATGATAATCCTAGCCACGTGTCTCTCTTTAATTGGACAAGGACCGTTGTACTTAAATCATTCCACTCTCCAATGTCGGTCATTGCAATATAAAGATCAAACGTGTTTGACGGATCTATCTCGGAAGTCAGTCTCTCGCTGGATCTCATCTCTGAACAGTGTCCTTTCGTATTAGGGTTGCGCATCACGCTCCAATCTCGAGTACATCAACCATGTCCGGAAGCTCAGGTTCCACCGTGTACGTTGGTAAGTTCGAGACAATTCCTTTAACATTCTTCGCTTTGGATTTATTTTTCGCTATCTTTGATTAGGCGAGAATGAGATACTTTTTCTTTTCATAGAATTCGAGATATATGAACAATCAAAGAATAAAGATTTTGTTTTTGAGAAAATTTCTATGGAAACAAACGGACCCGATAGTTTTTTAGGTACCTGTAATTTTGGTTGGAAAATAAAGTTGATTGCTTTGGTTGACTAGAAAGCTGAGGAATTTTATTTTTGGGTATTCAAAGAGAAAATTTATAGGTTGATTATGAATTTTGTGCTGAATTTTCTGGAATAAAGCCTGTAACAGCCGAATTAAGCCATGGTCCTTTTATTGGAGGGTTTTTCGTTTCCTAGTTCCAAAAAACTTTCGTTTTTTTTTTTTGATCACCAAAAAACTAAAAACTCTGAAGATGATTATCTTCTATTTTCATTAAAACATCTTGATCCTGGAGATGAAACTTTGTTGAGAATTTATAGTCCTTGTGTGCGCGGGACAAGTTATCTCTATTTGAGTTAATAAAGGATCCCTATACATGAAGTTCTTGATTTCTTCCCTTACAAATTGATGAATTCTACGCTGCCAGTTGAATATCATTAGTTGCGTTTACTTAAAACAGCAAATATCATTAATTTTGGTTTTGCTGGCCAGTATCCTCTATCGCATTTATCTAATTATTTATTTACATTGGTTATTACTACTTGTTGCCATTATTTAGAGGAATAGATGAATTTTTCCCATTAAATATGGGGGCGGAATTTGTCCCACCGGAAGCAAACCTTTTTTTTTTTTTGGGAGGGGAGAGAGAGAGAGGGGGGGGGGTTAGCGGTGAGGCAGGAGTTCTTTTGTGGGCCTATTTCTTCCCTGCATTGAAGATACTTTTCCTGATGCTTTCATCCATTTGAAACAAGTATATTATGATGTGGTTTACTGAGATTTGGCTTCTGTTGCCATCCTTTTTAATTCATGGGCAGACTTTTCTTTCCTGACTTGTATATTATTTGCTTGTACTCAGGTAATCTGGATGAGAGGGTGAGTGATAGGGTCTTGTATGATATTTTGATTCAAGCAGGGCGGGTGGTCGACTTGTACATTCCCCGAGACAAGGAAACAGATAAACCCAAAGGTTATGCTTTTGCAGAATACGAAACTGAGGAGGTTGCAGGCTATGCTGTCAGGCTTTTCTCTGGCCTTGTGACTCTCTACAGCCGAACACTGAAATTTGCGGTATGTCCTTGTTACCTATGGCTTTCACTTGCTGTAATTTTTTGAACGCCATTGTGCATTACATAGTCTCGTTTTTCTGGGATTGATATTGTTCTGTATCAGTCTAGTTTACTATCTTAGGTTCCCTAGCACTTTTATGTTCTAGGTTCTTTTCGCTGTAATTTAACCAAGCCTGTATCCAATCAGTACACGAGGCTTGATGTGATGGAGACGTACTCTGTAGTTAACCTAGTCAGATTGAGGAATCACTAGTTTGATTTTGTGCTCTTGATGAAATGGCAGGCATGTGTGCAAATAGTAGTCTTCTAATTGATTGGTAGTAGAATAGCATTTGCAGCAATATATTGAAAAACTGGGTCTACTTACATAGAAAATTTGAAAGATACAGATCTATATGGGTTTGCAAAGTTTGAAACCTAAGCTTGGTTGATGCTTTTCATTATGACATCTGTTCCTTGGTGAATAGATATCTGGGCAAGACAAACCCTCACCTCCAATGGCGGTCACACCCACATCAAATTCATCTCATAAACCAAGGTCCCACCCTGTGCCAGTTAACGATATGGAAATTTCTCAGCACTCCATGAAGTTGTCAGCACATTGCAGACTTTCAGCTTACCACGATAGTCCCTCTCAAGGTTACATGTTCTCTTCCTCTCTCTAATTCCTTATTTTCTTCTACTTACACCCAAAAAGTTGTAATTGTACATGTTCTAAAAGAGCTTCTTTTTAATACAGTGCCGATCACCCCTGGTGTAATTAATCAATCTAATGGATATGGATCCCATTTCAATGGCAACAATTATGAATACAGTCGGAGAGTTTTGGGGACGACATTGGATAGCATTAGCCATTTTAGGTCTCGCCGCCACGATACAAGTAATCCAATCTATTTTCCATCTTACAGTTAACCATATTAGATTGTTAGAGATTGAACTCCCACCTTGGTGAGTCGTTCTAATAATATAATCAACATAAGTGACACTGTTGTTGTGAAGCATAGTTGAAGATGTGCTAACCAGTAAGTTAATTTGTGTTAGCCCTAATCCTTATTTGTAGGTTGTGCCCATCATGTTTGTTATTCTCTGTAACATAGGCTTAATGGGAGTAGTTCTTTGTTTATTCTTTGGTGTTGTGGTTTCATCTAGTTAAAGTTGCTCTTGACTCCAATATTTCAATACCATGTTTCCTAGTGATTGGTTCTAAAACCTTTTATGTAGCACCTGATATTGGTTCTGTTTGCATGCTATTCTGTCACTTTTACTTCTTTTCTTTTATCTTTTAATTGCCTGCCTCTCTCTCTCTCTCTCCGCCCCCCCCCCCCCCCCTCTTGGACATTTGGAATGAGTATTTCTATTACAGATCAAAGGATGTTGATGGGATGTGAGAAAGGTGAAAACCACTTTTCATGATAGCCTCACCCAAATGACTAAGGTTTAGAATCCCCCCGCACGTCCCGGGGGTAGGACTGTTCATCCGGGCCGGGTTTTTTCCTGGCCCAGTCCGAAACCCGGAAAGTCGGATTCCGGATCCGGGTTCCGGCCCGGAACAAATCCGGGCCGAAACCCGGGTTGCAAAACCTGGGTACACCCGGTCCGGGTTCCGGATTTACAACCCGGAACCCGGTTTTTTTTTTTTTTTTCAATTTGGATGTTTGGATCTTTCCTTTTTTATTTTACAGAAAAATAGGCAAGATTAATTGATTTGGATATTAACTTGCTAATCAAGTAGCATAATTGGATTTTTTATAGCCATAATATATAAGAAAGAAGTTTTTAAGAAAGGAATAAATAAATTTGTAATTTAATGTTTAAAACTGTCATGAAAAATATCTCTTATATTTGATCCACCCAATCAAAGCAGCTCTCAATTATTGCATGCAGCATTGTTTTCCACGATGCCATAATTTATTTTCATAAATTATGCTGCATAATTTATGCCATAATTTAGCATAATTTCCTAATTTCTATAAAATAATGGAATTTTTGTGGAATTTTCTTTTATGCATATATGTAAAGTTACGTGAGAGATTTCTCAATCAAATGAAAAAGGAAATTAAAGCAATTAATTCCTAATTCATGATACGTCTAGTTTTAGAGGTTTTCTAAGTTGACTTGTAGCCATATTAATTAATCATAAACCTCCATTCAAACTTAAAAAAAAAAGAAAAAAAAAAAGGGTTCAACTCGGAACCCGGAATCCGGGTTTTGAAAAACCCGGATTCACCCGGGTTCCGGCCCGGGTATACCCGGGTTTCCGGGTTGGAACCCGGATGAACAGCCCTACCCCCGGGGGGGGGGTGGATTCTATTAGAGATCAAGGATGTTTGATGGGATGTGAGAAAGGTCAAACGAGTAGGTGTAAGTGTGTGGTCTTGTATGGCAGGGGCAGTTAAAAAAAATGCTTGAGATTTTGACCATTCAAGATTTGTGACTTCTAAGAGATACTGGGTCGAGGGTCTTTGTTTGTAATCACTTGGCTGACTATGTGTTTTCTTTGATGTCTTTATATGTATGGCACAAGCAGAATTTCGTCAAATAAAAGGAATGAATGAGAATGAAATGGAGAAACAAGAAAAATTTAAACACGCCTGGTAAATGTCTATATTCATTATTAAGTTATATGATGTCTCTAAGGTCATTAATATGGCACTTGAAGTGGGTTTACTTTGATCGTGTCGAATGTTTGGATCCTTCCCAATCGACTAATCTTGCGGACTGAGAGAATGTGATACGGGAATTTGTTAATCTTGTTCTTAGAGTAAGAGTCTTTCTAGCCTGCAAAATTACTTGCAGTCCAGTAGTTGTTTCTATGCTAGTTTTATTGGATAATTATGACTTCAGTGAAGGGTGCATTTTGAATGTCTGCCATGGGCTATCATTTAGGAGAAATCTAGTGCTGTGATTATTCTTAATTTCTTCTTTACTTGACAGTTGACTGAATGGTTATGATTGTGATGGTTCCATGGTTGGGACGTTGTGGGTAAGGCTATGTACATTTTTAGTAGTTTTCTTCTCGCCACCTCTGCTCTCAGGAAGACAAAATTTTTCATGCTCCAGCATGCGGATAAAGCTTCGAATTAAAATCTCCCTATTATTTTGTGTCGCACAATATTTTTTGACACGTAATTTGTTCATATTGGGAACACGGGATTACCCGGAGAGAATTCAAACACAACTACACAGTCCACCTATTTCTTGGTGGTACATACCTAGTTTGGGGTTAAATACAAACATATACTGAACCATCTCCTGTCTTAAGAAAATACTCATCAACGGGTATAGCTCCCAGCAAAAAATGCTAGAGGTCCAACAATAGCAGCATTGATATACGTTGGAGGTTCCGCGTGACTGTAGTCAGTTCTTTCATCTGGGTAGCCATCGTTTTGGTTCGGACCACCAACAATGGCTCCAGTCAAGATGTTAGGATTGGGGTTTGATGAATACAAGTATGGTCGAAAACTACCATCACAACCTAAGCGTTGTGGATAGCTTGCTAATGAGGGCAATGAGGATCCTCTGTGGTGAATTCTCTTGGGAAAATATGCCCCATATCCAACCATGTACGATAGTTTTAGTGGGTTCTCTCCTAATATATAGTCAACCTGCAATATCCATGTGTTATTCTGTTTAGACGAAAGGAAAAAAATGAAAAGAGGAATAAGAAAAGTGACCATATGGAGTTTGTTCCAAGAACATAGCATCTTTAATGACTTGCCTGTTTCTTTGCAAGGTTTTTTAGTGAACTTGGAGTGACCAAAAGGCTGCCACAGTTAAATGTGTGTTTCGTGGCGGACATGTACTTGGAATAAGTCGTGAGCAAGAATGTAATGGATGTAACGTATTGAAGGTTGCTTCCTGGTAGCTTGTAAATGAACCCACCTTCACATCAAAGAAATTGATGGTTACTAATGAAACCCACAATTCATAGGGTTGAGGAAAAGGATACCCAAGCTCTAGGAAACTTGAACGGCTGTGGGAACCTTCAAAATATAAGGTTACGAGGCCTTTGCAATGCAATTAATTATATAGGAAAACAATTTAGATGTGGTGTTACTGGTGGAATTATACCAATTCATTCGGATATCAGGAAGCTATGAAATTATGACTTTACCTTGTGTATATTGTGTACTTGAGAAGGGAGAGTTGTGCAAAATGCGGCACATGAAATCTTCAGCTTGTTGCTTGAATGGATCGAAGTTCTTATCATTGCTAAGCAAGGCTTGCTGTATGAAGGACCGAAGGTAACCACCACGTTAACTTGTTAAAAAGTCTAAATAAGGGAAAACTACAAAGATAGTTGACCTTTTTAGCCCCAAAAAAAGGCTTAATTTTCTTGCATAATTTGCTGATTTCTATGCAAATCTAGTAGTGTTTTTATTTTTGTCTATCAAAATACATGATTAGCTATTTTACCCTTGATAGAAGAACATGAGCACCGGCCAATTTGTTGTCTCAGCTGAACATATCGGTTCCATCATCAGCTCCCAGTGATTTCAAGATATTGGAGTAAGAAACATCGTTGGTAGCCCTTAGAAGCCAAGCAGCTCCCCACAGCAGTTCGTCCTGAAAATTATACAAGAGAAATAATCGATCAACTTCTATAGAAACTGCTCTCTTAGAGACAATCTTTCTCCAGACTTTTAAGTTTTGTTTATTTTCACCTGATGTATACTACGTGAGAACATTTTGCACGCTTTTTTATGTTACTTTGTTCAACTTGACAAAAAATATTTTCTTGGTAAAATATATCAATTATGAATGCTTTTGCAAAGTAAAAGCTAGTGTATGCCTTAAAAGAAAGACATTATATTTGAGTTCTTCATTGTACCTTATATCCAAAATATGAGCAATAAAATGGGTAGACGGCAGAGCTCAGCGAATCGCTATAAGTACCACGATATTGCATTGCGAATTGAAAGACATTTCTGCCAGTGTTCAAAAGTAACCTTGAGTACTTTGGATCAACCTTTCTGAAAACCATGGAAGCAGTAGCTAAAGCAGCGGTAGTCTCAACGGCAACGTCAGAACTAGGGTTGGAAGGAGAGATTCAATATACGGTGCGAGACGTGTCCATGTCCTCAGGCCTTTCCCAACACTTGTGGTCTATATTCGGGTCGCCAACCCCGACATAGAGCCTTCCGGGTGTGGCCGTGGCACACTTTATGAGATAGTCTGTCGCCCATTGGATTGAGGCCCTTGCATTTTGTAATTCTGGGCCCATTCGTTTTCCATATTTGAGCGCGCTGCATGAAAGCAAGGTGGTCGTGAAAGCCATCGGAAAATTAAACTTAACATTGTCTCCAGCATCATAGTAATCTCTTGTTAAATCTACTTGCCGATGGTACAATTTTTTTTAAAAAAAGCTCAAACAATTATCACTTTTTGAGACATAGAACATAGGCTTGTGTATAAAATGACCTTATTTTGTCGTATCGGCTAAAACAAGTTTTAATACGACCTTTATATTATTCAAAACAGTGTTTCGATCTGTATATTGGGGTACTTCGACACAGACGAAAAAAAGGTGCCGTTTACGGGTTTTGCTACACAACCTCCTACTATTCATCCACACTCCACACTCCACATTTTTTAATATTTTTTTTAAATTTTTTTTTGAATTTTTTTTTAAATATTTCAAATTTTTTATTTACTATTCATATAAAAATTATTTAATAAAAAAAATTAAAAAAAAGATGGAGTGTGGAGTGTTGGGAAGTTGGAAAGATTTATTGCATAAGTAAGTAATTGTGGAGAAATGTCAAAGAAATTTGATCTGCTATGGTACTTTCAGACTTAACGAGTAATATAAATTTTCATCTGATCTCACGTTCGTCATTGAGTCTTTAATATATTCAACGGCCCGGCTGGCTGCATTCATGCAAATATAAGTGATATTTTGAGAGTTGGGTATGATCAAAGGAAGTTGCATGGCATAACGAATGCGATAAGCAGGTAAGTGGTGGAAATGACACCAAAATAAAATTTAACACAAAAGGGTGATCATATCTTAGGTTCAATATTATGGAGGTAATAAAGAAAAAACGAAACTGGAGTGCATGAACACACTGTCGAATATTGCCTAAGAACGAAAAGAAAATATTTTGCATAAAAAAAAACAGTAAAGAAATGAAGTTTTCAATTCTAATGGGTCGTGACCGGACCAAAACAAAATAGTAGACAAACAACATACATGGGCAAGCTGTCCATCAGATAAACCAGAGTTGGACCTCCAAGTAATTTGTTGGGTTTTGGGGAGCCTCCCAGACCTCTGGCCTTGGAAGAACAATATAGACTTTGCCAAGGCATCTTTGTAGTTGGGGCTGCCTTGGACGCTCTCCAAAACAAAGAAAGAAGAGAAAAACAAGAGGCAGAAAGAAGCTCCCCTTATCGTTGCCATTGGGTATGGTTTGTTTTTTTAACTTTGCTTTGATGATAACATGATGCCCTATATATATATATATATATATATATAAGAACTCGAAGGCCTAACGTACTATATTTAGCACAAAGGCTTCTCTTTCCATTAATAAATATCTTTTTTAATTGTATTTGTCAACTTGCATATTTTAGCTCTATTTTCCTTCTTGTTATTATTATTATTTTTTTTCTGTTTTGGTAACAAAAAACAAAACACGCACAACCATTTCGTTGTATGCCAATGGAAGACAAAACAAATGCTATATATTCACACGTGATATAAGGGCAGCCGGCTTTTTCTAAAACTAGACATCCTTTTAACCTCTTTGGGAAGCCTCTGAAATTGAAGCCATTCCTTCACAACTCCATTAGATCTTGTTTATCTGCCTGCAGCTCCAATTAACCTTCATGCAAATGTGTTCTATCCTCGAGCTTATGTTTTGATGTACAGGAAATATTAACTCATCCCAAACCTCCAACAGTACCTTCCAGTTAATCTTTCTTTTCTAAAACTAGACGTCCTTTAACCTCTTTAGTAAGCCTCTGAAATTGAAGCCAGTCCTTCACAACTCCTTTATGACCTCGTTCTAAGGAAATCTGTAGCTCCATTAACCTCTCGCTATAAGGGTGTTCTATCCTCAAAAAACATATGCTTTGATGTACTGCAACACCAGCCACTCTCTCTTTTTTTTTTTTTTTTAATTGTTCTCGTCAAGTTGTAATTAGTTTCAAACTAGGATCTTGATATGTTTAGTCATTTGACTGCACGTTTTTCGGTTTGGCCAAATCCCAATAATATATATGAAGTAGGGATGGCAAATTGTATTAATAGGTCGTGTTCATGTCGTGTCAAAGTATATACATTATAATTAATGGGTCAACACGAATACGACTGGTTAAGAATTTCATGTCAAAATCTCAAACTTTAACATGACAAAGATAAAATAACGGGTTGACACGACAAGATACGATCCGTTTCAACTCGTTTATATTAATGAGTTGAATAGACACGATACGATACGACACGACACGATACAACCCGTTTGACCTGATTGATTTTCTATAAATATTTAAATATAAGTAATATCTATAAAAAATAAAAAACTAACTACAAGTCTAAAATTACAATACAAACAAATATGATCTACACACATTGTAATAATATTCATTATTAAAATTACATCCCAAATATAATAAACAAAACACACATTGTAAATATATTAATGTTACAATACCAAATGTGTTAAAAAATCAAGAACATAGATCTAAACAAATTTAAAACTTGAAGAAGGAAGTGGAGCGTCCTACTTGCTCTTGTTGTTCTCCAACTCCATTATATTTTTGGTTAACTCATCCAATTTAACTTCTTCTTGTGTTTCTATTAATAAAAGACATAAATAAAGTTTTATATCAAATAATATTATTGTATTAAAAAATTACGTTCATTTATTCAAAATCATAAAAATAATATTACCTTGCTCCTCACCATATTATAACCAAGCTATTGTGCAGATTTTCATGTCATGGTGGCAAATCAATGAGTATATATACTAGAAAAAAAAATTGAAAGTACAAATAACAGAAAAGGAAACAACCTTATAATACCAGAGGTCCATAAGTTAAATCTTATAATTCCTCTTGGCCTTGTTTCACTGGAAATGGAGTAGATACTGAGATATCTGTAGAACCCTCGGGCAAAACAACCTGTAGTTCACAAGTAGCTTAAAAAAGACTTCAAAAAAAAAAAAAAAAATGAAAGGGAAGGTGTTGGAGGGAGCAGTGATGGCAGCTTGAAATCACCATATGCAATAAGTAAAATTAAACGGAATGCCAAAATGACAAACATATGAAAATGGCATGAGATTACAGAGAAAGCGAAGTGGGATGACACCAGCCCCCAAATCAATCATAGGTACAGAATCAATAAGCACATTTGACGGTTGAACAAGCTATAATCCCAATCATTGTTCACTTGGACATATATCCACCATCCAACAAAATCAACATGCATGCCAACAAGAACAGCAACGCAAGCTACATTTTGGATTTTAAGTCCAATAAAGTAAAGAATGGCAATTGATAAAAAAATAAACATATCCAATCCTTTCGAAATTTGATGTACTGCAACACCAGCCAATTACGCTTTTTTTTATCGTTCTCGTCAAGTTGTAATTAGTTTCAAAATAGGATCTTGATATGTTTAGTCATTTGACTGCACGTTTTAGGGTTTGAACAAATCCCATATATATAAAATTATAAAGTACCGCACATCCCGCTTCACTTAAGATGGTACAGTGGCATTGACCATTGACCTTAATATATTATCTCCTTTTTTATTTTACAATCATGACTTTAAGCACATAATACATGCACATTTCACGAATCATGATATTGTAGGAACTCAGTTACCCGAAAGGGAAAAACTAAACAGATTAAATTGCTCTTCGATCTTATCTATTTTTCTTTATTCTCAATTTAAAAAAAAAAAAAAAAAAGTTTACAAGGGATTGATCACCTTCGTAACTGTTGGGAAATTGGGTATATAAGGGGGATATTCTTGACGTAGAAAACCTACGGATGCTTCCTCAAATGAATTAGCTGAAATATTGTAGTACTTTGACTTTTATATTTGCAGTACCAAACGTACATCATGAAGTAAAGACGCGAACCAAACGTTGGGATCAGTGGTGCCATCGGATCTTCCAAATTGGATTTACTATTGTTGGTGCAAAAGGGACTGCAAAACAAAAATAGTGAGAGAAAATTTTGCTTCAAGGCGCGTTACAAATGTTACTTTCCTGAAGACAATATTCACCTACAACAATAACAGTATCCACACAGGTTATAAGCGAATTTGTCTTCAAGATACAGTAAAGTCCAAAACAAGTCTGTTTATCTAACTGCATTATGCACACATGAAATAAGACCTCGAATACCCTCAAATTTTACTATTCAACCAAGAGATTAGAAATATGTTCTATGCAGAATGAACAAATCCTAATAACAAGTTTTGAAGAAATGAAACTTTTGGGAGAGAGACAATTTTGAAATTTCCTTCTTCATTTCTGTCAGTCTATAATTCGTAAGCCAATGAAACTATTTATAGAGGGCCAAAGGATGTTAATGAAAAGTTGTAACTTTTCATTTTTCTATAATCTGATACGAATATGTATATTTATCCTGATTGTTACCAAGTGACACAAATATTGTTGGACCCAGTCCAACGGACACGTTGCTTCCCTCCATTTGGCTAACCCAAGTTCGACTCCCAACCGATAGATGCACCTTTTGCATTTTATTTTGCAACTTGTGCACCAAGCGTTGGTTGCGTCTTGGGGCCCATCCTCTTAATAAATTACTAAAAATCCGATTTGTAATAGGGGTGATTTCAACCCTTACCATGAGGATCAATTGTGTTACTCAATATCATTGAACCATTGACAACTTAATGTCCTTGTGTAGACCCAATTTATTATAACCATAATTCATAGCTTATAAACTTTCCATAAATTATCTATTTCTAAAATAATTCACAACTTTCAAAATCAACCCCAAAATAATACAAATAATAAATATAATATATACTTATTTTGAAAATATTTTTAACAATCTCCCACCATTTTAAAAATATATCCTGGTTAGAATACGAAAACTTATATAAAAATAAAGGTGTCTTTTGGACTTAAACCTTTAAATAGTGAAAATACATCAAAACTAACCAGAATGACATAGTAAACATGATGTTTTGAACTGTCGATTCTATACGATTCACTGGATATATCTCACATATAAATTTTCTTCTCTTTGGGTAGTTCATAAAAGTCGACACGTGGATTGACCTTGTGTCTATATCTTGGTTTCATGAGCACTCTAGACACAAAACCTAATTCGCATAGGAGGCAGCACCACTCTCAATACTCATATAGGTAGACTTATCGAAAGTGTCATGTAACTAAACATTTAACATAATCATCTTATAAGTCTATTAAGAGCTTCTCGCTCAGCTTCTCATTTTTCATTACAGTACCAAGCACTTAAAACTTTGGGATGGTAAATTAGTTTGAAAATTTAATTTTAATATCATAGTGTTTGCAAACCACGAACATATAATGTACTTTACTCAATATTGAACTCAAGTCATGATATGTTCAAGAGTTTAGTTGAGTTTTCATTATTGGTGATTTTATTGGTTTGGCTTTAAACCCATTCCTTTGATGTCCCATATCAAATCTTTTGCAAGTTCTTTAATTAATGAATATGCCAGTTCCGACAATATCTCGTAAAATCAATTGTAATTACTCAATTTTTGAGTAATTGCTTTAATATGCCTAGACTTGCCATTATATATATGGCTTAGGCCCGTGATAATATAATCTGATTGGCACAATGCAAAGACATTGGTGGCATTGATTTTTGCCAAATCAAAGATTTCTATCAATAATTTCTTAGCCACTCTACCTCTTTGCTGTTAGAAACCAATGCTATAAACTTAATCGTCATGGTTGAGTATGTTATGCATGTTTGCTTCTTTGATTTAAGAGGATTACTCCTCCACCAAGGGTAAATATCCACCACCCACTGGCTGATTTGTGATCATCATGCTTAGTTTCCAATTGACATTTATATTCCTTCTACAATCGAAGGAAACCTCCTTCTACAACCGAAGTAAACCCACTGTACTCAATACTATAATCCATGATATTTCTCAAATACCACAAAATACTTTGTACAACTATTCAATTAACTCGGTTCTTTGAATGCATTATATAAATATAGCAATATATAGAAAAAATCATATACATAAGTCACAATTTTTTTTTATTTGTTTGCATGCATATTCATAAATTAAATCATATTATTTATAGGCTTTTAGCATTAATGTATTCTGAACAACTATGTCATCAATAATATAAATTAAGCAAAATATTAATTTAATTAATAATATTGAGTTTAAACATGTCTTCATTTAGATATCCCTTCCCCACGAAATTACTGTTTTTGGTCAGTACAAATTTATCTTATTCAAAAATCAATTTAAACCCATACTTATTTAGAAGACTACTAGATACAAGATTCTTTCTAACTTCTGGTACATGATACACATCATTGAGAGTAAGAACTTTTTCTGAGGTAAACTTCATTTTTATTGTCTTTTTGCCTCTAACTATGGCAATGGATGAGCTCCCCATGTAAAGAACATGGCCATCTTCCATTGGCTCGTACCTCTTGAACAGGCTCCTATCCTTACATACATGTATTGTTGCTCCTGAATTAATTCACCAGAAATTATCTCCTTCCAGAGTATTGATCTCAGAGATCATAGTCTCAAAATTCTCTCTAGAACCAGAGTCTTGTCTTTCATTTATAATAAAATGATATTCCCTTTTGTAATATCCTTGTTTGCCACAATGGAAGCAACTTACTCATTTTGGAAGTGATTTTATTTTCTTCCAAAATTATTCTTTCTCTTTCGATTTTTATATCCAAATTCATTGGTTTGTCTGGGTTTGTAGATCTTTCCTTCCTCTACCATGTACATGTTGGAAGTCAAAGAGTCATGCTCTTTATTAATGTTTTAAAGTCTAATCTCTTCTTCTATACGAAAATGTTGGCCTAATTCTTCTAGAGACATTTCCTCTCTTCTATATTTCAAACTTCTTTTAAAGTTTTTCTATGATTGAGGAAGTTTATCAATACTGGATGAAACTGATATGGATTCATCCATTTTCATCTCATGTTGAGAGAATTGATTAAAAATATGCAAAATCTCACTGAATTGTTCAACAACAGACCTATAATCTATCATGGTATAATTGAAAATTTTTGTAGCAAAAAATTTCTTACTTGTAGCATCTTCTAAAAGATATTTAGCCTCAAGTGCGTCCCATAGATCCTTGGTGGTTGTTTTGTTTTGGTATGCGTCAAACAATATGTCAGACATTGCATTGCAAATATGTCCCTTGCATATGTAGTCGTCCTGTTCCCATTTGATCATTGCCTGACTTTGAGCGATTGTTTCCCCTCATTTGTAGAATGCCTATGAGTGATTAAAACATGCACCACTTTGCAACTAGCCAAGAGGAAGTGCATTTTCTTTTGCCAGCGTTGAAAATTGGCTCCATCAAAATGTTCGAGTTTTACAAAATTTGAAGCAAATTCTCTCTAACTATGCGCCATTAATAATCAAATATTGTCTTAAGATTGTTGGTGCGAAAGGGGCTACAACAAAAATAGTGAGAGAAAAGTTTGGTTCAAGATGAGTTACAAATGTCATTTTTCTTAAGACAATATTCACCCCATCAATAACGGTATGCACATAGGTGACAAGCGAATTTACCTCCAAGATGCAATGAAGCCCAGAATTGTCTAACTGCATTAGGTACACACAAAATTAGACTTTGAATACTCTCAGATTTTACTATTCAACTAAGAGATTAGAAATCTGTTCTCTGCAGAATGAATAGATCCTAATAACAAGTTTTGAAGAAATGAAAACTTTTGAGAGGGAGAGAATTTTGAAATTTCCTTATTCATTTATGTCATTCTACAATTCGTAGGCCAATGGGTCTATTTATAGAGGGCCAAAGGATGTTAATGAAAAATTGTAACTTTTTATTTTTCTATAATCTGATACGAATAGGTATATTTATCTTGACTGTTACCAAGTGATACAAATATTGTTGGGCCCAGTCCAACGGTCACGTTGCTTCCCTCCATTCGGCTTGCCCAACTTCAACTCCCAACTGATGGATGCACCTTTTGTATTTTATTTTGCAACTTGGGCGCCAAGCGCTGGCTGCGCCTAAGGGTCCATCCTTTTAATAAATCACTAAAAATCCCATTTGTAATAGGGGTGATTCGAATCCTTTATTATAACCATTGACTGCTTAATGTCATTGTGTAGACCCAATTTATTATAACCATAATTCATAGCTTATAAACTTTCCATAAATTCTCAATTTCTAAAATAATTCACAACTTCCAAAATCAACCCCAAAATAATACAAATAATAAATATAATATATATACTCATTTTAAAATATTTTCAACAACCATTCTACACCAAGTGTGGCGTGTGTACTGCACGCGCCGCCACCGCCAGTGACGGTCATTCGTCGCCGATTCGACAGTATTTTCGGTTGCTATTCTATGTTTCCGTTTTTCCTAACTAAGGATCAAGTGAAAGTGGACATGAAAGTCTCTTCCAGCTAGTCTAGACCAACAAGATGCAACACACAACCCTTCTCTGCAGCTTCTAGTCACAATTTTATTGTATGTTTATCAGACTATATTAAAATCGCTTCAAGCGGTCTCTCCTAGTGGGAAATAGGTGAGAGCCAAATTTTTTACTCCAGACTATTTTTTTTGTGATGTATCTGTTAGTTTTGAAAAGACTGTAAGAAACTCACCCTATTAGAACTTCTACCCTGTAATTCGATAGATTATTTATGAATATTTTACTTGCTGAGAAAAAAAAACTGAGAAACATATATATTTTTTGTTGGGTGAACTCTGTCTAATCTTTACCTACCTTTCTGTAAAGTCTACAAATTTCTTAATCATATGCATCCACGTCCAATCTATTTCGGCGAGTCCAGCAACTTTTTTACACAGTTTTGTCACTGTTTCATAACTGAAGCTAGATAGTACATTGATTCTAATGGCGCCTCTCCAAAAATTACCTTTTTTTTTATTCATAAAGTTGAAATTAGATTGATATACATCATACCAGTTCATTCCCATTGGACCATTGTAGGACCCGCCATTTAGAGCTAATTTTGATGAAACACATCGAGTCACTCGTGCACTACTATTAATCCTCGTGTGTTTGGTTTATGGCAGACCATTAGTGTACAAAATTGCCTTTGAATGTGGAAGACAAAAGTCCCTCAATATGGGTCTTGTTTTGAGGGACTTATCAAGAAACTATAACTGAAAAAAAAAAAAAAAATCCCAAAAACAACGGCAAGTATCTCGAAATTCTCTATCTACCTAATTCTATATATTCTCGTTGCATGTCCAAAAGTGTAGATCAGTAAATGGAAGGCGCAAATGGCGCCCCTTTACGGGTCCTTGGATCACGCTCAAAAATCGGCGCCATGGTTTATAGATAAATTGATCATTTGTGTGCAGGGACGAGTGAATATTGCTTTGAGTGAAAATTGGTTTTGGTAGGTTCGTTATTGCTTTCAATTGATTCTCTAATAGTAATTTCTTGGGATCTTCTACACTTTCTTCCCATTCTTTAGGACAAAGTCTTTGCCATTCCCAAACATTCTCCCCGCCGCTTGCTTGTAAATTTTCTTCCTTTTGAACGTTTTGGTTTCCAGATAGATAGATAAAGCTAGAGAGAGAGAGAGAGAGAGAGATAGGATCTTCTAATATATATGTATAATGTTAGTATCATCTAGGATTTTCATTTTCCGATTTTAGGGTAATTATATTTTTTTGCATATATATTTTATATACAGTTTTATGAATTTTTAAGAAGACATGATCTGACACGTACACATTTTAGATCATAGCCTTGCATGCTTTGAACAAATTATGTGGCTCCTTCATATATATGTCCTTGCATGCGCATA